>CM042410.1:1234551-1607051 GCA_023634145.1 Thymallus thymallus
CATCCGTGAGTAACTCTGGTCCGTAATCATTCATTCACCAAGGACTTATTTATTATTTCAGGTCTGTATATCCTTACTCATTTACAGTTGTTATATTATATCACGTGCAATATTGCAAGAAATTCTTGGACTTAATTTACGTAGTCATTCACTCAGGAAAGCATTTTAGTATTCTGTCACTTTTTTTTTCATTGCTTTTAGTATATCGAATGTGCAATACGTGCAGTTATCTGTAATTAAAACCTGCGCACTAAGGACTGTATTTTAAGGGAATTACTATTATTACCCCAAATTATAACATACACAAATTTAGCTATTTAAGTATCTCTTCCTGTCATTTACCTGTACAGTTCATTTAACCATGCTAAATGTTCACTTAACTGTTCATTTAACCAGTATGTCTATTAAGTAAACTATTATTACCCTCACTCATATCATACGCATTTTTAGCTATTGAAGTATTTCTCTGCCATCGACCTGTATAGTATAGTTAACCATCCAACATCCACCAATGTATAGTGTACATATTCAGCCAACCACCCATACTATGCAACGTCTTTTTATAGCTTTTTTTTTGCACTCCAGATATCTTGTATTTCTATACTTTTTCATACTGCCACTCTATGTATCATGTACCATGTATCTGTCTTTTGTGTTTTTTCGTTCTGGCATTTTGCACCTGCCCTGTGTTTTGTTGTAGCTGCTTGACAATGAAATTTCCCCTCTGGGATCAGTAAAGTATCTATCTATCTATCTATCTATCTATCTATCTATCTATCTATCTATCTATCTATCTATCTATCTATCTATCTATCTATCTATCTATCTATCTATCTATCTATCTATCTATCTATCTATCTATCTATCTATCTATCTATCTATCTAGACTGACAGTAAAAGAGCAGTTCCTTTCCTCCATACAGCTAGACTGACAGTAACAGATGAAACAGAGCAGTACCTTCTTCTCCATACAGCTAGACTGATAGTAACAGCAGAAACAGAGCAGAACCTTCTCCTCCATACAGCTACACTGACCATAACAGCTGAAACAGAGCAGTATTTTCTTCTCCATACAGCTAGACTGACAGTAACAGATGAAACAGAGCAGTACCTTCTTCTCCATACAGCTAGACTAACAGTAACAGCTGAAAAAGAGCAGTACTTTTCCTCCATACACCTAGACTGACCATAACAGCTGAAACAGAGCAGAACCTTTCCTCAATACAGCAAGACTGACAGTAACAGCTAAAACAGAGCAGTACCTTCTCCTCCATACAGCTAGACTGACCATAACAGCTGAAACAGAGCAGTACCTTCTACTCCATACAGCTAGACTGACCATAACAGCTGAAACAGAGCAGTACCTTCTGCTCCTTACAGCTAGACTGACAGTTACAGCTGAAGCAGAGCAGTACCATCTCCTCCATACACCTAGACTGACCATAAAAGCTGAAACAGAGCAGTACCTTCTTCAAACTACAAGACTGACTATAACAGCTGAAACAGAGCAGTAACTTCTGCTCCATAGAGCTAGACTGACTGTAACACCTGAAACAGAGCAGTACCTTCTCCATACAGCTAGACTGACAGTAACAGCTGAAACAGAGCAGTACCTTCTGCTCCATACAGCTAGACTGACAGTAACAGATGAAACAGAGCAGTACCTTCTCCTCCATACAGCTAAACTGACAGTAACAGCTGAAACAGAGCAATACCTTCTGTCCATACACCTAGACTGACAGTAACAGCTGAAACAGAGATTTACCTTCTCCTCCATACAGCTAGACTGACAGTAACAGCTGAAACAGAGCAGTACCTTCTGTTCCATACAGCTAGACTGACAGTAACAGCTGAAACAGAGATTTACCTTCTCCTCCATACAGCTAGACTGACAGTAACAGATGAAACAGAGCAGTACCTTCTCCTCCATACAGCTAGACTGACAGTAACAGATGAAACAGAGCAGTACCTTCTCCTCCATACAGCTAGACTGACCATAACAGCAGAAACAGAGCAGAACCTTCTCCTCCATACAGCTACACTGACAGTAACAGCTGAAACAGAGCAGTAACTTCTGCTCCATACCGCTAGACTAACAGTTACAGCTGAAACAGAGCAGTACCTTCTCCTCCATTAACCTAGACTGACCATAACAGATGAAACATAGCAATACATTCTGCTGTATACAGATAGACTAACAGTAACAGCTGAAAAAGAGCAGTACCTTCTGCTCCATACAGTTAGACTGACAGTAACAGCTGAAACAGAGCAGTACCTTCTGCTCCATACAGCTAGACTGACCATAACAGCTGAAACAGAGCAGTATTTTCTTCTCCATACAGCTAAACTGACTGTAACTGCTGGAAAAGAGCAGTACTTTTCCTCCATACACCTAGACTGACCATAACAGCTGAAACAGAGCAGAACCTTTCCTCAATACAGCAAGACTGACAGTAACAGCTGAAACAGAGCAGTACCTTCTACTCCATACAGTTAGACTGACAGTAACAGCTGAAACAGAGCAGTACCTTCTCCTCCATACAACTAGACTGACAATAACAGCTGAAACAGAGCAGTACCTTCTACTCCATACAGTTAGACTGACAGTAACAGCTGAAACAGAGCAGTACATTTCCTCCATACAGCTAGACTGACAATAACAGCTGAAACAGAGCAGTACCTTCTACTCCATACAGTTAGACTGACAGTAACAGCTGAAACAGAGCAGTACCTTCTCCTCCATACAACTAGACTGACAGTAGAAGCTGAAACAGAGCAGTACCTTCTCCTCCAAACAACTAGACTGACAGTAAGAGCTGAAACAGAGCAGTACCGTCTGCTACATACATTTAGACTGACAGTTACAGCTGAAACAGCGCAGTACCATCTCCTCCATACAGCTAGACTGACCATAAAAGCTGAAACAGAGCAGTACCTTCTTCAAACTACAAGACTGACTATAACAGCTGAAACAGAGCAGTAACTTCTGCTCCATACAGCTAGACTGACAGTAACAGCTGAAACAGAGCAGTACCTTCTTCAAACTACAAGACTGACTATAACAGCTGAAACAGAGCAGTACCTTCTCCTACATAGATCTAGACTGACAGTAACAGCTGAAACAGAGCAGTACCTTCTACTCCATACAGCTAGACTGACTTTAACAGCTGAAACAGAGCAATACCTTCTGTCCATACACCTAGACTGACAGTAACAGCTGAAACAGAGATTTACCTTCTCCTCCATACAGCTAGACTGACAGTAACAGCTGAAACAGAGCAGTACCTTCTGTTCCATACAGCTAGACTGACAGTAACAGCTGAAACAGAGATTTACCTTCTCCTCCATACAGCTAGACTGACAGTAACAGATGAAACAGAGCAGTACCTTCTCCTCCATACAGCTAGACTGACCATAACAGCAGAAACAGAGCAGAACCTTCTCCTCCATACAGCTTCACTGAAAGTAACAGCTGAAACAGAGCAGTAACTTCTGCTCCATACCGCTAGACTAACAGTTACAGCTGAAACAGAGCAGTACCTTCTCCTCCATTAACCTAGACTGACCATAACAGATGAAACAGAGCAATACATTCTGCTTTATACAGATAGACTAACAGTAACAGCTGAAAAAGAGCAGTACCTTCTGCTCCATACAGTTAGACTGACAGTAACAGCTGAAACAGAGCAGTACCTTCTACTCCATACAGCTAGACTGACCATAACAGCTGAAACAGAGCAGTATTTTCTTCTCCATACAGCTAAACTGACTGTAACTGCTGGAAAAGAGCAGTACTTTTCCTCCATACACCTAGACTGACCATAACAGCTGAAACAGAGCAGAACCTTTCCTCAATACAGCTAGACTGACAGTAACAGCTGAAACAGAGCAGTACCTTCTACTCCATACAGTTAGACTGACAGTAACAGCTGCAACAGAGCAGTACCTTCTCCTCCATACAACTAGACTGACAATAACAGCTGAAACAGAGCAGTACCTTCTACTCCATACAGTTAGACTGACAGTAACAGCTGAAACAGAGCAGTACATTTCCTCAATACAGCTAGACTGACAATAACAGCTGAAACAGAGCAGTACCTTCTACTCCATACAGTTAGACTGACAGTAACAGCTGAAACAGAGCAGTACCTTCTCCTCCAAACAACTAGACTGACAGTAAGAGCTGAAACAGAGCAGTACCGTCTGCTACATACATTTAGACTGACAGTTACAGCTGAAACAGCGCAGTACCATCTCCTCCATACAGCTAGACTGACCATAAAAGCTGAAACAGAGCAGTACCTTCTTCAAACTACAAGACTGACTATAACAGCTGAAACAGAGCAGTAACGTCTGCTCCATACAGCTAGACTGACAGTAACAGCTGAAACAGAGCAGTACCTTCTTCAAACTACAAGACTGACTATAACAGCTGAAACAGAGCAGTAACTTCTGCTCCATACAGCTAGACTGACAGTAACAGCAGAAACAGAGCAGTACCTTCTCCTACATAGATCTAGACTGACAGTAACAGCTGAAACAGAGCAGTACCTTCTGTTCCATACAGCTAGACTGACAGTAACAGCTGAAACAGAGATTTACCTTCTCCTCCATACAGCTAGACTGACAGTAACAGATGAAACAGAGCAGTACCTTCTCCTCCATACAGCTAGACTGACCATAACAGCAGAAACAGAGCAGAACCTTCTCCTCCATACAGCTACACTGACAGTAACAGCTGAAACAGAGCAGTAACTTCTGCTCCATACCGCTAGACTAACAGTTACAGCTGAAACAGAGCAGTACCTTCTCCTCAATTAACCTAGACTGACCATAACAGATGAAACAGAGCAATACATTCTGCTTTATACAGATAGACTAACAGTAACAGCTGAAAAAGAGCAGTACCTTCTGCTCCATACAGTTAGACTGACAGTGACAGCTGAAACAGAGCAGTACCTTCTACTCCATACAGCTAGACTGACCATAACAGCTGAAACAGAGCAGTATTTTCTTCTCCATACAGCTAAACTGACTGTAACTGCTGGAAAAGAGCAGTACTTTTCCTCCATACACCTAGACTGACCATAACAGCTGAAACAGAGCAGAACCTTTCCTCAATACAGCAAGACTGACAGTAACAGCTGAAACAGAGCAGTACCTTCTGTCCATACAGCTAGACTGACAGTAACAGATGAAACAGAGCAGTACCTTCTCCTCCATACAGCTAAACTGACAGTAACAGCTGAAACAGAGCAATACCTTCTGTCCATACACCTAGACTGACAGTAACAGCTGAAACAGAGATTTACCTTCTCCTCCATACAGCTAGACTGACAGTAACAGCTGAAACAGAGCAGTACCTTCTGTTCCATACAGCTAGACTGACAGTAACAGCTGAAACAGAGATTTACCTTCTCCTCCATACAGCTAGACTGACAGTAACAGATGAAACAGAGCAGTACCTTCTCCTCCATTAACCTAGACTGACCATAACAGATGAAACAGAGCAATACATTCTGCTTTATACAGATAGACTAACAGTAACAGCTGAAAAAGAGCAGTACCTTCTGCTCCATACAGTTAGACTGACAGTAACAGCTGAAACAGAGCAGTACCTTCTACTCCATACAGCTAGACTGACCATAACATCTGAAACAGAGCAGTATTTTCTTCTCCATACAGCTAAACTGACTGTAACTGCTGGAAAAGAGCAGTACTTTTCCTCCATACACCTAGACTGACCATAACAGCTGAAACAGAGCAGAACCTTTCCTCAATACAGCAAGACTGACAGTAACAGCTGAAACAGAGCAGTACCTTCTACTCCATACAGTTAGACTGACAGTAACAGCTGAAACAGAGCAGTACATTTCCTCCATACAGCTAGACTGACAATAACAGCTGAAACAGAGCAGTACCTTCTACTCCATACAGTTAGACTGACAGTAACAGCTGAAACAGAGCAGTACCTTCTCCTCCATACAACTAGACTGACAGTAGAAGCTGAAACAGAGCAGTACCTTCTCCTCCAAACAACTAGACTGACAGTAAGAGCTGAAACAGAGCAGTACCGTCTGCTACATACATTTAGACTGACAGTTACAGCTGAAACAGCGCAGTACCATCTCCTCCATACAGCTAGACTGACCATAAAAGCTGAAACAGAGCAGTACCTTCTTCAAACTACAAGACTGACTATAACAGCTGAAACAGAGCAGTAACTTCTGCTCCATACAGCTAGACTGACAGTAACAGCTGAAACAGAGCAGTACCTTCTTCAAACTACAAGACTGACTATAACAGCTGAAACAGAGCAGTACCTTCTCCTACATAGATCTAGACTGACAGTAACAGCTGAAACAGAGCAGTACCTTCTACTCCATACAGCTAGACTGACTTTAACAGCTGAAACAGAGCAATACCTTCTGTCCATACACCTAGACTGACAGTAACAGCTGAAACAGAGATTTACCTTCTCCTCCATACAGCTAGACTGACAGTAACAGCTGAAACAGAGCAGTACCTTCTGTTCCATACAGCTAGACTGACAGTAACAGCTGAAACAGAGATTTACCTTCTCCTCCATACAGCTAGACTGACAGTAACAGATGAAACAGAGCAGTACCTTTTCCTCCATACAGCTAGACTGACCATAACAGCAGAAACAGAGCAGAACCTTCTCCTCCATACAGCTTCACTGACAGTAACAGCTGAAACAGAGCAGTAACTTCTGCTCCATACCGCTAGACTAACAGTTACAGCTGAAACAGAGCAGTACCTTCTCCTCCATTAACCTAGACTGACCATAACAGATGAAACAGAGCAATACATTCTGCTTTATACAGATAGACTAACAGTAACAGCTGAAAAAGAGCAGTACCTTCTGCTCCATACAGTTAGACTGACAGTAACAGCTGAAACAGAGCAGTACCTTCTACTCCATACAGCTAGACTGACCATAACAGCTGAAACAGAGCAGTATTTTCTTCTCCATACAGCTAAACTGACTGTAACTGCTGGAAAAGAGCAGTACTTTTCCTCCATACACCTAGACTGACCATAACAGCTGAAACAGAGCAGAACCTTTCCTCAATACAGCTAGACTGACAGTAACAGCTGAAACAGAGCAGTACCTTCTACTCCATACAGTTAGACTGACAGTAACAGCTGCAACAGAGCAGTACCTTCTCCTCCATACAACTAGACTGACAGTAAGAGCTGAAACAGAGCATTACCTTCTACTCCATACAGTTACACTGACAGTAACAGCTGAAACAGAGCAGTACATTTCCTCAATACAGCTAGACTGACAATAACAGCTGAAACAGAGCAGTACCTTCTACTCCATACAGTTAGACTGACAGTAACAGCTGAAACAGAGCAGTACCTTCTCCTCCAAACAACTAGACTGACAGTAAGAGCTGAAACAGAGCATTACCGTCTGCTACATACATTTAGACTGACAGTTACAGCTGAAACAGCGCAGTACCATCTCCTCCATACAGCTAGACTGACCATAAAAGCTGAAACAGAGCAGTACCTTCTTCAAACTACAAGACTGACTATAACAGCTGAAACAGAGCAGTAACGTCTGCTCCATACAGCTAGACTGACAGTAACAGCTGAAACAGAGCAGTACCTTCTTCAAACTACAAGACTGACTATAACAGCTGAAACAGAGCAGTAACTTCTCCTACATAGATCTAGACTGACATTAACAGCTGAAACAGAGCAGTACCTTCTGTTCCATACAGCTAGACTGACAGTAACAGCTGAAACAGAGATTTACCTTCTCCTCCATACAGCTAGACTGACAGTAACAGATGAAACAGAGCAGTACCTTCTCCTCCATACAGCTAGACTGACCATAACAGCAGAAACAGAGCAGAACCTTCTCCTCCATACAGCTACACTGACAGTAACAGCTGAAACAGAGCAGTAACTTCTGCTCCATACCGCTAGACTAACAGTTACAGCTGAAACAGAGCAGTACCTTCTCCTCAATTAACCTAGACTGACCATAACAGATGAAACAGAGCAATACATTCTGCTTTATACAGATAGACTAACAGTAACAGCTGAAAAAGAGCAGTACCTTCTGCTCCATACAGTTAGACTGACAGTGACAGCTGAAACAGAGCAGTACCTTCTACTCCATACAGCTAGACTGACCATAACAGCTGAAACAGAGCAGTATTTTCTTCTCCATACAGCTAAACTGACTGTAACTGCTGGAAAAGAGCAGTACTTTTCCTCCATACACCTAGACTGACCATAACAGCTGAAACAGAGCAGAACCTTTCCTCAATACAGCAAGACTGACAGTAACAGCTGAAACAGAGCAGTACCTTCTGTCCATACAGCTAGACTGACAGTAACAGATGAAACAGAGCAGTACCTTCTCCTCCATACAGCTAAACTGACAGTAACAGCTGAAACAGAGCAATACCTTCTGTCCATACACCTAGACTGACAGTAACAGCTGAGAGATTTACCTTCTCCTCCATACAGCTAGACTGACAGTAACAGCTGAAACAGAGCAGTACCTTCTGTTCCATACAGCTAGACTGACAGTAACAGCTGAAACAGAGATTTACCTTCTCCTCCATACAGCTAGACTGACAGTAACAGATGAAACAGAGCAGTACCTTCTCCTCCATACAGCTAGACTGACCATAACAGCAGAAATAGAGCAGAACCTTCTCCTCCATACAGCTACACTGACAGTAACAGCTGAAACAGAGCAGTGACTTCTGCTCCATACCGCTAGACTAACAGTTACAGCTGAAACAGAGCAATACCTTCTGTCCATACACCTAGACTGACAGTAACAGCTGAAACAGAGATTTACCTTCTCCTCCATACAGCTAGACTGACAGTAACAGCTGAAACAGAGCAGTACCTTCTGTTCCATACAGCTAGACTGACAGTAACAGCTGAAACAGAGATTTACCTTCTCCTCCATACAGCTAGACTGACAGTAACAGATGAAACAGAGCAGTACCTTCTCCTCCATACAGCTAGACTGACCATAACAGCAGAAATAGAGCAGAACCTTCTCCTCCATACAGCTACACTGACAGTAACAGCTGAAACAGAGCAGTGACTTCTGCTCCATACCGCTAGACTAACAGTTACAGCTGAAACAGAGCAGTACCTTCTCCTCCATTAACCTAGACTGACCATAACAGATGAAACAGAGCAATACATTCTGCTGTATACAGATAGACTAACAGTAACAGCTGAAAAAGAGCAGTACCTTCTGCTCCATACAGTTAGACTGACAGTAACAGCTGAAACAGAGCAGTACCTTCTACTCCATACAGCTAGACTGACCATAACATCTGAAACAGAGCAGTATTTTCTTCTCCATACAGCTAAACTGACTGTAACTGCTGGAAAAGAGCAGTACTTTTCCTCCATACACCTAGACTGACCATAACAGCTGAAACAGAGCAGAACCTTTCCTCAATACAGCAAGACTGACAGTAACAGCTGAAACAGAGCAGTACCTTCTACTCCATACAGTTAGACTGACAGTAACAGCTGAAACAGAGCAGTACCTTCTCCTCCATACAACTAGACTGACAATAACAGCTGAAACAGAGCAGTACCTTCTACTCCATACAGTTAGACTGACAGTAACAGCTGAAACAGAGCAGTACCTTCTCCTCCATACAACTAGACTGACAGTAGAAGCTGAAACAGAGCAGTACCTTCTCCTCCAAACAACTAGACTGACAGTAAGAGCTGAAACAGAGCAGTACCGTCTGCTACATACATTTAGACTGACAGTTACAGCTGAAACAGCGCAGTACCATCTCCTCCTGTATTTTAAGGGAATTACTATTATTATCCCAATGATATCATACACACATTTAGCTATTAAAGTATCTCTTCCTGTCATTTACCTGTACAGTTTGTGTAAACATGCAAGTATTCACTCATCTGTAAATATAACTGTATACCTAACTGTACAGCTAATTTAACCATGCAAAATTTTCACTTACCTGTTCATTTACCCAGTCTGTCTAAGTAAACTATTATTACCCTCGCTCATATCATACGCATTAGCTACTGAAGTATTTCTCTGCCATCAACCTGTATAGTATAGTTAACCATCCAACATCCACCAATGTATAGTGTACATATTCAGCCAACCACTCATACTATGCAATGTCCTTTTATAGCTTTTTTTTGCACTCCAGATATCCTGTATTTCTATACTTTTTCATACTGCCGCTCTATGTATCATGTACCGTGTATCTGTCTTTTGTGTACTTTCGTTGTGGCATTTTGCACCTGCCCTGTGTTTTTGTTGTAGCTGCTTGATAATGAAATTTCCCCCCCGGGGGATCAATAAAGTACCTATCTATCTATCTATCTATCTATCTATCTATCTATCTATCTATCTACAGCTAGACTGACCATAAAAGCTGAAACAGAGCAGTACCTTCTTCAAACTACAAGACTGACTATAACAGCTGAAACCGAGCAGTAACTTCTGCTCCATACAGCTAGACTGACAGTAACAGCTGAAACAGAGCAGTACCTTCTTCAAACTACAAGACTGACTATAACAGCTGAAACAGAGCAGTAACTTCTGCTCCATACAGCTAGACTGACAGTAACAGCAGAAACAGAGCAGTACCTTCTCCTACATAGATCTAGACTGACAGTAACAGCTGAAACAGAGCAGTACCTTCTACTCCATACAGCTAGACTGACTTTAACAGCTGAAACAGAGCAGTACCTTCTGCTCCATACAGCTAGACTGAGAGTAACAGCTGAAACAGAGCAGTACCTTCTCCTCCATACAGCTAGACTGACAGTAACAGCTGAAACAGAGCATAACCTTCTCCTCCATACAGCTAAACTGACAGTAACAGCTGAAACAGAGCAATACCTTCTGTCCATACAGCTAGACTGACAGTAACAGATGAAACAGAGCAGTACCTTCTCCTCCATACAGCTAGACTGACAGTAACAGATGAAACAGAGCAGTACCTTCTGCTCCATACAGCTAGACTGACAATAACAGCTGAAACAGAGCAGTACCTTCTGCTCCATACAGTTAGACTGACAGTAACAGATGAAACAGAGCAGTACCTTCTGCTCCATACAACTAGACTGACAGTAAGTGCTGAAACAGAGCAGTATCTTCTGCTCCATACAGCTAGACTGACAATAACAGCTGAAACAGAGCAGTACCTTCTGCTCCATACAGTTAGACTGACAGTAACAGATGAAACAGAGCAGTACCTTCTGCTCCATACAACTAGACTGACAGTAACTGCTGAAACAGAGCAGTATCTTCTGCTCCATACAGCTAGACTGACAGTAACAGCTGAAACAGAGCAGTACCTTCTTCAAACTACAAGACTGACTATAACAGCTGAAACAGAGCAGTAACTTCTGCTCCATAGAGCTAGACTGACAGTAACAGCTGAAACAGAGCAGTAACTTCTGCTCCATAGAGCTAGACTGACTATAACAGCTGAAGCAGAGCAGTACCTTCTCCTCCAAACAACTAGACTGACAGTAAGAGCTGAAACAGAGCAGTACCGTCTGCTACATACATTTAGACTGACAGTTACAGCTGAAACAGCGCAGTACCATCTCCTCCATACAGCTAGACTGACCATAAAAGCTGAAACAGAGCAGTACCTTCTTCAAACTACAAGACTGACTATAACAGCTGAAACAGAGCAGTAACTTCTGCTTCATACAGCTAGACTGACAGTAACAGCTGAAACAGAGCAGTACCTTCTTCAAACTACAAGACTGACTATAACAGCTGAAACAGAGCAGTAACTTCTGCTCCATACAGCTAGACTGACAGTAACAGCAGAAACAGAGCAGTACCTTCTCCTACATAGATCTAGACTGACAGTAACAGCTGAAACAGAGCAGTACCTTCTACTCCATACAGCTAGACTGACTTTAACAGCTGAAACAGAGCAGTACCTTCTGCTCCATACAGCTAGACTGAGAGTAACAGCTGAAACAGAGCAGTACCTTCTCCTCCATACAGCTAGACTGACAGTAACAGCTGAAACAGAGCATAACCTTCTCCTCCATACAGCTAAACTGACAGTAACAGCTGAAACAGAGCAATACCTTCTGTCCATACAGCTAGACTGACAGTAACAGATGAAACAGAGCAGTACCTTCTCCTCCATACAGCTAGACTGACAGTAACAGATGAAACAGAGCAGTACCTTCTGCTCCATACAGCTAGACTGACAATAACAGCTGAAACAGAGCAGTACCTTCTGCTCCATACAGTTAGACTGACAGTAACAGATGAAACAGAGCAGTACCTTCTGCTCCATATAACTAGACTGACAGTAAGTGCTGAAACAGAGCAGTATCTTCTGCTCCATACAGCTAGACTGACAGTAACAGCTGAAACAGAGCAGTACCTTCTTCAAACTACAAGACTGACTATAACAGCTGAAACAGAGCAGTACCTTCTCCTCCATACAGCTAGACTGACAGTAACAGCTGAAACAGAGCAGTACCTAGCCAGTTGTTTTGCTCTTCTCTTAGGCAGGACTGTAATCTGAAGGCCATGTACAGTAAGCCTATGTAGGTGGACCAGACTGCTACTATCCTGCATCTGTAACTGGCCATGTCCCAATACCTGTACTTGCCTTCTAAATACAGGGCCTAAAGAAAGTGTTCAAACCCCTTGACTTTTTCTTATTACAGCCTGAATTTAATATTGATTAAATTGTCATTAGGTTTCACTGATCTACACACAATATCCCATAATGACAAATTGGAATTTTGTTTATAGAAAATGTTTGCAATTAATACAAACTTTGAGTCAATAAGTATTCAACCCTTTTGTTATGGCAAAGCTAAATAAGTTCAGGAGTTAAAATGTGCTTAACTAGTCACATAATAAGTTTCATGGACTCACTCTGTGTGCAATAATAGTGTTTAACATATTTATTTAATGACTACCTCATCTCTGTTCCCCACACATACAATTATCTGTAAGGTCCCTCAGTCGAGTAGTGAAAGATCAGGGGGGGTTTTCAATGCCTCACAAAGAAGGGTACCGATTGGTAGACGTGTAAAAAATTTTTAAAAGCATACAGTGAATATACTTTTTAGCATGATTAAGTTATTAATTAGGCTTTGGATGGCGTATCAATACTCCCAGTCACTACAAAGATACAGGCGTCCTTCCTAACTCAGTTGCCGGAGAGGAAGGAAACTTCTCAGGGATTTCACCCTTGCGGAAGTGTCTGTTTCATGATTAACGACTTATGGTGTAATTGTAGTAACATACAGGAACTCAAGTCCTTTTGTTCACCCAACCTAGAATAATCAAATGCTGACCGTATTATCTCCCAAAATAATTTTCTTTGGTTATAGCCATGGCCATTTATATCTGCTAAAACACTCCACCATTGCTATTCCAACTTCCGGGATAATTACAAAGCCCTTCCCTGCCCTCCTTTTAGCAGATCTGACCATTTTGCTCATCATTCCTATAGGCAGAAACTCAAACAGTAGCTACCCGTGCTGAGGACTATTCAATGCTGGTCTGACCAGTCGGAATCCACGCTTCAGGATTGTTTTGATCACGCGTACTGGGATATGTAACGGGTAGCTTGCGAGAATAATATAGAGGTATATATGAGATATTGTACCTACTGTGACTATTAAAACCTACCCTAACCACAAAACTGAAAGCGCGAACCTCCTCATTTAACCATGGCAAGGTGACTGGGAATATGTCAGAATACAAACAGTGTAGTTATTAACTCAGTAAGGCAATCAAACAGGTAAAACATCAGTACAGAGACAAAGTGGAGTCACAATTCAACGTCTCAGACACCAGACGTATGTGGCAGGGTCTACAGACAATCACGGACAACAAAAGGAAAACTAGACACGTCGCTGACACCGACGTCTTGCTTTCGGACAAGCTAAACACCTTCTTTGCCCACTTTAAGGATAACACAGTGTCAGGTTCTGACTGTGGTAAGGGCTTTGGCTCCCTCTAGGGGGGAGCTGTAGGACTACAGTTGGAGCTTGGCAGTATACCGGGGTTTATGTTTAGTGTGATTTCAATCCCCAATTGAAATCACACTAAACCTTGGGTGTGGATTCTTGTATGTGTATGTATCACGTCAGTTCACGGTCAACCTCTCCTTTGTTGTTTTGTGTTTTTTTAACAAAATAAAAAGGAATGTCACTCCATCAACGCTCTGCTTCTCGTCCCGTCTCCACAAGCCGTGACAGAAGAATCCACCACCATGGGACGCAGCGGGGACTGACATTGGGAGATATCCTCCTCGGTATGGAGGATATCCTTCCTCTCCCCTTCTTCTTCAAGCTCTTCTCATCTTCAAGGTTACAGTTAGGTAGGCGCACCTGCCTGGCTGTTCCCACATAATGAATTCCCCGATCGAGGAGCTTCACTAATAATGGAACACAGGTGAAGTATTTGTCTGCATACATTTTGTAGTTCTGACCTTCTGGAAGTGTGGAAGATTACCGAGGAGGAATTCTCCCATTACCGTGCGGTGGAGGAAGGCTGGTGTCCGGAGCAGCGGCGCTGTCGTCGGGGGAAACGTCGGCGGGCCAGAGAGGTGACGGACCAGTCTGGAGCCCAGAAAAGCCCCCAAACTGTTTTTTGGGGGGGCCTATGGGGGTGGTCGGGGATCGACGGAGAAGAGCCCCGGCCACTGCACTTGTGGGGGTTCCAGGAGGAGCCCCTACAGCCATGGGAGCAACAGTACAGAGAAGAGTCAGAGGAAGACGACGACGATGTGCTTCTGTTTCCTCACTCGTGGGGGCTCCCGGAGGAGTCCTCACAGGATGGGGATTTGGCGGTGGAGAGAGGACGACAGGGGCGGTCACAGATTTCCAACGTCAATTCCCAGCCAGGTGCCTCCAGCGCCGGTCCAGAGTCCGGTACGGTCCGTGCCGGCTCTGCGCACCAGCCCAATGGTGCGCCTCCACAGCCCGGTACGGCCCGTGCCTGCTCCTCGCATCAGCCCAGTGGTGCGTCCCCACAGCCCGGTACGGCCCGTGCCTGCTCCACGCATCCGCCCAGTGGTGCGTCTCCACAGCCCGGGACGGCCCGTGCCTGCTCCACGAATCGGCCCAGTGGTGCGGTCCCGCAGCCCGGCGACGGCCCACAGCACAGAGCCTCCACCGACGATCAACAGCCTGGAGCCTCCAGCGAGGGCTCACGGAGACTCCAGTGATGATCTGCAGCCCAGAGCCGTCAGTGACGGTCCAGAGTCTGGGGTCGGCAGCCAGCCCAGCTATGTGGCTGGAACCCTCCTTTGCGTCTGTGCCCAGGGGAGGCACGGCGTACAGCCCCGCTTTGGAGCAGGAGCTCCTTAGCGTGCCGGTGCCCAGTCTGGGGCCGGCAGCCAGCCGAGCTACACGGCTGGAATTCTCCTCTTCGTCGGTGCCCAGGCTAGGCACGGCGTGCAGCCCCGCTGCACACAGTGTCATCGACGCGCCCCGCTACCAAGGAATGTGGGCTTTCCTTCCTTTCCTGTGGCCAACGTGAGTAAGTAATTTAAGCGTGTTCACCCCCGCAAGGCTGCCAGCCCAGACGGTACCCCTAGCTGCGTCCTCAGTGCATGCACAGACCAGCTGGCTGGATTGTTTACAAGCATATTCAATCTCTACCTATCCCAGTCTGTTGTCCCCACATGCTTCAAGATCGCCACCATTGTCTTGTACCCAAGAAGGCAAAGGTAACTGAACTAAATGACTATCGCCCAGTAGCACTCACCTCTGTCATCATTAAGTACTTCGAGAGACTAGTCAAGGATCATATCACCTCCACCTTACCTGCCACCCTAGACCCACTTCAATTTGCTAACCGCCCCAATAGATCCACAGACGATGCAATTGCCATTGCACTGCACGCTGCCCTATCCATCTGGACAAGAGCAATACCTACAGTATGTAAGAATGCCGTTCATTGACCATAGCTCAGCATTCAACACCATAGTACCCTCCAAGCTAATTAT
Source organism: Thymallus thymallus (assembly GCA_023634145.1). NCBI lineage: Eukaryota > Metazoa > Chordata > Actinopteri > Salmoniformes > Salmonidae > Thymallus > Thymallus thymallus. Next base: position 1,250,571 of record CM042410.1, read on the forward strand.
TAAGCTTGAGGCCCTGGGTCTGAGCCCTGCCCTGTGCAACTGGGTCCTGGACTTCCTGACGGGCCGCCCCCAGGTGATGAAGGTAGGAGACAACACCTCCACAAGAATGCGTGCTTAGCCCTGTAAGACCCAAATATAGAAAAACCTAAAAAAATAATATTTTACCTTTTAGATGCAGAAAATAAAGAGTTTAAAAAATATATATGTTTATGTACCTTTTTAAAGAAATGTTGTAATATTGCAAAATTGGGCTTAGTTGGGAGCAGAATTTCGGTATTTATACTCACGTTGTCTGAACAACAATTCAGAACAACTAAGGGTTCATTTGCAGGTCTGATTGCTTACTTAGTCCCATAAAGGTATATATTAATAATATATTAATATAAGATTTTAATAATAATCACACAGTCATTTTTTATGAAGTCATTTTTTTTTTTTTTTTACTATTAAACAAGATAAAACTCTAGCTTTTTCTAGAATCTTCTTCATTCCTTTTTTCTTTTCATGACTGACTTTTATTGGTTGTGAAAGTCCCAAAAACAGTTATTGTCCTCTGAAAAGCAAAGGCGAACATCACACTTGCTGTATTGCGTGTTGGTGAATCCTTTATTGCAGTGTCTGCAGCGTTCTCTCCCTGTCTTACGTGGGAAATGTGCAACTTGGTCCTTGCGTACATCCAATGGGAGGTGTGCACATCTCTTGGACGGTCTCTTCTGAGCATTCAGAGGGCTTTTTGAGGCTTTTTGAATCTTCTGTACAGGTTCAGGTCCAGCAAAGGATGACACAAGTGTGACGGCCCTGTTGTCATACCATTTGACAGCACAGATGTTGTGATTCCCCTCCACTCTGGCGTCATAGCTTCCTTCAAGCTCTTCTCATCTTCAAGGTTACAGTTAGGTAGGCGCACCTGCCTGGCTGTTCCAACATAATGAATTCCCCGATCGAGGAGCTTCACTCATAATGGAACACAGGTGAAGTAGTTGTCTGCATACGTTTTGTAGTTCTGACCTTCTGGAAGTGTGGAAGCAAGTTTCATCACAACATCACCTGACAATCAGTTCAGATTTGGCTCGTTGACACTGCCTTGGTAGACATCGAAGTCACACATCATGCCAGAGATTCCAGTTCTCACCCACACTTTGAATCCCCATGGGTTTGGCTTGCCTCGCATATATTGCTTGATGCAGCTGAGTACCGTGTCTCTGTCTCCCAATACATATGGTTTCCAGCCATTTGTACTAGGCCCATATTCAGGTATATGCCAAACATTTTTTCAATTTCCTTTGCCGTGGTGTTTACAGATGTTCCATGTGTCTGGCAGTGGTGGAGTGGAGGGAATACAACCTGTTTGAACCCACTGGAACAAGCCTGCTATTTTGACTACCACAATCACCCAGTGTTGTATAATTGCAACAAATATATAACAAGCTCTAAATGAAATTTGATGCATCAATTCCATAATAACTAGATATGTACATGCTCTAGACATAAAAAAAAATATATAAAAGAAATGTTACTTACTTGAATCTGATGAATCTTGTCCATTGAAACAAAGAGATGTTGTTCGAAGGAAACCTTGAGAGGTTGTGTGAGTTTGTGGCCCTAAGGCGGGACTTATAAACAAATGTATGATCCAATAGCATTGGGAGACTGAACAATAGGACCCAATGACTATGTAAATGTGGTAAAAAGTAAGATAAAATATAACAGATTGTTTGTAAGGATGGCTAAAGGTAACGTTGTAATTTTACAACAAGGGGTCTTACAGGGTTAGCCTACTCCTGTACTCCCTGTTCACTCATGACTGCGTGTCCAAGCACGCCTCCAACTCAAGCTGAGCCACTGCCTGTTCACCCCGCTATCATCCAGAAGGCAAGGTCAGTACAGGTGCATCAAAGCTTGGACCGAGAGACTGAAAAACACCTTTTATCTCAAGGCCATCAGACTGTTAAACAGCCATCACTAGCACATTAGAGGCTGATGCCTATAGACATAGACAAGAAATCACTGGACACTTTAAGAAATGGAACACAATTCACTTTAAAAATGTTTACATATCTTGCATTACTCATCTCACATGTACAGTAGTGGCCAAAAGTTTTGAGAATGACAAGTATTGGGGCGGCAGGTAGCCCAGTGGTTAGAGTGTTGGGCCCATAACTGAAAGGTTGCTGGATCAAATCCCCGAGCTGACAAGGTAAAAATCTGTCGTTCTGCCCCTGAACAAGGCAGTTAACCCACTGTTCCTAGGCCGTCATTGAAAATAAGAATATGTTCTTAACTGACTTGCCTAGTAAAATAAAGGTAAAATAAAAAATAAATAAAATAAATTGGTCTCCACAAAGTTAGCTGCTTCAGTGTTCTTAGATCTTTATGTCAGTAGTTACTATGGTACACTGAAATATAATTAAAAGTATTCCATAAGTGTCAAAGGCTTTCATTGACAATGACATTCAGTTTATGCAAAGAGTCAATATTTGCAGTGTTGACCCTTCTTTTTCAAGACCTCTGCAATCCACCCTGGCATGCTGTCAATTAACTTCTGGGCCACATCCTGACTAATGGCAGGCCATTCTTGCATAATCAATGCTTGGAGTTTGTCAGAAGTTGTGGGTTTTTGTTTGTCCACCCGCCTCTTGAGGATCGACCACAAGTTCTAAATGGGATTAAGGTCTGGGGAGTTTCCTGGCCATGGACCCAAAATGTCGATATTTTGTTCCCCGAGCTACTTAGTTATCACTTTTGCCTTATGGCAAGGTGCTCCATCATGCTGGAAAAGGCATTGGTCGTCACCAAACTGTTCTTTGATGGTTGGGAGAAGTTTCTCTCGGAGGATGTGTTGGTACCATTTCAGCCCTGCCACAAAAAGACCAGCTGCCATCATGTCAGTGATTGTCTCGTTAACACAGGTAAGAGTGTTGACGAGGACAAGGCTGGTGATCACTCTGTCATGCTGATTGAGTCAGAATAACAGACTGGAAGCTTTAAAAGGAGGGTGGTGCTTGAAATCATTGTTCTTCCTCTGTCAACCATGGTTACCTGCAAGGAAACACGTGCCGTCATCATTGCTTTGCACAAAAAGGGCTTCACAGGCAAGGATATTGCTGCTGGTAAGATTGCACCTAAATCAACCATTTATCGGATCATCAAGAACTTCAAGGAGAGAGGTTCAACTGTTGTGAAGAAGGCGTCAGGGCGCCCAAGAAAGTCCAGCAAGCGCCAGGACTGTCTCCTAAAGTTGATTCAGCTGTGGGATTGGGGCACCACCAGTGCAGAGCTTGCTCAGGAATGGCAGCAGGCAGGTGTGAGTGCATCTGCACGCACAGTGAGGCGAAGACTTTTGGAGGATGGCCTGGTGTCCTTCAAAAGAAGGGCAGCAAAGAAGCCACTTCTCTCCAGGAAAAACATCAGGGACAGACTGATATTCTGCAAAAGGTACAGGGATTGGACTGCTGAGGACTGGGGTAGAGTCATTTTCTCTGATGAATCCCCTTTCCGATTGTTTGGGCCATCCGGAAAACACCTTGTCCGGAGAAGACAAGGTGAGCGCTACCATCAGTCCTGTGTCATGCCAACAGTAAAGCATCCTGAGACCATTCATGTGTGGGGTTGCTTCTCAGCCAAGGGAGTGGGCTCACTCACAATTTTGCCTAAGAACACAGCCATGCCGCTCTGACATCGCTCATCCATATACTGTATGTATAGTATATTCTTAATTCCATTCCTAGATTTGTGTGTATATGTTGTGAAATTGTTACATATTACTTGTTAGATATTACTGCACTGCTGGAGCTGGAAGCACAAGCATTACGCTACACCCACAATAACACCTGCTAAACACGTGTATGTGACCAAAACAATTTGATTTGATATGATTTGATGAGGCCAATTTTAAAACAGTTACAGAGTTTAATGGCTGTGATAGGAGAAAACTGAGGATGGATCAACAACATTGTAGTTACTCCACAATACTAACCTAAATGACAGAGTGAAAAGAAGGAAGTCTGTACAGAATACAAATATTACAAAACATACATCCTGTTTGCAACAAGGCACAGAAATGGCAAAGAAATTATCTTTATGTCCTGAATACAATTTATGATTGTAGCAAATCCAACACAACACATCTCTTCATATCTTCAAACATAGGGGTATTTGCATCATGTTAGATAGATAGATAGATAGATAGATAGATAGATAGATAGATAGATAGATAGATAGATAGATAGATAGATAGATAGATAGATAGATAGATAGATAGATAGATAGATAGATAGATAGATAGATAGATAGATAGATAGATAGATAGATAGATAGATAGGTACTTTATTGATCCCCCGGGGGGAAATTTCATTGTCAAGCAGCTACAACAAAAACACAGGGCAGGTGCAAAATGCCACAACGAAAGTACACAAAAGACAGATACACGGTACATGATACATAGAGCGGAAGTATGAAAAAGTATGGAAATACAAGATATCTGGAGTGCAAAAAAAGCTATAAAAGGACATTGCATAGTATGAGTGGTTTGCTGAATACGTACACTATACATTGGTGGATGTTGGATGGTTAACTATACTATACAGGTCGATGGCAGAGAAATACTTCAGTAGCTAAAAATGCGTATGATATGAGCGAGGGTAATAATAGTTTACTTAATAGACAGACTGGGTAAATGAACAGGTAAGTGAACATTTTGCATGGTTAAATTAGCTGTACAGTTAGGTATACAGTTATATTTACAGATAAGTGAATACTTGCATGTTTACACAAACTGTACAGGTAAATGACAGGAAGAGATACTTAAATAGCTAAATGTGTGTATGATATCATTTGGGGTAATAATAGTAATTCCCTTAAAATACAGTCCTTAGTGCGCAGGGTTTAATTACAGACAACTGCACGTATTGCACATTCGATATACTAAAAGCAATGAGAAAATGTGCAACTGGCAGGATACTAATATGCATTCCTGAGTGAATGCCTACGTCCAATAATTACTTACAATGTTGCATGTGATATAATATAACAACTGTACATGAGTATGTATATACAGACCTGTATGAATAAATAGGTCCTGAGTGGATGAGTGCTGACGGACCAGAGTTACTCACGGATGGATGCATAATTGTTAAACTAGGCCCTAGCACCCCAACAGTTCCAGATCTATGTTGCCGACGGCACGGCACCCCGGTTAGGCATTATATAGTCTCATAGCCGCCGGCAGGAAGGACCTCCTGTAGCGCTCTCTGGCACACCGTGGTGGGATCAGTCTGTGACTGAAAGTGCTCCTCTGCGTCATAACCATAGCGTGCAGAGGGTGGGTGACGTTGTCCATGATGGCCAGCAGTTTGGCCAGGATCCGTCTCTCCGCCACCTCCTCTAGAGTGTCAAGGCTCATCCCCAGGACAGAGCTAGCCTTCCTGATCAGCTTATTTACCCGAGAAGCATCACCGGCTTTGATGTTTGCTCCCCAGCACACCACTGCAAAAAAGATGGCACTGGCCACCACAGACTGGTAGAAGGTATGCAGTAGTTTACTGCACACGTTGAAGGACCTGAGCCTCCTCAGAAAGTAGAGTCGGCTCTGGCCCTTTTTGTACAGGGCCCCGGTGTTACCGGCCCATTCCAGCCTGTTGTCCATATGGACACCCAGGAACTTGTATGACTCAACCATTTCCACATCTATCCCCTTTATAGGGACTGCAGTCAGTTGTGCCTTGGTTCTCCTGAAGTCCACCACCATCTCCTTAGTTTTGCTGATGTTGAGCTGAAGGTGGTTCTGCTCACACCACAACACAAAGTCACTGATTGTGCTCCTGTACTCCTCCTCCTGCCCACCCCTGATGCACCCTACAATAGCAGAGTCATCCGAGAACTTCTGTAGGTGGCATGTTATGGGTGTTATGGGTATCATACCCATAACATGGGTATCATGTTATGGGTATCAGCATGTTATGGGTATCAGTTATCTTCAGTATCAGTCAGCTCTTCATATCTTCAGCTGCATCATGTTATGGGTATCAGTCATCTTCAGTATCAGTCAGCTTGTCATCAGTCTGCTTTCCACCAGACACTGGGAGACAGATTCACCTTTCAGCAGGACAATAACCTAAAACACAAGGCCTAATATACACTGGAGTTGCAAGACAACGTTGAATGTTTCTGAGTGGAATAGTTACAGTTTTTACTTGAATCTATGGCAAGTCTTGAAAATGTCTGTCTAGCTATGATCAACAACCAACTTAACATAGATTGAAGAAATTAAAAAATAATAATGTGCAAATATTGGACAATCCAGGAGTGCAAAGCTCTTAGAGGCTTACCCAAATGTGTGTCTACAAAGTATTAACTCAGGTAATAATATAAAGGGAACAGTCTTTGTAATTTGCAGTGGTGATTTTAGCATGTAAGTCTTGGTGGGGCAAACAACAACAAAAATTGTTTTTACATGCATGCCAGCAAAGCCACTATACAACACAACACAACACTAAACAATACATTGATTGCACTATAACGTTGACAAATGGTGCCCATAAACTGTTAGGGCCGACATAAGGGTCCCAACACCTTACCACTGCTACACCTGGAGCCTTGTCTGGCAGAGAAACAGTTAATTCAGCCTCATTTACTGCCTTTTTAAAAAACATAGCTGATATGGCTGACTTGCCTGAAAAAATGTGGTTTCTACTGACAATTGAGATGTAAAACTCTGGCATAAGGGGACGACCAGCGGATAAGAGGTAATCCATCATTTTGATGAAGACATGATGATCGAGCTAGGATGGACGTAGTCAATATAACTATTTGTTCAACGCTTTTGAAATGTACAGCGACAGATTTCAGAACATGTGTTACAGTGTTCAATGATGACATTTCTCTAAAACAGGTTAGAGGCTACATGTCTACCACCAAGTAAGAACAGTAGGTGAAATTAAGAGGTGAAAATAGACTCAATTATTAGGGTGAGGCACATTGAACGCCGTTTGGGTCTTTGCGTGTCAAAAAGATAACCTTCAAATAACACTATTTGACTCTTTAAATAAGCTTTTAATTTGACACGTCAAAGAACACAATTCTATTATAGAATGTTGTGTGTGCTGAATTTGCATGTTCAAGCCAAGCACCACCACTACTATCAGTAGCACTGTCAAAGCTGTACAAAAAAAGTCTGCAAACAATCACACACCGTCAACGAAACGATGTGTTTACAATACCGAAACGATGTGTTTACAATACCGAAACGATGTGTTTACAATACTGAAACGATGTGTTTACAATACCGAAACAATGTGTTTACAGTACCGAAACGATGTGTTTACAATACTGAAACGATGTGTTTACAATACCGAAACGATGTGTTTACAGTACCGAAACGATGTGTTTACAATACTGCGTTGGTGAAAATATACTAAATGATTAGGGTGAGGCACATGGGCTACTAACAGCTTACTACACAACATACACTTAGTATTACTTTCTTAGCTACAGTAAACATATCTCTCTGGCATCCTACATAACTTATGAAGCAGTGTAACAGTTTTGCTTCAGTCCCTCTCCTAGTCCCTACCTGGGCTCGAACCAGGGACCCTCTGCACACGTTGACAACAGTCACCTTACACAGCACTACTGAGCAGCACCATCATCCTCACACAACTACATGACCTTGAATGTATAATGCATCCACAAGGCGCATTGCTAACAAAATACCCACATAATCTATACAGTATACATCCATATAACCACAGGGCATACACTGTAAGACTAGACACTGAATGTCTGAAATGAGATGACAGAAACAACAGGGTTAGCAAGCTAACAGTTGCTAGCTCTCTGTAAAACGCTAATTAACATAACAAAGGACACAAACTGGCCTTGTCTAAAACTAAGAATGCTAACTAAAGGTGGTCTCAGGAGATGGCTGGAACTAAAGGTGATCTCAGGAGATGGCTGGAACTAAAGGTGGCTGGAACTCATCACAGTTTGTGTACTTTCTCTATTTACTTCCTTCTCCTCAGTTAGAGATCGCCCAGCATGCTCTGCTCCACATCACCGCTGGGCAGAGCTACAGCTCTCCTATGATGTCTTTCATACAGATCATTATTTCTCTTCATATGACAAGGATTAGCCAGTAGACTTGATTCATGATGATGACTGCTAGCTAAGATTGTGAAAGTAAGATGTTGACATGATCAGTCCAATCAAAGCTACTGTACATATAACGTGATTTGAGTAATTTCTGTGGCCAATGACCTTGAGCCTCTTGGAACTGCACTTGTAATATAACTCTATGGCGAAGTCCAAACACTTAAAAGACACACCCTCGTCCACTTACCCTGGCCTTATGCCCTTGGGGGAATCCCCGTCGCCATCTTGGAGTGCGGTCCAAATGAATAGCCAAGCAAGGGAAGTTTGCAACGTAGGTCCGTCAGCCCTCGTTTATAGTCGAGTTTGCGAGTGTAAAATTATGTTCCCTCCAGGGCCTGAAACTCCCCATTCAATTCAAGTTGTGACGATTGTATATCCGCTATGAAAAGTCAAACTTAAAAACAACATCAACATTAACATCAGCATCAACATCAACATCAACAACATCAACAACAGCATCAACATCATCAACATCAAAATCAGCATCAACATCAGCATCAACATCAACAACATCAGCATCAACATCTGCATCAACATCAACATCAGCATCAACATCCTCAACATCAACATCAGCATCAACATCAACATCATCAACATCAACATCAGCATCAACATCATCATCAACAACATCAACATCAGCAACAACATCAACATCAACAACATCAACATCAACAACATCAACATCAACATCAACATCAGCATCAACAACATCAACATCAACAACATCAACATCAACATCAAAATCAGCATCAACATCAGCATCAACATCATCAACATCAGCATCAACATCTGCATCAACATCAACATCAGCATCAACATCCTCAACATCAACATCAGCATCAACATCAACATCATCAACATCAACATCAGCATCAACATCATCATCAACAACATCATCAACATCAACATCAGCAACAACATCAACATCAACATCAACATCAACATCATCAACAACATCAACATAAGCATTAACATCAATATCAATATCAGCATCAACAACATCAACATCAACATCAACATCAGCATCAACAACATCAACATCAACAACATCAACATCATCAACATCAACAACAACAACATCAACATCAACATCATCAACATCAACATCAGCATCATCAACATCAACAACATCAACATCAGCATCAACATCAGCATCAACATCATCATCAACATCAACAACATCAACATCAACATCAACATCATCAACATCAACATCAACAACATCAACATCAACAACATCAACAACATCAACATCAACATCAGCAAGCATCAACAACATCAACATCAACAACATCAACATCAACAACATCAACATCAGCATCAACATCAGCATCAACATCATCATCATCATCATCATCAACATCAACATCAACATCAACATCAACATCAGCATCAACATCATCATCATCATCAACATCAACATCAACATCAGCATCAACATCAGCATCAACATCATCATCATCATCAACATCAACAACATCAGCATCAACATCAGCATCAACATCATCATCATCATCAACATCAACAACATCAACAACATCATCAACATCAACAACATCAACATCATCAACATCAACAACATCATCAACATCAGCATCAACATCATCATCATCATCAACATCAACATCAACATCAGCATCAACATCAACAACATCAACAACATCAACATCAACATCATCAACATCAACAACATCAACAACATCATCAACATCAACAACATCAACATCAGCATCAACATCAGCATCAACATCATCATCAGCAAGCATCAACAACATCAACATCAACATCAGCATCAACATCAGCAAGCATCAACAACATCAACATCAACATCAGCATCAACATCAGCATCAACATCATCAACATCATCAACAACATCAACATCAGCATCAGCATCAACATCAGCATCAACATCAACATCAACAACAACATCAACATCATCAACATCATCAACATCAACATCAACATCAGCATCATCAACATCAACATCAACATCAGCATCAACATCATCATCATCATCAACATCAACAACATCAACAACATCAGCATCAGCATCAACATCAACAACATCAACAACATCAACATCAACATCACCATCAGCATCACCATCAGCATCATCAACATCAACATCAACATCAGCATCAACATCATCATCATCATCAACATCAACAACATCAACAACATCAGCATCAACATCAGCAAGCATCAACAACATCAACATCAACAACATCAACATCAGCAAGCATCAACAACATCAACATCAACATTATCAACATCAACAACATCAACATCAACATCACCATCAGCATCACCATCAACATCAACATCAACATCAGCAAGCATCAACAACATCAACATCAACATCATCAACATCAACAACATCAACATCAGCAAGCATCAAAAACATCAACATCAACAACATCAACATCAACATCACCATCAGCATCACCATCAACATCAACATCATCAACAACATCAACATCAGCAAGCATCAACAACATCATCATCAACATCAACAACATCAACAACATCAACATCAACATCATCAACATCAACAACATCAACATCATCAACATCAACAACATCAACATCAACATCACCATCAGCATCACCATCACCATCAACATCAACATCAGCAAGCATCAACAACATCAACATCAACATCATCAACATCAACAACATCAACATCAGCAAGCATCAACAACATCAACATCAACATCATCAACATCAACAACATCAACATCAGCAAGCATCAACAACATCATCATCAACATCAACAACATCAACAACATCAACATCAACATCAGCAAGCATCAACAACATCAACATCAACATCATCAACATCAACAACATCAACATCAGCAAGCATCAACAACATCAACATCATCAACATCAACAACATCAACATCAACATCACCATCAGCATCACCATCAACATCAACATCATCAACAACATCAACATCAACATCATCATCAACATCAGCAACATCATCAACATCAACATCAGCATCAACATCAGCAACATCATCAACATCAACATCAACATCAACAACAACATCAACATCAACATCAACATCATCATCAACATCAGCAACAACATCAACATCAACATCAGCATCAACATCAACAACAACATCAACAACAACATCAACATCAACAACATCAACATCAACATCAGCATCAACATCAACAACAACATCAACATCAGCATCAGCATCAACATTACATTTAAGTGTAACTATAAAGTAATGTAAATACGTTATAAATGGTGCTACTAAAGCCCCTGGCGGCACAAACACGTGTAAAAGTAATTATGTTTTTTTTGGCTAGTTTTTGGAAAATGTGGAAGTGAAATATTTTCCTTCTTCAGAAGTTCCAGCTATGCAGGCAATCACACAGTAGGCTTATATTAATAATTATATAGTTAATGTAAATAAATATGCAATCCTAATTGACTGTAGCTCATATAAAACACACTCAAGTTACCGTTGGCTGAAAACACAACCATCGCGGGATGAAGGAGTGACGAATTTCCGGGCAAGTGTGTTCCATTTAAAACTCATTCCTTTCTCCCTCCCCTTTGCCCTGCAAGTGTACACTCGTCAGACGTCACGACACGTCATCAGAAGTGTCCACTTAATTTGAGGGCTGAGGGGATAGGGTGTGTCTTTTAAGTGTTTGGACCTCAGCCTATGGCTGGACCCAAAGGGCTGAAATGTTGGATGTCCACCTTACTAAGGACTTAAAATAGGCGATTGCGCAATGTCCCCATGAGTGACAGAACACTGAGCCAATCACGGCGCAATGCTCCTATTTTCTGCTGGCCCGCCCCACCCCCACAGAAAGCACTGAAACAGGCTGAAACACCTGCCTTACAATTAAACTAAAAAGAGACCATGTTTGTATGCGGCTTTATTAACTCAATTATATATATATATTTTTTTTTTTACATTGTTTGCAAAATGATATGTGACACGTATTAACACCAAAATAAAATGCAAAACAGGCAAGCACCCCCCCCCAAAACCTAATATCTATATATATATAAAATAAAATTGTGCCCGACCTGCCCTGAATGACGGGTCGCCACTGGTAGTCCAGTAAATAAATATATCATAAATGTAATAGCCTATGTAGTTTAGTCCAGTAAATACATATCTTATAAAGGTAATAGTCTTTGTCGTCTAGTCGACTAAATAAATATCTTATAAAGGTAATAGTCTTTGTCGTCTAGTCGACTAAATAAATATCTTATAAAGGTAATAGTCTTTGTCGTCTAGTCGACTAAATAAATATCTTATAAAGATAAGTCTTTGTCGTCTAGTCGACTAAATAAATATCTTATAAATATCTTATAAAGATAAGATAGTCCAGTAAATGTAGCAGATGGTTAGTTGTTTGTTTATTTATTTGGTGTTTAAGTGAGTTCATCACCTAGTTTAAATGCTGTCCGTAAGACGGTGTATGTGCCTCTCTTTCCGGGTCTTATCAGTTCTACAAGAAGTTATCTCTTTGTCCCACCATTTAAGTCACTTGCTGATGCATGGTGTGGTGTTGAATTTCCCTTAAATGCTCCAGTAAACATTGGGCTTACGCTGGGAAACAAAGCCCTGACTTTAAAGAGAGTTTTCAGAAGAAACCTCCCTCCCTCCTCCAGCATGTAAACAGAGTAATTGTCCTTGGGAGACTCCCAGCTCCAGCTGAACACAATTATACACCTCACATATACACTACCGTTCAAAAGTTTGGGTTCACTTATAAATGTCCATGTTTTTTAAGGAAAGCAAATTTTCTGTCCATTAAAATAGCATAACATTGATCAGAAATACAGTGAGACATTGTTAATGTTGTAAATTACTATTGTAGATGGAAACGGCTTATTCCCTATATAGTGCAATACTTTAGACCAGAACCCTATTCCCTATATAGTGCAATACTTTAGACCAGAACCCTATTCCCTATATAGTGCAATACTTTAGACCAGGGCTTGTTGTGCAGTATAGGGAAAAGGGCACTCTGAGTGTTTCCAGGCCTCATCACACAGTCAGATTAAAGGTGTTTACGTCCTCAGGGTTGGTTCCTGTTCTGTGTGAAACCCTTCTCTATCTTTCCTTCTAGTTTTAAACTCCTGCTGTTAGAATAATTACAACCTGTCATGGCTCCCTCTATTATAATGTCACAATAAAATTAGAAAAGCTTTTCTAGCTGATTGAGTCACACTAAATGATATATTGTTTCTGTCTTTGGACAGAGAAATTCTGTTCTTACTGATCTGTTGCTGAGTTAGTTAGCATCAGTCAGTCAGGAGGCTGATCAAAGATTGGCTGGTTTCTGTTAAGAAGCTGTCACAGCGTTCCATGTAGCAGCTGTTGAGTATATCCTTTTTTGGACAATGTGTACTGTATATACATTTTCTTGGAGAGTTTGTGTATTTCTGCTTTTGGACAGTTTTGGGGACAATGTAATGATGGGTGGGCTCACCCTCCGCTGTCACGACAGGCCTCCCCTTGATGGGTGGGCTCACCCTCCGCTGTCACGACAGGCCTCTCCTTGATGGGTGGGCTCACCCTCCGCTGTCACAACAGGCCTCCCCTTGATGGGTGGGCTCACCCTCCGCTGTCACAACAGGCCTCCCCTTGATGGGTGGGCTCACCCTCCGCTGTCACAACAGGCCTCCCCTTGATGGGTGGGCTCACCCTCCGCTGTCACGACAGGCCTCTCCTTGATGGGTGGGCTCACCCTCCGCTGTCACGACAGGCCTGTGTTTTCCAGTTCAGTTTTTCAGGCCTGTCAAAGGTTAAGGAAATGCCCATGAACACACCATGAAAACACTGTCTCTCTGTTGGGGTTCGGGACAGAGACTAACATGTAGTTTCCTTCAACACCATGACTACTGCTCCAGAAATGAACCGGTAGATTCCTCCAACATCATTAGAATATGAATATATATGAATATGTGGACACCTACAAAATCCTTGAAGCTGGAGACTACCTTCTCCCTCACTAACTTTAAGCATCAGCAGTCAGAGCAGCTTATCGATCACTGCACCTGTATACAGCCCTTCTGTAAATAGCCCACACTACTACCTCATCCCCATATTTATTATTTTTGCTCATTTTGCACTCCAGTATCTCTATTTGCACATCATTATCTGCACATCTATCACTCCAGTGTTAATGCTAAATTGTAATTATTTCACCACTATGGCCTATTTATTGTCTTACCTTCCTAATCTTACTACATTTACACTCTGTATATAGATTCTCTATTGTGTTATTGACTGTATGTTTGTTTATTCTCATGTGTAACTCTGTGTTGTGTTTTGTCTCACTGCTTTGCTTTGTCTTGGCCGCAGTTGTAAATGAGAACTTGTTTTCAACTGGCCTACCTGGTTAAATAATGGTGAAATAAAAAAATAAAAATGACTACTGCTCCAGACAACCAGTCAGAATCAGGGACAGACAGCCCAGCAAACCAAAATGATACTGTGAAAGTTCCCAGAACATTGGTTAGGTCGCATTAAATGTTCTCATAACATGTTCCTAGAACACTTTTAATCTGTTCTTTAAAGGTTCCCAGAATGTTTAATTAGTTTGTGGGATCAGTCTGTTGAGTGCAATCACAAAATATATATTCCCAAAACACAAAAACTGTCCAGTTGTGTCGCTAATTCTGCAATGTTTCTCTTAGGAACCTGATGTTGCAACAACATTCCCACATTCCACATTTCGTCAGTTCTTTAAAAGTTACTAAAACATTTCTTTAGGTTGTGACAAGAGTTAGGATCCAAAAACACTAAAATGTTTGTATCAGGGTGCACATAACATTCTCTTAAATGTTGCCAGAACAGCCTTTCTGAGATCTTTAAAGGTTCCCAGAACAATGAATGATATATTAAAATGTTATATTCATATGCTGTGTACTTGTAACACTGTATTTTATCAATTTACATGAATGAAATTGAAATGCCATGTGTTTATATCACCTACAATACAGTCCTCAAATGTGAATTGTCATTACATCTGGAGAGATACACAATGGGGATGTATACGAATCTGCTTTAAGGTGCTACATACAGTCGTATGAAAAAGTTTGGGCACCCCTGACAATTTCCATGATTTCCATTTATAAATAATTGGGTGTTTGGATCAGCAATTTCATTTTGATCTATCAAATAACTGATGGACACAGTAATATTTCAGTAGTGAAATGAGGTTTATTGGATTAACAGAAAATGTGCAATATGCATCAAAACGAAATTAGACAGGTGCATAAATTTGGGCACCTCAACAGAAAAATCACATCAATATTTAGTAGAGCCTCCTTTTGCTAAAATAACAGCCTCTAGACGCTTCCTATAGCCTCTAATGAGTGTCTGGATTCTGGATGAAGGTATTTTGGACCATTCCTCCTTACAAAACATCTCCAGTTCAGTTAGGTTTGATGGTTGCCGAGCATGGACAGCCCACTTCAAATCATCCCACAGATTCTCAATGATATTCAGGTCTGGGGACTGGGATGGCCATTCCAGAACATTGTACTTGTTCCTCTGCATAAATGCCCGGGTAGATTTTCAGCAGTGTTTTGGGTCGTTGTCTTGTTGAAATATCCAGCCCCGGCGTAACTTCAACTTTGTGACTGATTCTTCAACATTATTCCCAAGAATCTGCTGATATTGAGTGGAATCCATGCGACCCTCAACTTTAACAAGATTCCCAGTACCGACACTGGCCACACAGCCCCACAGCATGATGGAACCCCCACCAAATTTTACTGTGGGTAGCAAGTGTTTTTCTTGGAACGCTGTGTTCTTTTGCCGCCATGCATAACGCCCCTTGTTATGACCAAATAACTAAATCTTAGTTTCATCAGTCCACAGCACCTTATTCCAAAATGAAGCTGGCTTGTCCAAATGTGCGTTTGCTTACCTCAAGCGACTCTGTTTGTGGCGTGTGTGCAGAAAAGGCTTCTTCCGCATCACTCTCCCGTACAACTTCTCCTTGTGCAAAGTGCGCTGAATTGTTGAACGATGCACAGTGACACCATCTGCAGCAAGATGATGTTGTAGGTCTTTGGAGGTGGTCTGTGGGCTGTTTTTGACCGTTCTCACCATCCTTCGTCCTTTGCCTCTCCGATATTTTACTTGGCCTGCCACTTCTGGCCTTAACAAGAACTGTGCCTGTGGTCTTCCATTTCCTCACTATGTTCCTCACAGTTGACACTGACAGCTTACATCTCTGCGATAGCTTTTTGTAGCCTTCCCCTAAACCATAATGTTGAACAATCTTTGTTTTCAGATTTGTTTTGAGGCCCCCATGTTGCCACTCTTCAGAGGAGAGTCAAAGAGAACAACAACTTGCAATTGGCCACCTTAAATACCCTTTCTCATGATTGGATGCACTTGTCTATGAAGTTCAAGGCTTAATGAGCTCACCAAACCAATTGTGTGTTCCAATTAATCAGTGCTAAGTAGTTACAGGTATTCAAATCAACAGAATGACAAGGGTGCCCAAATTTTAGCATAGCCTATTTTTCACATCTGATTTAATTTCATACAACTTAATATTGCTACACTAAAAATCTTTGTCTGGACAATACCCCAGTACTCAGCTTTTATTAGAAAATGAATGGCATGCCACTGTGATCATTTTCTGTAACGACAGAGTAAATTATTATGCAGCCTCAGAGGGGTGCCCAAACTTTTGCATACGACTGTTTTTGCAATCTGAGAATGTTGTGGCGATATTAGGTCAAACTTTAATATAATATGTTCTGAGGTCAAGACAAGGTCAAATGTAAATTGCGTGAAAATCAATGGAAATTTTGTTAAACCTAAAACAAATATTCTATGAACGTCATAAAGTGTTGCATATTAGTATCCTGTCTGTTGTATATTTTTTCATTGCTTTTAGTATATCGAATGTGCAATACGTGGACCTCGGCGCGATGGATCCCTCCCCAGTACTCCCCTGACGCACCAAGTCCAGTCCAGACCCTGGTGTGGGGACCTCCACCTCTGGAGAGGGGCAGACCACCGGTCCCGGACTGGACCCCGGTGGAGCGGAATGCTACGGCATGGAGGCGGAGTCGACGACCGGACTGGGCACCGGAGGAGCGGACTGCTCCGGCACTGGAGTGGTTCTGACCACCCTTCCTGGCCTGGGACCCGACCCCGTTGATGCTCCCAGCCACATGCGAATGCTGGTTCCCGGTCCCGGACTGGGCACTGGCACGCTAAAGAGCTTCGCCTCCCCAGCGATACAGAGTGCTGGGCACCAGCGCAGCTAATTTCTCCCACCATGTGACTGGGCTGGCTAACGGCCCCAGACTGGGCACCGGCACGCTAAGGAGCTCCTGCTCCAAAGCGGGGCTGCACGCCGTGCCCAGCCTGGGCACCGACGCAGAGGAAAATTCCAGCCACATAGTTGAAGGCGCCGACCCATGGACCGTCACTGGAGGCTCCGGGCTGTGGGCCGTCGCTGGAGGCTCCGGGCTGTGGGCCGTTGCTGGACTGGTGCGTGGAGCAGGCACAGGCCGTACCGGGCTGTGGAGGCGCACCCTTGGGCTGGTGCGTGGAGCAGGCACAGGCCGTACCGGGCTGTGGAGGCGCACCCTTGGGCTGGTGCGTGGAGTAGGCACGGGCCGCACCGGGCTGTGGAGACGCACCATTGGGCGGATGCGTGGAGCAGGCACGGGCCGTACCGGGCTGTGGTGACGCACCACTGGGCTGATGCGTGAAGCATGCACGGGCCGTACCGGGCTGTGGGTGCGCACCGATGGTGTGGTGCGCTGGGCCGGCACGTACCGTACCGGACTCTGGACCGGCGCTGGAGGCACCGGACTGGGAACTGGCGTTGGGGATCCTAGACTTAGGTTGTCGTCTTCTCTCCACCGCCAATCCCCATCCTGTGAGAGCTCCTCCAGTAGCCCCCACAAGTGAGGGAACAGGAGCACATCGTCGTCGTCGTCCTCCAACTCTTCTATGTACTCCTGCCCCGATGGGTGTAGGGGCTCCTCCTGGAACCCCCACGAGTGCAGTGGCCGGGACTGGGAATACAGATATGCATCTGTTGGTAAAAAAAATGTAGCGGTGTAGATCAGTATCTGGTGTGACCACCATTTACCTCATGCAGCACGAAAAATGTAATTCGCATAGAGTTGATCAGGCTGTTGATTGTGGCCTGTTGAATGTTGTCCCACTCCTCTTCAATGGTTGTGCAAAGTTGCTGGATGTTGGCGAGAACTGCAGGCCAGCTTCCAGGAATTGCGTCATAGGGCCGTGCATTATCATGCTGAAACATGAGGTGATGGCGACGGATGAATGGCATGACAATGGGCCTCAGGATCTCGTCACGGTATCTCTATGCATTCAAACTGCCATTGATAAAATTTGACTCTGTACCGGTACCCCTGTAAATAGCCTCCTCATATTGACTCTGTTCTGGTACCACCTGTATATAGCCTCCTCACATTGACTCTGTACTGGTACCACCTGTATATAGCCTCCTCACATTGACTCTGTACTGGTACCCCTGTAAATAGCCTCTTCAGATTGACTCTGTACCGGTACACCTGTATATAGCCTCCTCACATTGACTCTGTACTGGTACCACCTGTATATAGCCTCCTCACCTTGACTCTGTACTGGTACCCCTGTATATAGCCTCCTCACATTGACTCTGTACTGGTACCCCTGTATATAGCCTCCTCACATTGACTCTGTACTGGTACCACCTGTATATAGCCTCCTCACATTGACTGTAAGGTCTACACCTGTTGTATTGTTGGTTAAAGGCTTGTAAGTAAGCATTTCACTGTAAGGTCTACACCTGTTGTATTGTTGGTTAAGGGCTTGTAGGTCAGCATTTCACTGTAAGGTCTACACCTGTTGTATTATTGGTTAAGGGCTTGTAGGTAAGCATTTCACTGTAAGGTCTACACCTGTTGTATTGTTGGTTAGGGCTTGTAAGTAAGAATTTCACTGTAAGGTCTACACCTGTTGTATTCGGCGCATGTGACAAATACAATTTGATTTGATTTGAGGACAAGCTGAGGCAGAGCCAGGTGAGAGAGGTGTGGAAGGGTATGAGAAATATCACTGGCTTCAAAAAGTCAAACAGTGGGCAGACGGAAGTGACTCAGGACAGAGCCAATGAGCTGAACCAATTTTTTAACACGTTCGATATTGGCCCTGCCCACCTCCCCTCCAGCTCCCCAGGCCACACACCCTCACGGCTGTCCCACCCCCACTTTGCTCACAACACCTCTGTTGAGGGGCCCCCCAGGGAACGGTTCTGTCCCCCTTCCTGTTCACCCTCTACACCTCGGACTTCAGATATAACTCTGAAACATGCCACCTTCAGAAGTTCTCGGATTACTCCACAATTGTAGGGTGCATCAGGGGTGGGCAGGAGAAGGAGTACAGGAGCACAATCAGTGACTTTGTGTTGTGGTGTGAGCAGAACCACCTTCAGCTCAACATCAGCAAAAAAAGGAGATGGTGGTGGACTTCAGCAGAACCACTCTAGAGGGGGTGGTGGAGAGGCGGAGAGAAAGATGCTGGCCAAACTGCTGGCCATCATGGACTACGTCACCCACCCTCTGCATGCCATGGATATGACGCAGAGGAGCACCTTCAGTCACAGACTGATCCCACCACAGTGTGCCAGAGAGCGCTACAGGAGGTCCTTCCTGCCGGCGGCTATTAGACTATTTAATGCCTCACCGGGGTGCCGTCGGCAACATAGACCTGGAACTGTTGGGGTGTTAGGACCTAGTTTAACAATTAGGCATCCATCCGTGAGTAACTCTGGTCCGTAATCACTCATTCACTCAGGACTTATTTATTCATTCAGGTCTGTATATACATATTCATGTACAGTTTCTATATCATAACACGTGCAATATTGTAAGTAATTCTTGGACTGAACTTACGTAGTCATTCACTCAGGAATGCATATTAGTATCCTGTCAGATGTATATTTTTTCATTGCTTTTAGTCTATCGAATGTGCAATACGTGCATTTATCTGTAATTAAACCCAGTACTAAAGACTGTATTTTAAGGGAATTATTATTATTACCCCAAATTATATCATACGCACATTTAGCTATTTAAGTATCTCTTCCTGTCATTTACCTGTACAGTTTGTGTAACCATGCAAGTATTCACTTATCTGTAAATATAACTGTATACCTAACTGTACAGCTAATTTAACCATGCAAAATATTCACTTACCTGTTCATTTAACCAGTCTGTCTATTAAGTAAACTATTATTACCCTCGCTCATATCATATGCACTTTTAGCTTTTTAAGTATTTTTAAGTATTTCTCTGCCATCGACCTGTATAGTATAGTTAACCATCCAACATCCAACATCCACCAATGTATAGTGTACATATTGTACATATTCAGCCAACCACCCATACTATGCAATGTTTCATACTGCCGCTTAAAAATACAGTCCTTAGTGCGCAGGGTTTAATTACAGACAACTAACTTCAACTATTATTTTTGCCTCAATTAGACCTGAATCAAACGATGAAACTTGCGGCCAAATGATTGAATACCAATATTCTGAAAATTTTTGACAGCACAATGTGAGTTTTTATTAGTCAGTATAGCAATGTAATGTTATTGATCTGTCAGTTTCCAAGATGGTGTGACGGAGCTGCAGGTGAACTCCTGCAGATGCAACACTATTTCAAGGCAGTCTGACCTTTAACGTTAATTTCCAAGCTGTATCAAGTGTTGATGGAGGCTTTTCCTGATGACACAATACATGTAAAACAAAAATGATAACGAATAGATACAGATATGTTTGAATGCCATGTCATATTCATATAATCTCAGACATAAATTACTACAGTTTAAGACCACCCATAGAATATACTATATGCCAGTGAAACTGAATATCATGCCCTCAGAAATGTCATTCTTCTGCCGGAGGTTTAAAACACAAAAGGGGACATATTTGAAACTGAATATCTGTTCAACAACATGTTGACGTAAGGGGAGATACCTATTTAGGCAGCTGGGATGCTCAGGGGTGGGGGTCTACCATACTGTTGGTTGTCACTCTGGCTGTGGACAACAATAAAAAATAATAGCAGGGCGGGGTGACCCAGCAAGTAAAAAGAGCTCTACTGTACTGTTAGGCCAATGATATGAATTACAGTGACCTCCGTAATTATTGGGACAGTGAAGCATTTCTTCTTTTGTCAGCTTTAATTTGAGGGTATTTCATCCATATTCATGTAGTAGTGTTTAGAAACATATTTTATTCTGATTTACAATAAAAGTGACCCCAAAATGGTTGTGTACAAATGCAGGAAATTAGCTTTAGATTACCAAAACAATTCTGAGGGAGGACCACCAGTTCTAAACCCAAAGTTGTGTCCCTGCACGTGGTATGCAGGTGAGAAGCATACCAGTATGAAAAAAGTATTAAAATGTACGCACTCACTACTGTAAAAAAATGTACGCACTCACTACTGTAAAAAAATGTACGCACTCACTACTGTAAAAAAATGTACACACTCACTACTGTAAAAAAATGTACGCACTCACTACTGAGTCGCTACTGTAAGTCGCTAAATGGCGTAAATGTAGATGTAAATATAAGCCGGTTGGACGTAAATCCTCTAAAAACAACATTGGAGGCAGTTTATGGTAATTAACATGAAATTATCTGGCAAGCGCTCTGATGGACATTCCTGCAATCAGCATGCCAATTGCCCGCTCCCTTAAAACTTTGTGTTCTGTGACAAAACTGCACATTTTAGAGTGGCCTTTTATTGTCCCCTGCACAAGGTGCACCTGTGTAATGATCATACTGTTAATTCAGCTTCTTGATATGCCACACCTGTCATGTGGATGGATTATCTTGACAAAGGAGAAATGCTCACTAATTGGGATGTCAACAAAGTTGTGCATAACATTTCAATTAAATACGTTTTTTGTTTGTATGGAACATCTTTTATTTCAGCTCATGAAACATGGGACCAACACTTTACTTGTTGTTCAGTATACATATAACTAAGAATAAAATGACAGAAAATAAACAGTAGCAGCAGCATATGTGATGAGACAAAAAAGTTTGTGCAAAAAGGGTCAATGAAGATCTGGGTAGCTATTTGGTGAACTATTTCACTAACTATTTAGCATTCATATAACTTGGGTGTAGAAGATGTTCAGGGTCCTTTTGGTTCCAGACTTGGTGCATCGCTATCGCTTGCCGTGTGGTAGCAGAGAGAACAGTCTATGATTTGGGTGGCTGGAGTCTTTGACAATTTTTAGGGCCTTCCTCTGAAACCGCCTGGTATGGAGGTCCCAGATGGCAGGGAGCTCAGCCCCAGTGATTTACTGGGCTGTACACACTACCCTATGTGCGGCCATGCAGTCGGGGGTGAAGAGGGAGTACAGGAGGGGACTAAGCCCGTGTTGAGGGTCAGCGTGGCGGATGTGTTGTTACCTACCCTTACCACCTGGGGATGGCCCATCAGGAAGTCCAGGATCCAGTTGCAGAGGGAGGTGTTTAGTCCCAGGGTCCTAAGCTTAGTGATGAGCTTTGAGGGCACTATGGTGTTGAACGCTGAGCTGTAGTCAATGAACAGCATTCTCACATAGGTGCTCCTCTTGTCCAGGTGGGAAAGGGCAGTGTAGAGTGCGATTGAGATTGCATTGTATGTGGATCTGTTGAGGCGGTATACGAATTGGATTGGGTCCAGGGTGTCTGGGGTGATGGTGTTAATGTGAGCCATGACCAGCCTTTCAACGCATTTCTTGGCTGCAGATGTGAGTGCTACGGGGCAATAGTCATTTAGACAGGCTACCTTGGCGTTCTTGGGCACAGGGACTATGGTGGTCTGCTTGAAACATGTAGGTATTACAGACTGGGTCAGGGAGAGGTTGAAAATGTCAGGGAAGACACTTGCAAGCTGGTCAGCGCATGCTGAGTACACGTCCTGGTAATCCTCAAGGTCTTACTCACATAAGGCTACGGAGAGCTTTAGTCGTCCGGAACAGCTGGTGCTCTCATGCATGTTTCAGTGTTGGTTGCTTGCCTCGAAGCGAGCATAGAAGGCATTGAGCTCGTATGGTAGGCTCGCATCACTGGGCAGCTTGCGGCTGGTTTCCCTTTGTGATAGTTTGCAAGCCTTATCTCAGCCGACAAGTGTCAGATCCGGTGTAGTAGGATTTGATCTTGGTCCTTTTTTTTTTGTCCTTTGCCTGTTTGATGGTTCGCCGGATGGCGTGGCGGGATTTCTTATAAGTGTTTGCAGCAATGTAACGCTCCTTGATAGCAGCGGCTCTAGCCTTTAGCTCAGTGCGGATGTTGCCTGTAATCCATGGCTTCCGGTCGGGATAACGTAATCAATGTACTTATTAATGAAGCAGGTGACTGATGGGATAAACTCCTCAATGTCATCCGAAGAATCCCGGAACATATTCCAGTCTGTGCTAGCGAAACAGTCCTGTAGCTTAGCATCCACTTCATCGGACCACTTTCGTATTAAGCGCGTCACTGGTACTTACTGTTTGAGTTTTTGCTTATAAGCAGGAATCAGAAGGATAAAATTGTGGTCAGATTTGCCAAATGGATTTTTGAGGGAGAGAGCTTTGTATGCGTTTTTGTGTGTGGAGTAAAGATTAGGTTTTTTTTCCCTCTAGTTGCAGACGTGATATGCTGGTGATATGCTTTCCTGCATTAAAATCACTGGCCACTAGGAGCGCTACCTCTGGATGAGCATTTTCTTGTTTGCTTATGGCCTTATACAGCTCATTGAGTGTGGTCTTAGTGCCAGCATCGGTTTGTGGTGGTAAGCTATGAAAAATATAGATGATAAATAGTATGGTCAACATGAGGTATTCTAACTCAGGCGAGCAGAACCTTGATATCCTTAATATTAGAGATTGCGCACCAGCTGTTGTTGACAAAGAGACACAACCTCCTCACTTGAGCTTCCCGACGCTGCCCTTCTGATGCATAGAAAAAATAGCTAGACGTATATTATCCTTGTTCAGCCACAACTCCAAAAAACATAGGATATTACAGTTCTTTAGGTCCCGTTGATAGGATAGTCTCAAACGGAGCTTGTCCAGTTTGTTCTCCAATAGAACGGAGGGTAGAGACGGTCCAACTGTGATGGGTGTCTGATGCTGGGATTGAACTCTGGTCTTCAAGTCAACTGAACTGCTTCTTTACCACTGAGCTATTGTGGATGACAAACAGCAGATGGACCCAAGGGCAGAAGGATAATTTGCAGACTTAGATGAATGAACAAAAGGTTTAAAAGTACAACAAAAAGGAAGCCGAGCTTCCAGAGAATAAATCAAAGAAACAAAAAGGTGAGCAAAAGGCAAATCCAAAAATACAACAGACTTAGCTTTCTTGGCAAGGAGAGTACAAGCATAGTAGGCTCAAGACTGAACACAACTGAAAGAAAGAGGCATGCTTAAATAGGCCAACACAAACAAGCTAATGAACCCCACAGGTGGGAGAAATCAAATACTAATGAGTGGCAACAATGCATTTTACAGAAGCTGGGGCCACCTAGTGGCAGGGAGAGTCATTACAGCTCAGCGCCAACTAGAGGCCAGGAGAGTCATTACAAGCTGGAGCCTTACACCAATGTAGTTTCGTCAGAGTGCCCAGAGTGCCCGCACGTCGGCTTCTCTTACACATCCTTTTTCTTTTTGGGGTCTCTGGGATTAGGGCCTGGTCCGACATGAGCAGTATGTCCTGCGGCTGTGACTCGTTTAAGTAGAAATCCTCATCCTAATTGAGGTTAGTGATCGCTGTTCGGATGTCCAGAAGCTCTTTCGGTCATAGAAAACAATGGCGAAAACATTATGTACAAAAAGATTAGCACAAAAAAACACACCAAATAGCAGAATTGTAAAACAGTTGGTATGCAATGCAGCGTAATTTTCTGTTATCATCCTAATACCCTGACTAGAACTTAATGAGAATCATAGCTAATGTTCAAAGAATGTTACCGTTTTGCTGACAGGCTTCCTTCGGGCTGACAGGGTTCCTTCCGGGCTGAGAGGGTTCCTTCGGGCTGACAGGGTTCCTTCCGGGCTGAGAGTGTTCCTTCCGGGCTGACAGGGTTTCTTCAGACTGACAGGCTTCCTTCGGGCTGACAGGGTTCCTTCCGGGCTGAGAGGGTTCCTTCGGGCTGACAGGGTTCCTTCCGGGCTGAGAGTGTTCCTTCCGGGCTGACAGGGTTTCTTCAGACTGACATGATTCCTTCGGACTGACATGGTTCCTTCGGACTGACAAGGTTCCTTCGTGCTGATAGGTTTCCTTCAGGCTGACAGGGTTCCTTCAGGCTGACAGGGTTCATTCATGCTGACAGGGTTCATTCAGGCTGACAGGGTTTATTCAGGCTGACAGGGTTCCTTCAGGCTGACAGGGTTCATTCAGGCTGACAGGGTTCATTCAGGCTGACAGGGTTTATTCAGGCTGACAGGGTCCATTCAGGCTGACAGGGTTCCTTCAGGCTGACAGGGATCCTTCAGGCTGACAGGGTTCATTCAGGCTGACAGGGTTCATTCAGGCTGACAGGGTTCATTCAGGCTGACAGGGTTCATTCAGGCTGACAGGGTCCATTCAGGCTGACAGGGTTTATTCAGGCTGACAGGGTTCCTTCAGGCTGACAGGGTTCATTCAGGCTGACAGGGTTCATTCAGGCTGACAGGGTTTATTCAGGCTGACAGGGTCCATTCAGGCTGACAGGGTTCCTTCAGGCTGACAGGGATCCTTCAGGCTGACAGGGTTCATTCAGGCTGACAGGGTTCATTCAGGCTGACAGGGTTCCTTCAGGCTGACAGGGTTCATTCAGGCTGACAGGGTTCATTCAGGCTGACAGGGTTTATTCAGGCTGACAGGGTCCCTTCAGGCTGACAGGGTTCCTTCAGGCTGACAGGGATCCTTCAGGCTGACAGGGTTCATTCAGGCTGACAGGGTTCATTCAGGCTGACAGGGTTCATTCAGGCTGACAGGGTTCATTCAGGCTGACAGGGTCCATTCAGGCTGACAGGGTTCCTTCAGGCTGACAGGGATCCTTCAGGCTGACAGGGTTCATTCAGGCTGACAGGGTTCATTCAGGCTGACAGGGTTCATTCAGGCTGACAGGGTTCATTCAGGCTGACAGGGATCCTTCAGGCTGACAGGGTTCATTCAGGCTGACAGGGTTTCTTCGGACTGACATGATTCCTTCAGACTGACATGGTTTCTTCGGACTGACATGATTCCTTCAGACTGACATGATTCCTTCAGACTGAAAGGGTTCCTTCGGGCTGACAGGGTTCCTTCCGGGCTGAGAGTGTTCCTTCCGGGCTGACAGGGTTTCTTCGGACTGACATGATTCCTTCAGACTGAAAGGGTTCATTCAGGCTGACAGGGTTCATAGATAGATAGATAGATAGATAGATAGATAGATAGATAGATAGATAGATAGATAGATAGATAGATAGATAGATAGATAGATAGATAGATAGATAGATAGATAGATAGATAGATAGATAGATAGATAGATAGATAGATAGATAGATAGATGCCACAACGAAAGTACACAAAAGACAGATACACGGTACATGATACATAGAGTGGCAGTATGAAAAAGTATAGAAATACAAGATATCTGGAGTGCAAAAAAATAAGCTATAAAAGGACATTGCATAGTATGAGTGGTTGGCTGAATATGTACACTATACATTGGTGGATGTTGGATGGTTAACTATACTATACAGGTCGATGGCAGAGAAATACTTCAGTAGCTAAAAATGCATATGATATGAGCGAGGGTAATAATAGTTTACTTAATAGACAGACTGGGTAAATGAACAGGTAAGTGAATATTTTGCATGGTTAAATTAGCTGTACAGGTAAATATACAGTTATATTTACAGATAAGTGAATACTTGCATGTTTACACAAACTGTACAGGTAAATGACAGGAAGAGATACTTAAATAGCTAAATGTGTGTATGATATAATTTGGGGTAATAATAGTAATTCCCTTAAAATACAGTCCTTAGTGCGCAGGGTTTAATTACAGACAACTGCACTTATTGCACATTCGATATACTAAAAGCAATGAGAAAAGGTGCAACTGGCAGGATACTAATATGCATTCAGGCTGACAGGGTTCCTTTAGGCTGACAGGGTTCCTTTAGGCTGACAGGGTTCCTTCAGGCTGACAGGGTTCCTTCAGGCTGACATGGTTTCTTCGGACTGACATGATTCCTTCAGACTGACATGGTTCCTTCGGACTGACAGGGTTCCTTCAGGCTGACAGGGTTCATTCAGGCTAACAGGGTTCCTTTAGGCTGACAGGGTTCCTTTAGGCTGACAGGGTTCCTTCAGGCTGACAGGGTTCATTCAGGCTGACAGGGTTCATTCAGGCTGACAGGGTCCATTCAGGCTGACAGGGTTTATTCAGGCTGACAGGGTTCCTTCAGGCTGACAGGGTTCATTCAGGCTGACAGGGTTCATTCAGGCTGACAGGGTTTATTCAGGCTGACAGGGTCCATTCAGGCTGACAGGGTTCCTTCAGGCTGACAGGGATCCTTCAGGCTGACAGGGTTCATTCAGGCTGACAGGGTTCATTCAGGCTGACAGGGTTCCTTCAGGCTGACAGGGTTCATTCAGGCTGACAGGGTTCATTCAGGCTGACAGGGTTTATTCAGGCTGACAGGGTCCCTTCAGGCTGACAGGGTTCCTTCAGGCTGACAGGGATCCTTCAGGCTGACAGGGTTCATTCAGGCTGACAGGGTTCATTCAGGCTGACAGGGTTCATTCAGGCTGACAGGGTTCATTCAGGCTGACAGGGTCCATTCAGGCTGACAGGGTTCCTTCAGGCTGACAGGGATCCTTCAGGCTGACAGGGTTCATTCAGGCTGACAGGGTTCATTCAGGCTGACAGGGTTCATTCAGGCTGACAGGGTTCATTCAGGCTGACAGGGATCCTTCAGGCTGACAGGGTTCATTCAGGCTGACAGGGTTTCTTCGGACTGACATGATTCCTTCAGACTGACATGGTTTCTTCGGACTGACATGATTCCTTCAGACTGACATGATTCCTTCAGACTGAAAGGGTTCCTTCGGGCTGACAGGGTTCCTTCCGGGCTGAGAGTGTTCCTTCCGGGCTGACAGGGTTTCTTCGGACTGACATGATTCCTTCAGACTGAAAGGGTTCATTCAGGCTGACAGGGTTCATAGATAGATAGATAGATAGATAGATAGATAGATAGATAGATAGATAGATAGATAGATAGATAGATAGATAGATAGATAGATAGATAGATAGATAGATAGATAGATAGATAGATAGATAGATAGATAGATAGATAGATAGATAGATAGATAGATAGATAGATAGATAGATAGATAGATAGATAGATAGATAGATAGATAGATAGATAGATAGATAGATGCCACAACGAAAGTACACAAAAGACAGATACACGGTACATGATACATAGAGTGGCAGTATGAAAAAGTATAGAAATACAAGATATCTGGAGTGCAAAAAAATAAGCTATAAAAGGACATTGCATAGTATGAGTGGTTGGCTGAATATGTACACTATACATTGGTGGATGTTGGATGGTTAACTATACTATACAGGTCGATGGCAGAGAAATACTTCAGTAGCTAAAAATGCATATGATATGAGCGAGGGTAATAATAGTTTACTTAATAGACAGACTGGGTAAATGAACAGGTAAGTGAATATTTTGCATGGTTAAATTAGCTGTACAGGTAAATATACAGTTATATTTACAGATAAGTGAATACTTGCATGTTTACACAAACTGTACAGGTAAATGACAGGAAGAGATACTTAAATAGCTAAATGTGTGTATGATATAATTTGGGGTAATAATAGTAATTCCCTTAAAATACAGTCCTTAGTGCGCAGGGTTTAATTACAGACAACTGCACTTATTGCACATTCGATATACTAAAAGCAATGAGAAAAGGTGCAACTGGCAGGATACTAATATGCATTCAGGCTGACAGGGTTCCTTTAGGCTGACAGGGTTCCTTTAGGCTGACAGGGTTCCTTCAGGCTGACAGGGTTCCTTCAGGCTGACATGGTTTCTTCGGACTGACATGATTCCTTCAGACTGACATGGTTCCTTCGGACTGACAGGGTTCCTTCAGGCTGACAGGGTTCATTCAGGCTAACAGGGTTCCTTTAGGCTGACAGGGTTCCTTTAGGCTGACAGGGTTCCTTCAGGCTGACAGGGTTCATTCAGGCTGACAGGGTTCATTCAGGCTGACAGGGTCCATTCAGGCTGACAGGGTTTATTCAGGCTGACAGGGTTCCTTCAGGCTGACAGGGTTCATTCAGGCTGACAGGGTTCATTCAGGCTGACAGGGTTTATTCAGGCTGACAGGGTCCATTCAGGCTGACAGGGTTCCTTCAGGCTGACAGGGATCCTTCAGGCTGACAGGGTTCATTCAGGCTGACAGGGTTCATTCAGGCTGACAGGGTTCCTTCAGGCTGACAGGGTTCATTCAGGCTGACAGGGTTCATTCAGGCTGACAGGGTTTATTCAGGCTGACAGGGTCCCTTCAGGCTGACAGGGTTCCTTCAGGCTGACAGGGATCCTTCAGGCTGACAGGGTTCATTCAGGCTGACAGGGTTCATTCAGGCTGACAGGGTTCATTCAGGCTGACAGGGTTCATTCAGGCTGACAGGGTCCATTCAGGCTGACAGGGTTCCTTCAGGCTGACAGGGATCCTTCAGGCTGACAGGGTTCATTCAGGCTGACAGGGTTCATTCAGGCTGACAGGGTTCATTCAGGCTGACAGGGTTCATTCAGGCTGACAGGGATCCTTCAGGCTGACAGGGTTCATTCAGGCTGACAGGGTTTCTTCGGACTGACATGATTCCTTCAGACTGACATGGTTTCTTCGGACTGACATGATTCCTTCAGACTGACATGATTCCTTCAGACTGAAAGGGTTCCTTCGGGCTGACAGGGTTCCTTCCGGGCTGAGAGTGTTCCTTCCGGGCTGACAGGGTTTCTTCGGACTGACATGATTCCTTCAGACTGAAAGGGTTCATTCAGGCTGACAGGGTTCATAGATAGATAGATAGATAGATAGATAGATAGATAGATAGATAGATAGATAGATAGATAGATAGATAGATAGATAGATAGATAGATAGATAGATAGATAGATAGATAGATAGATAGATAGATAGATAGATAGATAGATAGATAGATAGATAGATAGATAGATAGATAGATAGATAGATGCCACAACGAAAGTACACAAAAGACAGATACACGGTACATGATACATAGAGTGGCAGTATGAAAAAGTATAGAAATACAAGATATCTGGAGTGCAAAAAAATAAGCTATAAAAGGACATTGCATAGTATGAGTGGTTGGCTGAATATGTACACTATACATTGGTGGATGTTGGATGGTTAACTATACTATACAGGTCGATGGCAGAGAAATACTTCAGTAGCTAAAAATGCATATGATATGAGCGAGGGTAATAATAGTTTACTTAATAGACAGACTGGGTAAATGAACAGGTAAGTGAATATTTTGCATGGTTAAATTAGCTGTACAGGTAAATATACAGTTATATTTACAGATAAGTGAATACTTGCATGTTTACACAAACTGTACAGGTAAATGACAGGAAGAGATACTTAAATAGCTAAATGTGTGTATGATATAATTTGGGGTAATAATAGTAATTCCCTTAAAATACAGTCCTTAGTGCGCAGGGTTTAATTACAGACAACTGCACTTATTGCACATTCGATATACTAAAAGCAATGAGAAAAGGTGCAACTGGCAGGATACTAATATGCATTCAGGCTGACAGGGTTCCTTTAGGCTGACAGGGTTCCTTTAGGCTGACAGGGTTCCTTCAGGCTGACAGGGTTCCTTCAGGCTGACATGGTTTCTTCGGACTGACATGATTCCTTCAGACTGACATGGTTCCTTCGGACTGACAGGGTTCCTTCAGGCTGACAGGGTTCATTCAGGCTAACAGGGTTCCTTTAGGCTGACAGGGTTCCTTCAGGCTGACAGGGTTCCTTCAGGCTGACAGGGTTCATTCAGGCTAACAGGGTTCCTTTAGGCTGACAGGGTTCCTTCAGGCTGACAGGGTTCCTTCAGGCTGACAGGGTTTCTTCAGGCTGACAGGCTTCATTCAAGCTGATAGAGCCAGTAATCTGTGTGGAGGAGACAGAGGGAAAAAGAGAGAAGAGAAGAGAAAAGAGTGGAAGCGCCCTGATCCTGTGTGCAGGAATAAAAGACTGAGTGGAAGCACCCTGATCCTGTGTGCAGGAATAAAAGACTGAGTGGAAGCGCCCTGATCCTCTGTGCAGGAATAAAAGACTGAGTGGAAGCACCCTGATCCTGTGTGCAGGAATAAAAGACTGAGTGGAAGCGCCCTGATCCTCTGTGCAGGAATAAAAGACTGAGTGGAAGCGCCCTGATCCTGTGTGCAGGAATAAAAGACTGAGTGGAAGCGCCCTGATCCTGTGTGCAGGAATAAAATACTGTGGGAGAGCCCTGATCCTCTGTGCAGGAATAAAAAGACTGAGTGGAAGCACCCTGATCCTGTGTGCAGGAATAAAAGACTGAGTGGAAGCGCCCTGATCCTGTGTGCAGGAATAAAATACTGTGGGAGAGCCCTGATCCTCTGTGCAGGAATAAAAGACTGAGTGGAAGCGCCCTGATCCTCTGTGCAGGAATAAAAAGACTGAGTGGAAGCACCCTGATCCTGTGTGCAGGAATAAAAGACTGAGTGGAAGCACCCTGATCCTGTGTGCAGGAATAAAAGACTGAGTGGAAGCGCCCTGATCCTCTGTGCAGGAATAAAATACTGTGGGAGAGCCCTGATCCTCTGTGCAGGAATAAAAAGACTGAGTGGAAGCACCCTGATCCTGTGTGCAGGAATAAAATACTGTGGGAGAGCCCTGATCCTCTGTGCAGGAATAAAAAGACTGAGTGGAAGCACCCTGATCCTGTGTGCAGGAATAAAAGACTGAGTGGAAGCACCCTGATCCTGTGTGCAGGAATAAAAGACTGAGTGGAAGCGCCCTGATCTTCTGTGCAGGAATAAAATACTGTGGGAGAGCCCTGATCCTCTGTGCAGGAATAAAAAGACTGAGTGGAAGCACCCTGATCCTGTGTGCAGGAATAAAAGACTGAGTGGAAGCACCCTGATCCTGTGTGCAGGAATAAAATACTGTGGGAGAGCCCTGATCCTGTGTGCAGGAATAAAAGACTGAGTGGAAGCACCCTGATCCTGTGTGCAGGAATAAAATACTGTGGGAGAGCCCTGATCCTCTGTGCAGGAATAAAAGACTGAGTGGAAGCACCCTGATCCTGTGTGCAGGAATAAAAGACTGAGTGGAAGCACCCTGATCCTGTGTGCAGGAATAAAATACTGTGGGAGATTCCTGATCCTCTGTGCAGGAATAAAAAGACTGAGTGGAAGCACCCTGATCCTGTGTGCAGGAATAAAAGACTGAGTGGAAGCACCCTGATCCTGTGTGCAGGAATAAAATACTGTGGGAGAGCCCTGATCCTCTGTGCAGGAATAAAAAGACTGAGTGGAAGCACCCTGATCCTGTGTGCAGGAATAAAAGACTGAGTGGAAGCACCCTGATCCTGTGTGCAGGAATAAAATACTGTGGGAGAGCCCTGATCCTCTGTGCAGGAATAAAATACTGAGTGGAAGCGCCCTGATCCTCTGTGCAGGAATAAAAAGACTGAGTGGAAGCACCCTGATCCTGTGTGCAGGAATAAAATACTGTGGGAGAGCCCTGATCCTCTGTGCAGGAATAAGAGACTGAGTGGGAGAGCCCTGATCCTCTGTGCAGGAATAAAAGACTGTGGGAGAGCCCTGATCCTCTGTGCAGGAATAAGAGACTGAGTGGGAGAGCCCTGATCCTCTGTGCAGGAATAAAAGACTGTGGGAGAGCCCTGATCCTCTGTGCAGGAATAAGACACTGTTGGAGAGCCCTGATCCTCTGTGCAGGAATAAAAGATTGGGAATGTTTTCATCACCAACAGAAATACAGAAAACTAAAAAGTGAATGGATTAACTATTTACCAATCACTCTTCAGTAGAATCAGACAGTACTGTCATCCTAAAACATGTAGAATGGAAGGCAGTGTAGACACACACACACACAGACACACACACACACATACACACACACACACACACAGACACACACACACACACACACACACACACACACACACACAGACACACACACACACACACACACACACACACACAGACACACACACACACACACACACACACACACAGAGACACACACATACACACACACATACACACACACACACACACAGCAATGGAAACAATAATGCCTGGATAGCATACAGCACAGCCATGCACACACAAACACAGCAGGTCGGCCACACAGGTCAGATATCTCTCCTCCAGATTAGGAACCAGCCAGGAGCACCAGCGGGTCAACAGAACGCCGCTAGAGACCGCCTCACAAATTCAACTCTATTCCCTATGTAGTGCACTGCTTTTCACCTGGGCCCGATAGGGTAGTATTTAGTGCCCATAGGGCTCAGGTCAATAGTAGTGCACTATATAGGGAATATGATGCAATTTGGGACACAGCCATAGACATCTGTAATCACTATTCAACACACAATGACCATGAATGCCGTTTAAGGCTAACACTCAGCAGACCCTGTGTTCAGAGCAGCGATGGTTAAAGTGTGATCTCACTTGCCCTTTCAAGGGAACCAGTATTTTGAGCCACAGCAACTGACAGAGAAGATAAATGTAGACATAATAGAGATGAGGAAACAAACTCAATGACGGCAGTTAAAATGATTCATTCTGGTCTTTAAATGTTAATCACAGAAATCAAGTGGTTTTACAAAAAATATATATTCTTAAGATAAGGATGCATTTAATTTCGTTTTCACCCTAAACTCAGTGATCTTATAATAGAACAATAAGATACTGTAATGAGGATACTGTAATAAGATACTGTAATGAGGATACTGTAATAAGATACTGTAATGAGGATACTGTAATGAGGATACTGTAATACTGTAATACTGTAATAAGATACTGTAATGAGGATACTGTAATAAGATACTGTAATGAGGATACTGTAATAAGATACTGTAATGAGGATACTGTAATGAGGATACTGTAATAAGATACTGTAATGAGGATACTGTAATAAGATACTGTAATGAGGATACTGTAATGAGGATACTGTAATGAGGATACTGTAATGAGGATACTGTAATGAGGATACTGTAATAAGATACTGTAATAAGATACTGTAATGAGGATACTGTAATGAGGATACTGTAATAAGATACTGCAATGAGGATACTGTAATGAGGATACTGTAATGAGGATACTGTAATAAGATACTGTAATAAGATACTGTAATGAGGATACTGTAATGAGGATACTGTAATAAGATACTGTAATGAGGATACTGTAATGAGGATACTGTAATGAGGATACTGTAATAAGATACTGTAATGAGGATACTGTAATGAGGATACTGTAATGAGGATACTGTAATAAGAAACTGTAATGAGGATACTGTAATGAGGATACTGTAATAAGATAATGTAATGAGGATACTGTAATAAGATACTGTAATGAGGATACTGTAATGAGGATACTGTAATGAGGATACTGTAATGAGGATATTGTAATAAGATACTGTAATGAGGATACTGTAATGAGGATACTGTAATGAGAATACTGTAATAAGATACTGTAATGAGGATACTGTAATAAGATACTGTAATGAGGATACTGTAATAAGATACTGTAATGAGGATACTGTAATGAGGATACTGTAATGAGGAAACTGTAATGAGATACTGTAATGAGGATACTGTAATAAGATACTGTAATGAGGAAACTGTAATGAGGATAATGTAATAAGATACTGTAATGAGGATACTGTAATGAGGATACTGTAATGAGGATACTGTAATAAGATACTGTAATGAGGATACTGTAATGAGGATACTGTAATGAGGATACTGTAATAAGATACTGTAATGAGATACTGTAATGAGGATACTGTAATGAGGATACTGTAATGAGGATACTGTAATGAGGATACTGTAATAAGATACTGTAATGAGGATACTGTAATAAGATACTGTAATGAGGATACTGTAATGAGGATACTGTAATAAGATACTGTAATGAGGATTCTGTAATGAGGATACTGTAATGAGGATAATGTAACAAGATACTGTAATGAGGATACTGTAATGAGGATACTGTAATAAGATACTGTAATGAGGATACTGTAATAAGATACTGTAATGAGGATACTGTAATGAGGATACTGTAATAAGATACTGTAATGAGGATACTGTAATAAGATACTGTAATGAGGATACTGTAATGAGGATACTGTAATAAGATACTGTAATGAGGATACTGTAATGAGGATACTGTAATGAGGATACTGTAATAAGATACTGTAATGAGGATACTGTAATAAGATACTGTAATGAGGATACTGTAATGAGGATACTGTAATAAGATACTGTAATGAGGATACTGTAATGAGGATACTGTAATAATATACTGTAATGAGGATACTGTAATAAGATACTGTAATGAGGATACTGTAATGAGGATACTGTAATAAGATACTGTAATGAGGATACTGTAATAAGATACTGTAATGAGGATACTGTAATGAGGATACTGTAATGAGGATACTGTAATGAGATACTGTAATGAGGATACTGTAATAAGATACTGTAATGAGGATACTGTAATGAGGATACTGTAATAAGATACTGTAATGGGGATACTGTAATAGAATACTGTAATGAGGAAACTGTAATGAGGATACTGTAATAAGATACTGTAATGAGGATACTGTAATAAGATACTGTAATGAGGATACTGTAATGAGGATACTGTAATGAGGATACTGTAATGAGATACTGTAATGAGGAGACTGTAATGGGGATACTGTAATGAGGATACTGTAATGAGGATACTGTAATAAGATACTGTAATAAGATACTGTAATAAGATACTGTAATGAGGATACTGTAATGAGGATACTGTAATGAGGATACTGTAATAAGATACTGTAATGAGGATACTGTAATAAGATACTGTAATGAGGATACTGTAATGAGGATACTGTAATAAGATACTGTAATGAGGATACTGTAATGAGGATACTGTAATAAGATACTGTAATGAGGATACTGTAATGAGGATACTGTAATAAGATACTGTAATGAGGATACTGTAATAAGATACTGTAATGAGGATACTGTAATGAGGATATTGTAATGAGGATACTGTAATGAGGATACTGTAATAAGATACTGTAATGAGGATACTGTAATAAGATACTGTAATGAGGATACTGTAATGAGGATACTGTAATAAGATACTGTAATGAGGATACTGTAATGAGGATACTGTAATAAGATACTGTAATGGGGATACTGTAATAAGATACTGTAATGAGGATACTGTAATGAGGATACTGTAATAAGATACTGTAATGAGGATACTGTAATAAGATACTGTAATGAGGATACTGTAATAAGAGACTGTAATGAGGATACTGTAATGAGGATACTGTAATGAAGATACTGTAATAAGATACTGTAATGAGGATACTGTAATGAGGATACTGTAATGAGGATACTGTAATAAAATACTGTAATGAGGATACTGTAATGAGGATACTGTAATAAGATACTGTAATGAGGATACTGTAATGAGGATACTGTAATAAGATACTGTAATGAGGATACTGTAATAAGATACTGTAATGAGATACTGTAATGAGGATACTGTAATGAGGATACTGTAATAAGATACTGTAATGAGGATACTGTAATGAGGATACTGTAATAAGATACTGTAATGAGGATACTGTAATAAGATACTGTAATGAGGATACTGTAATGAGGATACTGTAATGAGGATACTGTAATAAGATACTGTAATGAGGATACTGTAATGAGGATACTGTAATAAGATACTGTAATGAGGATACTGTAATAAGATACTGTAATGAGGATACTGTAATAAGATACTGTAATGAGGATACTGTAATGAGGATACTGTAATAAGATACTGTAATGAGGATACTGTAATGAGGATACTGTAATGAGATACTGTAATGAGATACTGTAATGAGGATACTGTAATAAGATACTGTAATAAGATACTGTAATGAGGATACTGTAATGAGGATACTGTAATGAGGATACTGTAATAAGATACTGTAATGAGGATACTGTAATAAGATACTGTAATGAGGATACTGTAATGAGGATACTGTAATGAGGATACTGTAATAAGATACTGTAATGAGGATACTGTAATGAGGATACTGTAATAAGATACTGTAATGAGGATACTGTAATAAGATACTGTAATGAGGATACTGTAATAAGATACTGTAATGAGGATACTGTAATGAGGATACTGTAATAAGATACTGTAATGAGGATACTGTAATGAGGATACTGTAATGAGATACTGTAATGAGATACTGTAATGAGGATACTGTAATAAGATACTGTAATAAGATACTGTAATGAGGATACTGTAATGAGGATACTGTAATGAGGATACTGTAATAAGATACTGTAATGAGGATACTGTAATAAGATACTGTAATGAGGATACTGTAATGAGGATAATGTAATAAGATACTGTAATGAGGATACTGTAATAAGATACTGTAATGAGGATACTGTAATGAGGATACTGTAATGAGGATACTGTAATAAGATACTGTAATGAGGATACTGTAATAAGATACTGTAATGAGGATACTGT
Source organism: Thymallus thymallus (assembly GCA_023634145.1). Taxonomy (NCBI): domain Eukaryota; kingdom Metazoa; phylum Chordata; class Actinopteri; order Salmoniformes; family Salmonidae; genus Thymallus; species Thymallus thymallus. Next base: position 1,288,590 of record CM042410.1, read on the forward strand.
AATAAGATACTGTAATGAGGATACTGTAATGAGGATACTGTAATAAGATACTGTAATGAGGATACTGTAATGAGGATACTGTAATGAGGATACTGTAATAAGATACTGTAATAAGGATACTGTAATAAGATACTGTAATGAGGATACTGTAATGAGGATACTGTAATGAGGATACTGCATCACACAGAGCAGATAGATACAGAAATAAAAGATCTTAGAGTCATATAGAATACAGCTGGGTTTAGACCAGTCAAGGTGGGATGTTTTTCTTCATCTGCTGATCAGAGTACAGAACATGAAACACTGTAGCAGCATGTTCTCGATCTTATCCACCGTGATTGTCCTTATAATAAACTCCTGACCAAACAGAACTTGCCATATAATGTGATAGCAATCACACATCTCAATACCAATATGTTATATTATATATTTTTGACCATATAACGTTTGGTTAACATTATAGAACTAAGCTTTACATTTTAGTCAAATAGCAGACGCTTTTATACAGAGCAACTTACAAATTGGTGCATTCATCTTCATATAGCTAGGTGGGACAACAACATCTCAGTCAGAGTAAGGACATTCATCTTCAGATAGCTAGGTGGGACAACCATATCTCAGTCAGGGTAAGGACATTCATCTTCAGATAGTTAGGTGGGACAACAACATCTCAGTCAGAGTAAGGACATTCATTTTCAGATAGCTAGGTGGGACAACAACATCTCAGTCAGAGTAAGGACACTCATCTTCAGATAGCTAGGTGGGACAACCACATCTCAGTCAGAGTAAGGACATTCATCTTCAGATAGCTAGGTGGGACAACCACATCTCAGTCAGAGTAAGTACATTCATCTTCAGATAGCTAGCTGGGACAACCATATCTCAGTCAGAGTAAGGACATTCATCTTCAGATAGCTAGATGGGACAACCACATCTCAGTCAGAGTAAGGACATTCATCTTCAGATAGCTAGCTGGGACAACTACATCTCAGTCAGAGTAAGTACATTCATCTTCAGATAGCTAGGTGGGACAACAACATCTCAGTCAGAGTAAGGACATTCATCTTCAGATAGCTAGGTGGGACAACCATATCTCAGTCAGAGTAAGGACATTCATCTTCAGATAGCTAGGTGGGACAACAACATCTCAGTCAGAGTAAGTACATTCATCTTCATATAGCTAGGTGGGACAACAACATCTCAGTCAGAGTAAGGACATTAATCTTCAGATAGCTACGTGGGACAACAACATCTCAGTCAGAGTAAGTACATTCATCTTCAGATAGCTAGGTGGGACAACTACATCTCAGTCAGAGTAAGTACATTCATCTTCAGATAGTTAGGTGGGACAACAACATCTCAGTCAGAGTAAGGACATTCATTTTCAGATAGCTAGGTGGGACAACAACATCTCAGTCAGAGTAAGGACATTCATCTTCAGATAGCTAGGTGGGACAACCACATCTCAGTCAGAGTAAGTACATTCATCTTCAGATAGTTAGGTGGGACAACCACATCTCAGTCAGAGTAAGGACATTCATCTTCAGATAGTTAGGTGGGACAACCACATCTCAGTCAGAGTAAGTACATTCATCTTCAGATAGCTAGGTGGGACAACCACATCTCAGTCAGAGTAAGTACATTCATCTTCAGATAGCTAGCTGGGACAACTACATCTCAGTCAGAGTAAGTACATTCATCTTCAGATAGCTAGGTGGGACAACCACATCTCAGTCAGAGTAAGGACATTCATCTTCAGATAGCTAGGTGGGACAACTACATCTCAGTCAGAGTAAGTACATTCATCTTCAGATAGCTAGGTGGGACAACAACATCTCAGTCAGAGTAAGGACATTCATCTTCAGATAGCTAGGTGGGACAACTACATCTCAGTCAGAGTAAGTACATTCATCTTCAGATAGCTAGGTGGGACAACAACATTTCAGTCAGAGTAAGGACATTCATCTTCATATAGCTAGGTGGGACAACTACATCTCAGTCAGAGTAAGTACATTCATCTTCAGATAGCTAGGTGGGACAACTACATCTCAGTCAGAGTAAGGACATTCATCTTCAGATAGCCAGAGGGACAACCATATCTCAGTCAGAGTAAGTACATTCATCTTCAGATAGTTAGGTGGGACAACCACATCTCAGTCAGAGTAAGGACATTCATCTTCAGATAGCTAGGTAAGTAAGAGTCAACCCTAAGGGCTGGTGTTATCAACCATTAGGACTGGTGTTATCAACCCTTAGGACTGGTGTTATCAACCATTAGGACTGGTGTTATCAACCCTTAGTACTGGTGTTATCAACCCTTAGGACTGGTGTTATCAACCCTTAGGACTGGTGTTATCAACCCTTAGGACTCGTGTTATCAACCCTTAGGACTGGTGTTATCAAACCTTAGGACTGGTGTTATCAACCATTAGGACTGGTGTTATCAAACCTTAGGACTGGTGTTATCAACCATTAGGACTGGTGTTATCAACCATTAGGACTGATGTTATTAATTAGTCAACAACAACAGTTCTACAGTATGTAACATACGTAGGGTATGTAGGAAAACCGGCTTTTACAACCACTGAGTTAAAATATATAATACACTCTTGATTAAGAAACACATAACCTGAACAAGAGAACACATACTGTACATTCCCATGCCTACTCCTATACTGTACATTCCCATGCCTACTCCTATACTGTACATTCCCATGCCTACTCCTACCCTGTACATTCCCATGCCTACTCATATACTGTACATTCCCATGCCTACTCCTACCCTGTACATTCCCATGCCTACTCATATACTGTACATTCCCATGCCTACTCCTATACTGTACATTCCCATGCCTACTCCTACCCTGTACATTCCCATGCCTACTCATATACTGTACATTCCCATGCCTACTCCTACCCTGTACATTCCCATGCCTACTCATATACTGTACATTCCCATGCCTACTCATATACTGTACATTCCCATGCCTACTCCTACCCTGTACATTCCCATGCCTACTCATATACTGTACATTCCCATGCCTACTCATATACTGTACATTCCCATGCCTACTCATATACTGTACATTCCCATGCCTACTCATATACTGTACATTCCCATGCCACTTACCCAGAAGGCTTTCTGTTTCTACTCCAGATCCATTCTAAGTAAAACAGAGGATAATTTGTAACATGAACTAAGTGCTAAAACAACTCCCATCTGATCTACAGGCTTCTTGTTAAATCCCTCTCAGGGACAACATCACTGATAAACATAATTAATACACAGCTAAGTACTTATTATTGGATTATAATGATGGCAGAACTACGTGTGTTTGTATTTAGTGTTTGCACGCATCAACCAGTGGGTCTTGTGACGGGTATACAGAGATGACCAGTTTACAGAGGAGTATAGAGTGCAGTGATGTGTCCTATAAGGAGCATTGGTGGTAAATCTGATGGCTGAATGGTAAAGAACATCTAGCTGCTCTAGAACACCCTTACCTGCCGATCTATAAATTATGTCTCTGTAATCTAGCATGGGTAGGATGGTCATCTGAATCAGGGTTAGTTTGGCAGCTGGGGTGAAAGAGGAGTGATTACGATAGAGGAAACCAAGTCTAGATTTAACTTTAGCCTGCAGCTTTGATATGTGCTGAGAGAAGGACAGTGTACCGTCCAGCCATACTCCCAAGTACTCAGAGGTAGTAATCACACCTGTGGGGAGGGGGGGCTTTTTCTTACCAAACCACATTACCTTTGTTTTGGAGGTGTTCAGAACAAGCTTAAGGGCAGAGAAAGCTTGTTGTAGAGCGTTTAACACAAAATCCAGGGAGGGGCCAGCTGAGTATAAGACTATCATCTGCATATAAATGAATAAGAGAGCTTCCTGCTGCCTGAGCTACTGTATGTTGTTGATGTAAATTGAGAAGAGCGTGGGGCCTAGGATCGAGCCTTGAGGTACACCCTTGGTGACAGGCAGTGGCTGAGACAGCAGATGTTCTGACTTTATACACTGCACTCTTTGAGAGAGGTAGTTATAAACCAGACCAAAGACCCCTCAGACACCAATACTCCTTAGCCGGCCCACAAGAATGGAATGGTCTACCGTATCAAAAGCTTTGGCCAAGTCAATAAAAATAGCACCACAACATTGCATAGAATCAAGGGCAGTGGTGACATCATTGAGGACTTTTAAGGTTGCAGTGACACATCCATAACCTGAGTGGAAACCAGATTGCATACCAGAGAGAATACTATAGACAGAGATAGGCTTGGTGATGATAGGGGCAGCAACCTTGAAGAAGAAAGGGTCTAAACCATTTGACCCAGATGTTTTTTTGGGGGTCAAGTTTCAGGAGCTCCTTTAGTACCTCAGACTCAGTAAAACTTTGTAGCGGGTCAGGGGAAAGAGAGGGAGGAGCATCAGGGATAGTTGCATTAGAAGGGGGGGCAGATGAGGAAATGTTGGACTGGCAAGGAGGCGTGGCTGAGTCAAATAGGAATCCTGACTTAATGAAGTGTTGATTAAAGAGCTCAGCCTTGTGCTTCTTGTCAGTAACAACCACATCATCAACTTTAAGGGACATGGGCAGCTGTGAGGAGGAGGAGGGTTTATTCTCCAGGTCTTTAACCGTTTACCAGAATTTCTTGGGGTTAGACCCACAGAGTGAGAACTCCTCCTTAAAGTAACTAACTTTGTCCTTCCGGATAGCCTGAGTGCACTTATTTCTCATTTGCCTGAACGAGAGCCAGTCAGCCTGAGTAAGCGTGTTCCGAGCCTTTCGCCAAATGCAATTCTTGAGGTGGAGTAACTCTGCAAGATCACGGTCGAACCAGGGGCTGAACTGTTTTTAATTCTCTTTTTCTTTATGGGGGCGTTTGTTAACAATACCACTGAAAAAATCAAAAAAGAAGGTTCAAGCGTCTTCGACAGAGGGGATCAAGCTGATTCTATTCCATTTTACAGAAGCCAGTTCATGAAGGAACGCTTGCTCATTCAAGTTTTTTACCAAGCGTCTATGACAAGTCAGGACAGGTCGTTTCACTGAGCTGCCATTACGAACACAGGCTGTAAAACAGTGATCACTAGGGTCATTACCTTGTGGTCACTGAGAAAGATGTAGGGAGTCCTATTGCTTTAGGACTTGGTCAGGTGGTTTAAGCATGTCCCAGTTTAGGTAACCTAGCAGGACAAATTCAGACTTAGTGTAAGGAGCCAGGAGAGAGCTTAGGGCAGGTAGGGTACAGGCCGGTGCTGATGGAGGACGATAGCACCCAGCAACAGTCAACAAAGAGCTATTTGAAAGTTTAATACTTAAAACCAGCAAATCAAATTGTTTGGGGACAAACTTGGTGGAGAAAACCGAGAACTGAAGGTGATCCTCGGTAAGAATTACCACTCCCCTACCTTTGTAAGATCTGTCTTGCCAAAAAAGTGTATAACCAGAAAGGTTAACATCAGTATTCAAAACACTCTTCCTTAACCACGTCTCAGTATTGACCAACACATCTGGATTGGAGCTGTGAACCCACACTTTCAATTGATACATTTTAGGTAATAAGCTTCTAGTGTTAACGTGCAGAAAACCCAGGCTTTTACGAGAGCAGAAATCAGTGAAGCAGATATCAGAGCACATGTCAGAATTGGGGCTAGCAACAGTAGCAACAGTAGATAGATAGATAGATAGATAGATAGATAGATAGATAGATAGATAGATAGATAGATAGATAGATAGATAGATAGATAGATAGATAGATAGATAGATAGATAGATAGATAGATAGATAGATAGATAGATAGATAGATAGATAGATAGATAGATAGATAGATAGATAGATAGATAGATAGATAGATAGATAGGTACTTTATTGATCCCCCGGGGGGGAAATTTCATTGTCAAGCAGCTACAACAAAAACACAGGGCAGGTGCAAAATGCCACAACGAAAGTACACAAAAGACAGATACACGGTACATGATACATAGAGTGACACTATGAAAAAGTATAGAAATACAAGATATCTGGAGTGCAAAAAAAAGCTATAAAAGGACATTGCATAGTATGAGTGGTTGGCTGAATATGTACACTATACATTGGTGGATGTTGGATGGTTAACTATACTATACAGGTCGATGGCAGAGAAATACTTCAGTAGCTAAAAATGCATATGATATGAGCGAGGGTAATAATAGTTTACTTAATAGACAGACTGGCTAAATGAACAGGTAAGTGAACATTTTGCATGGTTAAATTAGCTGTACAGTTAGGTATACAGTTATATTTACAGATAAGTGAATACTTGCATGTTTACACAAACTGTACAGGTAAATGACAGGAAGAGATACTTAAATAGCTAAATGTGTGTATGATATAATTTGGGGTAATAATAGTAATTCCCTTAAAATACAGTCCTTAGTGCGCAGGGTTTAATTACAGACAACTGCACTTATTGCACATTCGATATACTAAAAGCAATGAGAAAAGGTGCAACTGGCAGGATACTAATCTGCATTCCTGAGTGAATGCCTACGTCCAATAATTACTTACAATATTGCATGTGATATAATATAACAACTGTACATGAGTATGTATATACAGACCTGTATGAATAAATAGGTCCTGAGTGGATGAGTGCTGACGGACCAGAGTTACTCACGGATGGATGCATAATTGTTAAACTAGGTCCTAGCACCCCAACAGTTCCAGATCTATGTTGCCGACGGCACGGCACCCCGGTGAGGCATTATATAGTCTCATAGCCGCCGCAGGAAGGACCTCCTGTAGCGCTCTCTGGCACACCGTGGTGGGATCAGTCTGTGACTGAAAGTGCTCCTCTGCGTCATAACCATGGCGTGCAGAGGGTGGGTGACGTTGTCCATGATGGCCAGCAGTTTGGCCAGGATCCGTCTCTCCACCACCTCCTCTAGAGTGTCAAGGCTCATCCCCAGGACAGAGCTAGCCTTCCTGATCAGCTTATTTACCCGAGAAGCATCACCGGCTTTGATGTTTGCTCCCCAGCGCACCACTGCAAAAAAGATGGCACTGGCCACCAAAGACTGGTAGAAGGTATGCAGTAGTTTACTGCACACGTTGAAGGACCTGAACCTCCTCAGAAAGTAGAGTCGGCTCTGGCCCTTTTTGTACAGGGCCCCGGTGTTACCAGCCCATTCCAGCCTGTTGTCCATATGGACTCCCAGGAACTTGTATGACTCAACCATTTCCACATCCATCCCCTTTATAGGGACTGCAGTCAGTTGTGCCTTGGTTCTCCTGAAGTCCACCACCATCTCCTTAGTTTTGCTGATGTTGAGCTGAAGGTGGTGGGCCAGGGTGTACATGCACATTACCAGATATCATCAACAGTAATACAATCAAGGCACGGCAGAGGACAGGGAGAGCTCTGCAGTGCTGATGTATGACGGTGGGAGGTGGTTAGAATGGGATGGGAGGCCAAAAGTCTGTGTAACCAATAGAGAGTCAGAGTCCTGAGTGTGGAAACAGACATTTCTATAAGTATAATAATAACGATAATGATAATAATAATAAAAACAATAATAATGATAATAATAATAACAATAATTAAAAGTTCCATTCGCACAAAAAGCTTATTTCTCTCAAACTCTGTTGACAAATGTGTTTACATTGTAGGTAGGTAGGTAGGTAGGTAGGTAGGTAGGTAGGTAGGTAGGTAGGTAGGTAGGTAGGTAGGTAGGTAGGTAGGTAGGTAGGTAGGTAGGTAGGTAGGTAGGTAGGTAGATAGGTAGATAGGTAGATAGGTAGATAGGTAGATAGGTAGATAGATAGATAGATAGATAGATAGATAGATAGATAGATAGATAGATAGATAGATAGATAGATAGATAGATAGATAGAATCTTTATTGATCCCAGGTCTCTGACTCCCTCTAGGGTAGTGGGATGGCCACAGTCAGGTCCTGACATTCACAGGGTGGGTGTTGGGGTTTGGTTGATCCCCAATTAGAGGCAGCTGTCTTGAGTTGTCTCTAATTGGGGAGTCTATTTATATTCACATTTTGTCCACCTGTGCCGTGGATCTTTGTGTGCGTATGTGTATGGCTTAAGCCTGATGAATTTACTGTGTTAAATGAGGCCTCTCCTCCTGGTCACACTAGTGACCATATCCCTGCGCATACCACAAAGGCGGAGCTAACATTTACGATAGCAAATTTCAATTTACCCCCCAAAAATGGACAGCTTTTTCATCTTTTGAGCTTCTAGTCATAAAATCTAAGCAGCCTACTCAATCACTTTTTATAGCTACTGTTTACAGGCCTCCTGGGCCTTATACAGAGTTCCTTACTGAGTTCTCTGAATTTCTATCAGACCTTGTAGTCATGGCAGATAATATTATAATTTTTGGTGACTTTAACATTCACAAGGAAAAGTCCACAGATCCACTACAAAAGTATTTCGGCGCCATCATCGACTCAGTGGGTTTTGACCAACATGTCTCCGGACCTACTCATTGCCACAGTCATACCCTGGATCTAGTTCTGTCCCGTGGAATAAATATTGTGGATCTAAATGTTTTTCCTCATAATCCTGGACTATCGGACCATTTTATTATGTTTGCAATCACAACAAATAATTTGCTTAGATCCCAACCAAGGATCATCAAAAGCCGGGCTATAAATTCTCGGACAACCCAAAGATTCCTAGATGCCCTTCCAGACTCCTTCCACCTATCCAAGGACGTCAGAGTACAAAAATCAGTTAACAATCAAACTGAGGATCTAAATGTAACCTTGCGTAATACCCTAGATGCAGTCACACCCCTAAAAACAAAAAACATTTGCCAAAAGAAACTAGCTCCCTGGTACACAGAAAATACCCGAGCTCTGAAGCAAGCTTCCAGAAAGCTGGAACGGAAATGGCGCTCCACCAAACTGGAAGTCTTCCTACTAGCTTGGAAAGAAAGTACAGTGCAATATGGAAGAGTCCTCACTGCTGCTCCATCATCCTATTTTTCCAACCTAATTGAGGAGAATAAGAATAATCCTACATTTCTATTTGATACTGTTGCAAAGCTAACTTCAACGAAAAGATCATTATCATTAGAAAGCAAATTACGGATTCCTCTTTGAATCTGTGTATTTCCCCAACGCTCAGCTGTCCTAAGCTCTGCATCTGTCCTCGTGCTCCTAGATTTTGAAACCATCAATCACCATACTGATTGATTGTCATTTGGAAACATTATGTTAACTACCATTGCTATGCGGACGACACACAGCTATATATTTCGATGAAACAGGGTGATGCCGCGAAATTGCCTGTGTTTCAGACATAAGGAAGTGGATGGCGGCAAATGTTTTACTTTTAAACTCAGCCATAACAGAGATGCTAGTTCTAGGTCCCAAGAAACAAAGAGATCTGCTGTTGGATCTGACAATTATTATTATTTATATTTTTTTTGATGGTTCTACAGTCATCACAGTCAGCCTGATTTCAAGGTTTTACTGCTAACCTACAAAGCATTACATGGGCTTGCTCCTACTTATCTCTCAGATTTGTTCCTGCCGTACATACCTACACGTACGCTCCGGTCACAAGACGCAGGCCTCCTTATTGCCCCTAGAATTTCTAAGCAAACAGCTGGAGGCAGGGCTTTCTCCTATAGAGCTCCAATGGTCTGCCTATCCATGTGAGAGACGCAGACTCCGTCTCAACCTTTAAGTCTTTACTGAAGACTCATCTCTTCAGTAGGTCCTATGATTGAGTGTAGAAGTTGAACGGCAAGGCTCTGGAGCGACAAACCATCCTTGCTGTCTCTGCCTGGACGGTTCTCGTCTCTCCATTGGGATTCTCTGCCTCTGACCCTATTACGGGGTCTGAGTCACTGGCGTACTGGTGCTTTTCATGCCGTCTCTAGGAGGGGTGCGTCATTCTGTACAAGCTTCCTTCTTTTCACTCTCTATTTTAAAGTCACCATTGGCCTGGTGAAATCCTTCAGCTGTTTCCTTCCTCTCCAGCAACTGAGTTAGGAAGGACCCCTGGGGCAACAGGTAGCCGAGTGGTTACAGCGTTGGGCCCGTAACCAAAAGGTTGCTGGATTGAATCCCTGAGCTGACAAGGTAAAAATCTGTTGTTCTGAACAAGGCAGTTAACCCACTGTTCCTAGGCTGTAATTGTAAATAAGAATTAGTTCTTAACTGACTTGCCTAGTTAAATAAAAACAAAAAAAAGTAGTGACTGGGTGTATTGATACACCATCCAAAGTCTACCAATAGGGGGGCTCCCGAGTGGCGCAGCGGTCTAAGGCACTGCATCTCAGTGCAAGAAGTGTCACTGCAGTCCCTGGTTTGAATCCAGGCTGCATCATCTGGCTGTGAAGTCCCATGGTGGCGGTGCACAATTGGCTGAGCGTTGTCCAGGTTTGGCCGGTGGAGGCCGTCGTTGTAAATAAGAATTAGTTCTTAACTGACTTGCCTAGTTAAATGTAAATAAAAAAAATATATTATTATTTAAAATAAATAATGATTTGGTGCCCTTCTTTACCCATCTACCAATAGGTGCCCTTCTTTACCCATCTACCAATAGGTGCCCTTCTTTACCCATCTACCAATAGGTGCCCTTCTTTACCCATCTACCAATAGGTGCCCTTCTTTACCCATCTACCAATAGGTGCCCTTCTTTACCTATCTACCAATAGGTGCCCGTCTTTACGAGGCATTGGAAAACCTCCCTGGTCTTTGTGGTTGAATATGTTTGAAATTCACTGCTAGTCTAAGAGACCTTACAGATAATTTATATGTGTGGGGAACAGAGATGAGGTAGTCATTAAAAAACCATGTTAAACACTATTATTGCACACAGAGTGAGTCCATGCAACTTATTATGTGACTAGTTAAGCACATTTTAACTCCTGAACTTATTTAGGCTTGCCATAACAAAGGAGTTGAATACTTATTGACTCAAGACAGTTTTTAATTTGTAAAAATATAACTCCACTTTGGCCTTATGGTTATTATGTGTAAGCCTATGATAAAAAATGTGGAAAAAGTAAACGGGTATAAATACTTTTTGAAGGCACTAACTGTGGCAAGACTCTGGCTCTGGTATGAAGTGGTTTTTATCACCACCTAGTGGTGGACCCACGCTCCTTCACCTCAGGTCTCTACTGACACATTTTAAATGTTGCCTTTATAGGTTTAAGTTACGGCCCAAATTAATGCACTATATGATAAATAGTGTCATTTGACATGATGTACAATCTGCTACAGTCTAATAGAGCCAAAGGCAAAGTGTATTGATGAATAAAACCATCATGACATTGTATACACTGAGTGGACAAAACATTAAGTACACCTGCTCTTTCCATGACAGACAGACTACAGTAGCGGTGCATGAATAACATAACTGGGGAACCCAAGCAGACAGACTACAGTAGCGGTGCATGAATAACATAACTGGGGAACCCAAGCAGAAAAAAAGCCATATTACAACCTATGTGTTATGATAATTGCGTTGTTAGCTCTATAACCTATTAGTTGCCTTGACAATAAGACGACAGTTGCAGAATACATTCAACCACACCTTTGTTTCATCACAAAACCGGAGAGCAACATCTGTCCGAAGTCCACAAAGCATATTGCATGTAACAAAACAGTTACATGACCTACAGCATGGTCAATCAAGTTAATGTTTCAAACATTTTTGGACCACTAAACAACTATTAATTTAGAACCACAGAGATACAGCAAGTCCCAAAGAGAACAGGATCTGCCTCCACTATTCCAGAACCATTTCAACATCATCACATCACCTCTGCTTATTTTAATACAGAGACAACTAAAAGATACCAAAAACTATTTACAGTTTTTTACAATCACTTTGTTACTATTTTTAGAACCTTGATGTCATTTTTCACAACTCTAGACACAAAACTCACAACCAATGATCAAAATGCACATTTTTCAAAACTCTAACCCTTTTCTCAATTGCTTGGATACAATACACATAAAACTTAGATCATTTGTTCATTCAACAAAAATCACTTGTTCAATATGACACAACTTAACATCAAAGTACTACTATTTCAAAAGGCAATTCACACATTACATTTCAAATGAGTGTCTATTCATTTCCTTACAATGATCTAACTATCAATTGATACAACTGCTCAAAATGATAAGTAACTGTTGCATTACTCTTAATGCATAGTTGTATGGAAACAGACAAACAATCTTCCATGTTTACAGTAAATCATGAAAGTTTCAAGATAACGAGATTCATTGTCACCAATTAGCGAGGAGCATGAACCAATTAGACTACAATATCCATAGATGTAGCCTAATATTTTATCATAATGCTTCATCAGACACTGTGTCTATGGTCCCAAATACTGTACCACCTTTTCAGACTATTTACAGTATTGACAGTACTGCACTGTATAGATGCAGGCCCTTGTAATTGCTTGTCCAATTCTGCCAACTCGTTACTGATGATTGAGTGCACATTGTGGAATGAGTATATAAAGAGTTGATTGGGATCCAATTGCAAGAGCATAGTGATACGTAACATGGAGCCAGCAGGTGATCAAGGTCACAATGGAGGTCAAGCAGTGGTGGGAGGAAGACGAGAAAGACGTGTTGGTCAAAGGAATGGCAGGGGACAGGCACCCCTTCTGAGAGGTGGTCGTGGGCCTCGTTTGGGAGGTGTGGGGGAACGTGGTAGAGGACAGGCACCCCTTCTGAGAGGTGGTCGTGGGCCTCGTTTGAGAGGTGTGGGGGAACGTGGTAGAGGACAAGGCCACGGACCAAGACAGCGGCAGCAACAGCATAGAGTGTCCAGTGAAATTCGGGCAATAGTTGTAGACCAAGTCATAAATCATGGCATGACAATGACTGAGGCGGCTACAATGATACAACCAAACCTCAGAAGGTCAACCGTGGCCTCAATAATTAGAACTTTCCACAATGAGAACCGGTAAGTTATCAGCATGCACTAAACATTATGCTACTCTCAATAGTCAAATGACTGCATACCAATGTGTATCACAGAATAGGTGATGTGACCAAGTGTCTTCTTACTCTAATGTTCCCTGTAGAATTGTGACCAGGCCAAATAGTGGAGGCAGAGGCAAGACTCTAACTGACCAACAAGAGCAGGCTGTGGTCCATTTGGTTCGGGACAGAAATGATATTCACCTTACAGAAATTCGCCAGCATATCTTGGACAATGAAGACATGTTCAATAATGTGGGCTCCATAAGTTTGCCGACTATTGCACGCATACTGAAAAGGCACCAGGTATCTATAAAACAACTATACCGTGTGCCTTTCGAAAGAAATGCAGACAGAGTGAAGCAAATGAGGACTGAGTATGTTCAGCTAAGTTCAGTTTCAAGATGGCTTAGATAATCTGTAAATCTCTTTCCTAAATGTATTTTTAGAGGGTGATGGAGCTGGAGGCTGATGACCACCATCACTATTTCATATATTTAGATATGGCAGGTTTTAATCTGTAGAAGTACAGTAATCACTCCTGTTTTGTTTCTTACAGAACAAGCAAGTTGAGGAACACTGCATTTGATGTTTTACAGTACTGTCTTCTCTTTTCTATTTCATATTTTTGCTTTGATTCAAATAAACCTATGTTGTGATTGTACTGTAGTGTTTTGCATCAATATATTACAAACTTTGTTCAATGATTCCACTGTGTCTGTAGTATTTTCTCTACTACTGCAGTACTTTTACAGAGATGTATTTACTGTACATGTAGTACCATAATGAAACCTGTATCACCTGTTTTGTTCTACAATATTTAATGATTGTATGAACAATGACACAGTGAAACTATGGGTTGCTTGTGTGTGGGGGATCTATAGTTATGTTTCAATGGTATTTCACAGTAAATTTGTTTTTTGAACCAATGATTGTGCAAGTGCAAGATTTCTTTAAAGATGTGAATAAACAATGCAATGTTTTGAACATTAGACAGCCTGTGTTACAAGTGATAACCGAGTTTTGTGTCTAGAGTTTTGAAAAATGACATCAAGGTTCTGAAAATAGTAGCAAAGTGATTGTAAAAAACTGTAATCTGTGTGTGTGTGTGTGTGTCTGTGTGTGTGCATGTGTGTGTGTGTGTGTCTGTGTGTGTGCGTGTGTGTGTGTGTGTGTGTGTGTGCTTGTGTGTGTGTGTGTTTCTGTCTGTGTGTGTCTGTGTGTGTGTGTTTCTGTCTGTGTGTGTGTGTGTGTGTGTGTGTGTGCATGTGTGTGTGTGTGCATGTGTGTGTGTGTGTCTGTGTGTGTGTGTGTCTGTGTGTGTGTGTGTCTGTGTGTGTGTGTGTGTGTGTGTGTGTGTGTGTGTGTGTGTCTGTGTGTGTGTGTGTGTGTGTGTGTGTGTGCATGTGTGTGTGTGTGTGTTTCTGTCTGTGTGTGTCTGTGTGTGTTTCTGTCTGTGTGTGTGTGTGCGTCTGTCTGTCTGTCTGTCTGTCTGTCTGTCTGTCTGTCTGTCTGTGTGTGTTTCTGTCTGTCTGTCTGTCTGTCTGTCTGTCTGTCTGTCTGTCTGTCTGTGTTTGTCTGTCTGTCTGTCTGTGTTTCTGTCTGTGTGTGTGCGTCTGTCTGTCTGTCTGTGTCTGTGTGTGTGTGTGTGTGTGTGTGTGTGTGTGTGTGTGTGTGTGTGTGTGTGTGTGTGTGTGTGTGTCTGTGTGTGTGTGTCTGTGTCTGTGTGTGTGTGTGTGTGTTCCCACCAGCCTATTTGTAGAGAAACACCTCTTCTCTTTCATGTTGTCGAAACGGTGTATGACTCTGTCGTACAGTAAACGGTGTATGACTCTGTCGTACAGTAAACGGTGTATGACTCTGTCGTACAGTAAACGGTGTATGACTCTGTCGTACAGTAAACGGTGTATGACTCTGTCGTACAGTAAACGGTTTATGACTCTGTCGTACAGTAAACGGTGTATGACTACATCTAGCTACATATTGAACTTCCATCCTCTTAGGCCAGAGGCACAATGTATGAATTTAAGGTTGGATCCGTATCGTCGTTATTATCATTGGCCAGTTTGGATAATTAAGTAAAAACTCATTTCCAAATCCCTATCTCCATCCATGGCTAATTTAGGAAATAGATAGCTAGCCACCAGATGACTAAAACGAGATGCAACAATTCAGATTTTTTACATCAATGACGTTTCGTTTTTTGATGTTATTGGTGTGAAGCCAAATCCAAACTGGCTTCCTTGAAACTTTTTTTGGTGCGCCAGGACCAATCACAGTTTAGCTAGGTTAAAGGTCAGGTTAAAGAAGGATTATTAAGCCTTGATACATTGAGACATGGATTGTATATATATATATATATATATACAGTGGGGAGAACAAGTATTTGATACACTGCCGATTTTGCAGGTTTTCCTACTTACAAAGCATGTAGAGGTCTGTAATTGTTATCATAGGTACACTTCAACTGTGAGAGACGGAATCTAAAACAAAAATCCAGAAAATCACATTGTATGATTTTTAAATAATTAATTTGCATTTTATTGCATGACATAAGTATTTGATCACCTACCAACCAGTAAGAATTCCGGCTCTCACAGACCTGTTCGTTTTTCTTTAAGAAGCACTCCTGTTCTCCACTCATTACCTGTATTAACTGCACCTGTTTGAACTCATTACCTGTATAAAAGACACCTGTCCACACACTCAATCAAACAGACTCCAACCTCTCCACAATGGCCAAGGCCAGAGAGCTGTGTAAGGACATCAGGGATAAAATTGTAGACCTGCACAAGGCTGGGATGGGCTACAGGACAATAGGCAAGCAGCTTGGTGAGAAGGCAACAACTGTTGGCGCAATTATTAGAAATTGGAAGAAGTTCAAGATGACGGTCAATCTCCCTCGGTCTGGGGCACCATGCAAGATCTCACCTCATGGGGCATCAATGATCATGAGGAAGGTGAGGGATCAGCCCAGAACTACACGGCAAGACCTGGTCAATGACCTGAAGAGAGCTGGGACCACAGTCTCAAAGAAAACTATTAGTAACACACTACGCCGTCATGGATTAAAATCCTGCAGCGCACGCAAGGTCCCCCTGCTCAAGCCAGCGCATGTCCAGGCCCGTCTGAAGTTTGCCAATGACCATCTGGATGATCCAGAGGAGGAATGGGAGAAGGTCATGTGGTCTGATGAGACAAAAATAGAGCTTTTTGGTCTAAACTCCACTCGCCGTGTTTGGAGGAAGAAGAAGGATGAGTACAACGCCAAGAACACCATCCCAACCGTGAAGCATGGAGGTGGAAACATCATTCTTTGGGGATGCTTTTCTGCAAAGGGGACAGGACGACTGCACCGTATTGAGGGGAGGATGGATGGGGCCATGTATCGCGAGATCTTGGCCAACAACCTCCTTCCCTCAGTTAGAGCATTGAAGATGGGTCGTGGCTGGGTCTTCCAGCATGACAATGACCCGAAACACACAGCCAGGGCAACTAAGGAGTGGCTCCGTAAGAAGCATCTCAAGGTCCTGGAGTGGCCTAGCCAGTCTCCAGACCTGAACCCAATAGAAAATCTTTGGAGGGAGCTGAAAGTCTGTATTGCCCAGCGACAGCCCCGAAACCTGAAGGATCTGTATGGAGGAGTGGGCCAAAATCCCTGCTGCAGTGTGTGCAAACCTGGTCAAGAACTACAGGAAACGTATGATCTCTGTAATTGCAAACAAAGGTTTCTGTACCAAATATTAAGTTCTTTTTTTCTGATGTATCAAATACTTATGTCATGCAATAAAATGCAAATGAATTACTTAAAAATCATACAATGTGATTTTCTGGATTTTTGTTTTAGATTCCGTCTCTCACAGTTGAAGAGTACATATGATAAAAATGACAGACTTCTACATGCTTTGTAAGTGGGAAAACCTGCAAAATCGGCAGTGTATCAAATACTTGTTCTCCCCACTGTATATATGTCTGCCATTCAGAGGGTGAATGGACAAGACAAAATATGTAAGTGCCTTTAAACAGGGTATGGTAGTAGATACCAGGTGCACCGGTTTCTGTCAAGAACTGCAACGCTGTTGGGTTTTTCACGTTAAACAGTTTCCTGTGTGTATCAAGAATGGTCCATCACCCAAAGGACATCCTGTCAAAATGGCACAACTGTGGGAAGCATTTCAGTCAACATGGGCCAGCATCCCTGTGGAACGTGACAATAATAACCAAAAACACTCATCTACACTGGAGCTGCAAGAAGACAGGGAATGTTCCTCAGCGGCCCAGTTACACTTCTGACTTAAATCGGCTTGGAAATTTATAGCAAGACTTAAACAAGTATTGTCTAGCAATGATCAAGCAATGACACATTTTGAATAGAAGATTGGGCAAAAATGATTGTACAACGCTCTTAGAGACAGAGTGTGAATACTGTATTTCATTTTCAATTAATTTGCAAACATTTCTAAAGACATATTTTCACTGTCATTATGGGGTATTCTGTATTCTGTATTCTATTATGGGGTATTATGTGTTCTGTATTCTGTATTCTATTATGGGGTATTCTGTGTTCTGTATTCTGTATTCTATTATGGGGTATTCTGTGTTCTGTATTCTATTATGGGGTATTCTGTGTAGATGGGTAAGATTTTTTTTTATACATTTTGATTACCACAGTATGTTCTATAGAGGTGTACCATTCCAACATAATAGATAGATAGATAGATAGATAGATAGATAGATAGATAGATAGATAGATAGATAGATAGATAGATAGATAGATAGATAGATAGATAGATAGATAGATAGATAGATAGATAGATAGATAGATAGATAGATAGATAGATAGATAGATAGATAGATAGATAGATAGATAGATAGATAGATAGATAGATAGATAGATTAGATAGATAGATAGATAGCAATATTAAGTTGTATGAAATTAAATCAGGTGAAAAATAGGCTATGCAAAAATGTGGGCACCCTTGTCATTCTGTTGATTTGAATACCTGTAACTACTTAGCACTGATTAATTGGAACACACAATTGGTTTGGTGAGCTCATTAAGCCTTGAACTTCATAGACAAGTGCATCCAATCATGAGAAAGGGTATTTAAGGTGGCCAATTGCAAGTTGTTGTTCTCTTTGACTCTCCTCTGAAGAGTGGCAACATGGGGGCCTCAAAACAACTCTCAAATGACCTGAAAACAAAGATTGTTCAACATTATGGTTTAGGGGAAGGCTACAAAAAGCTATCGCAGAGATGTAAGCTGTCAGTGTCAACTGTGAGGAACATAGTGAGGAAATGGAAGACCACAGGCACAGTTCTTGTTAAGGCCAGAAGTGTCAGGCCAAGTAAAATATCGGAGAGGCAAAGGACGAAGGATGGTGAGAACGGTCAAAAACAGCCCACAGACCACCTCCAAAGACCTACAACATCATCTTGCTGCAGATGGTGTCACTGTGCATCGTTCAACAATTCAGCGCACTTTGCACAAGGAGAAGTTGTACGGGAGAGTGATGCGGAAGAAGCCTTTTCTGCACACACGCCACAAACAGAGTCGCTTGAGGTAAGCAAACGCACATTTGGACAAGCCAGCTTCATTTTGGAATAAGGTGCTGTGGACTGATGAAACTAAGATTTAGTTATTTGGTCATAACAAGGGGCGTTATGCATGGCGGCAAAAGAACACAGCGTTCCAAGAAAAACACTTGCTACCCACAGTAAAATTTGGTGGGGGTTCCATCATGCTGTGGGGCTGTGTGGCCAGTGTCGGTACTGGGAATCTTGTTAAAGTTGAGGGTCGCATGGATTCCACTCAATATCAGCAGATTCTTGGGAATAATGTTGAAGAATCAGTCACAAAGTTGAAGTTACGCCGGGGCTGGATATTTCAACAAGACAACGACCCAAAACACTGCTCAAAATCTACCTGGGCATTTATGCAGAGGAACAAGTACAATGTTCTGGAATGGCCATCCCAGTCCCCAGACCTGAATATCATTGAGAATCTGTGGGATGATTTGAAGCGGGCTGTCCATGCTCGGCAACCATCAAACCTAACTGAACTGGAGATGTTTTGTAAGGAGGAATGGTCCAAAATACCTTCATCCAGAATCCAGACACTCATTAGAGGCTATAGGAAGAGTTATTTTAGCAAAAGGAGGCTCTACTAAATATTGATGTGATTTTTCTGTTGGTTTGCCCAAATCTATGCACCTGTCTAATTTCGTTTTGATGCATATTGCACATTTTCTGTTAATCCAATAAACCGCATTTCACTACTGAAATATTACTGTCCATCAGTTATTTGATAGATCAAAATGAAATTGCTGATCCAAACACCCAATTATTTATAAATGGAAATCATGGAAATTGTTTTTTAACCTTTATTTTACTAGGCAAGTCAGTTAAGAACAAATTCTTATTTACAATGACGGCCTACTGGGGAACAGTGAGTTAACTGCCTTGTTCAGGGGCAGAACGACCCCAGATTGATACCTTGTCAGCTCGGCGATGCAACCTTTCAATTACGGGCCCAACACTCTAACCACTAGGCTACCTGCCGCCCCAATTGACTGACATTGCTAGTCATTGCTAGATTAGGGAATATTAATATGTAAACACCAAAGAAATCCTTGTTAAATAATGCATGACAATAATACTACATGATATCAGTTTAAGGATCCTTTACTGCGACTGTCAGATGTGGTAATATACTGTATGTGCTTATTTAGAACAATCAGACACATTTGGTTATTATTTGTTTACGGTCTTTAAGTAGTCAATTCATATGGTCTATAATCACAATATCTAACTTATGATAGTCTAGTTCAAAGAAAGACACCATTCCTTATTGTTTCTTTTAAAAACATTCAAACTACCAGAGACATCCTGTTGTTTCATAAGTGCCTTTTTGGCTTCCATTTCCCCATCTATGACATGAAACATTATATTAGGACAATAAATATCTTAACTGATAGTGCTTAGCAAACAAAGGAATAGTGTGGAGTTGAATGCATCTAGTGAAGGTCTGGGTCTAGCGTGGAGAAATCCAGTCTGTTTGTGCTAACATCCCACACCTTGTCATGCATAACATGTTTGGAGTGGCATGTTAGCACAAACAGACTGGATTTCAGGCTAGGTCTGGTCTGGGGAGGACAGAAAACAACAATTCTTTCCTAAATTCTTAAACAATATTGCAAGGTAATGATAAGCCACGTCCAAATAGTTGGAGTTAATTCTCTATAAACAACCTTTAACCCTAGTTAAAGCTGGAAGTGTCATTCAACTGAATACATGCAAGGGATACTTTCAGGGTCCTGGAATGACTGCAATGTACTTCTAGGATAAGACCCAAAATGGCACCCTATTTCCTGTATAATGCACTATATTTGACCAGAGCCCTGTATGTGACCAGTGCACTATGCAGGGAATAGGGTGCCATTTGGGATGCAGTCATTGTTTTACTCCAGCATAGCGACCCTCTTTCACTACAAACTGTAGGAAAATGATACATTTTTCTCCAAAAATATTTCTAGCAAGAATTCTGTACACTTTAATTAGAGGCAAAAGCCATTTTTACTGCTTCAGTTTGTCTTTTAGACCAATCAAAGGAAAGGAGGTGGAGACAGTTCATAGGCTAATAGTACTGCAGGAGATAATGGTAGTACTCCTCAGTGAGTGACTTCCTGTTACAGGAGCAGCTTCCCGTTGCGGTGGATCTTGAGGATCTTTCCCAGTCTCTGTTTGGCCGTCACCATGCCTTTCTTCAGGCGCTTCGCTAGTTACACAGAGTTACACAGAGTTACACAGAGCCAGACAGAGTTACACAGAGTTACACAGAGTTACACAGAGCCAGACAGAGTTACACAGAGTTACACAGAGTTAAACAGAGTTACACAGAGCCAGACAGAGTTACACAGAGTTACACAGAGCCAGACAGAGTTACACAGAGTTACACAGAGTTACACAGAGCCAGACAGAGTTACACAGAGCCAGACAGAGTTACACAGAGCCAGACAGAGTTACACAGAGCCAGACAGAGTTACACAGAGCCAGACAGAGTTACACAGAGCCAGACAGAGTTACACAGAGCCAGACAGAGTTACACAGACCCAGACAGAGTTACACAGAGCCAGACAGAGTTACACAGAGCCAGACAGAGTTACACAGAGCCAGACAGAGTTACACAGAGTTACACAGAGTTACACAGAGCCAGACAGAGTTACACAGAGCCAGACAGAGTTACACAGAGTTACACAGAGTTACACAGAGTTACACAGAGTTACACAGAGCCAGACAGAGTTACACAGAGCCAGACAGAGTTACACAGAGCCAGACAGAGTTACACAGAGTTACACAGAGCCAGACAGAGTTACACAGAGCCAGACAGAGTTACACAGAGCCAGACAGAGTTACACAGAGCCAGACAGAGTTACACAGAGCCAGACAGAGTTACACAGAGTTACACAGAGTTACACAGAGCCAGACAGAGTTACACAGAGCCAGACAGAGTTACACAGAGCCAGACAGAGTTACACAGAGCAAGACAGAGTTACACAGAGCCAGACAGAGTTACACAGAGCCAGACAGAGTTACACAGAGCCAGACAGAGTTACACAGAGCCAGACAGAGTTACACAGAGCCAGACAGAGTTACACAGAGCCAGACTGAGTTACACAGAGCAAGACAGAGTTACACAGAGCCAGACAGAGTTACACAGAGCCAGACAGAGTTACACAGAGCCAGACAGAGTTACACAGAGCCAGACTGAGTTACACAGAGCCAGACAGTTACACAGACCTTAGAAAAACACATAATCAATTCAACAGTGACGATCTCTTCCATTGATTAGTCAAATGTGTATATGAAAAAAAGGAGCACCAGTGTATATAGTAGAGGCACCAGTGTATATAGTAGGGGCACCAGTGTATATAGTAGGAGCACCAGTGTATATAGTAGAGGCACCAGTGTATATAGTAGGAGCACCAGTGTATATAGTAGAGGCACCAGTGTATATAGTAGGAGCACCAGTGTATATAGTAGGAGCACCAGTGTATATAGTAGGAGCACCAGTGTATATAGTAGGAGCACCAGTGTATATAGTAGGGACACCAGTGTATATAGTAGGAGCACCAGTGTATATAGTAGGAGCACCAGTGTATATAGTAGGGGCACCAGTGTATATAGTAGGGGCACCAGTGTATATAGTAGGGGCACCAGTGTATATAGTAGAGGCACCAGTGTATATAGAAGAGGCACCAGTGTATATAGTAGGAGCACCAGTGTATATAGTAGAGGCACCAGTGTATATAGTAGGAGCACCAGTGTATATAGTAGGAGCACCAGTGTATATAGTAGGAGCACCAGTGTATATAGTAGGGACACCAGTGTATATAGTAGGAGCACCAGTGTATATAGTAGGAGCACCAGTGTATATAGTAGGAGCACCAGTGTATATAGTAGGGGCACCAGTGTATATAGTAGGGGCACCAGTGTATATAGTAGGGGCACCAGTGTATATAGTAGAGGCACCAGTGTATATTGTAGGAGCACCAGTGTATATAGTAGGAGCACCAGTGTATATAGTAGGGATACCAGTGTATATAGTAGGGGCACCAGTGTATATAGTAGGGGCACCAGTGTATATAGTAGGAGCACCAGTGTATATAGTAGGGGCACCAGTGTATATAGTAGGGGCACCAGTGTATATAGTAGAGGCACCAGTGCATATAGTAGGAGCACCAGTGTATATAGTAGAGGCACCAGTGTATATAGTAGGAGCACCAGTGTATATAGTAGGGGCACCAGTGTATATAGTAGGGGCACCAGTGTATATAGTAGAGGCACCAGTGTATATAGTAGGAGCACCAGTGTATATAGTAGGGGCACCAGTGTATATAGTAGGAGCACCAGTGTATATAGTAGGAGCACCAGTGTATATAGTAGGAGCACCAGTGTATATAGTAGGGGCACCAGTGTATATAGTAGGGTAGCCAGTGTATATAGTAGGGGCACCAGTGTATATAGTAGGAGCACCAGTGTATATAGTAGAGGCACCAGTGTATATAGTAGGAGCACCAGTGTATATAGTAGGGGCACCAGTGTATATAGTAGGAGCACCAGTGTATATAGTAGGAGCACCAGTGTATATAGTAGGAGCACCAGTGTATATAGTAGGAGCACCAGTGTATATAGTAGGGGCACCAGTGTATATAGTAGGGTAGCCAGTGTATATAGTAGGGGCACCAGTGTATATAGTAGGAGCACCAGTGTATATAGTAGAGGCACCAGTGTATATAGTAGGGGCACCAGTGTATATAGTAGAGGCACCAGTGTATATAGTAGGGACACCAGTGTATATAGTAGGAGCACCAGTGTATATAGTAGGGGCACCAGTGTATATAGTAGGGTAGCCAGTGTATATAGTAGGGGCACCAGTGTATATAGTAGGAGCACCAGTGTATATAGTAGAGGCACCAGTGTATATAGTAGGGGCACCAGTGTATATAGTAGAGGCACCAGTGTATATAGTAGGGACACCAGTGTATATAGTAGAGGTACCAGTGTATATAGTAGGAGCACCAGTGTATATAGTAGGAGCACCAGTGTATATAGTAGAGGCACCAGTGTATATAGTAGGGGCACCAGTGTATATAGTAGGGGCACCAGTGTATATAGTAGAGGCACCAGTGTATATAGTAGGAGCACCAGTGTATATAGTAGAGGCACCAGTGTATATAGTAGGGGCACCAGTGTATATAGTAGGGGCACCAGTGTATATAGTAGGGGCACCAGTGTATATAGTAGGGGCACCAGTGTATAGAGTAGGGGCACCAGTGTATATAGTAGGGGCACCAGTGTATATAGTAGAGGCACCAGTGTATATAGTAGGGGCACCAGTGTATATAGTAGGGGCACCAGTGTATATAGTAGGGGCACCAGTGTATATAGTAGGGGCACCAGTGTATATAGTAGGGGCACCAGTGTATATAGTAGGGGCACCAGTGTATATAGTAGGGGCACCAGTGTATATAGTAGGGGCACCAGTGTATATAGTAGAGGCACCAGTGTATATAGTAGGGGCACCAGTGTATATAGTAGAGGCGCCAGTGTATATAGTAGGGACACCAGTGTATATAGTAGGGGCACCAGTGTATATAGTAGGAGCACCAGTGTATATAGTAGGGGCACCAGTGTATATAGTAGGGGCACCAGTGTATATAGTAGGAGCACCAGTGTATATAATAATGGAAAGCAACAGGAAATCTTGTTGAGAGGATCTTTAGTGAATTTTACCAACCAACAGTATGGAATGCATGTGTGATATTTTCCTGTGGATTAAATCACTTACCATCGCCCTTTGCATCGCCCTTTCCTGCACCTCCTGCTCCTGCTGCTCCTCGCTCCCCCTTGGCAGTGTTGTTATTATTGTTGAGAGATGATGAAAATGTGGAGGGTAGTCTCTGTGTAAGGAAGACTCCAGGGGCCATCGGCTGGGGCCCCCCAGCCTGCTTCCCTCCTACCCCAGAAGAGTACTCGTGGTCGGTCTGGCCTGGCTCGGAGTCCCGGCCCACATCTAGATCTGGAGAATTCCTGTCCCTGCTCAGCTTCCTCACTGGCTCCTCCTCCTCCTCCTTCACGACAGCAGGGGGATTCTTATTGGTGCAATTCTGCTTTTTATTGGTCTGCTGCTCCTTCCAGGAGAAAAAATATGAACCCTGAGATAACTAGAGGAGCATAATTATAACCCTGAGGTGAGATAACTAGAGGAACATAATTATAACCCTGAGGTGAGATAACCAGAGGAACATAACCCTGAGGAGAGATAACCAGAGGAACATAACCCTGAGGTGAGATAACCAGAGGAACATAACCCTGAGGAGAGATAACCAGAGGAACATAACCCTGAGGTGAGATAACCAGAGGAACATAACCCTGAGGTGAGATAACCAGAGGAACATAACCCTGAGGTGAGATAACCAGAGGAACATAACCCTGAGGTGAGATAACCAGAGGAACATAACCCTGAGGTGAGATAACCAGAGGAACATAACCCTGAGGTGAGATAACTAGAGGAACATAATTATAACCCTGAGGTGAGATAACCACAGGAACATAATTATAACCCTGAGGTGAGATAACCAGAAGAACGTAACCCTGAGGAGAGATAACCAGAGGAACATAACCCTGAGGTGAGATAACCAGAGGAACATAACCCTGAGGTGAGATAACCAGAGGAACATAACCCTGAGGTGAGATAACTAGAGGAACATAATTATAACCCTGAGGTGAGATAACCAGAGGAACATAATTATAACCCTGAGGTGAGATAACTAGAGGAACATAATTATAACCCTGAGGTGAGATAACCAGAGGAACATAATTATAGGCCTGAGGTGAGATAACCAGAGGAACATAACCCTGAGGTGAGATAACCAGAGGAACATAATTATAACCCTGAGGTGAGATAACCAGAGGAACATAACCCTGAGGTGAGATAACCAGAGGAACATAACCCTGAGGTGAGATAACCAGAGGAACATAATTATAACCCTGAGGTGAGATAACCAGAGGAACATAATTATAACCCTGAGGTGAGATAACCAGAGGAACATAACCCTGAGGTGAGATAACCAGAGGAACATAACCCTGAGGTGAGATAACCAGAGGAACATAACCCTGAGGTGAGATAACCAGAGGAGCATAATTATAACCCTGAGGTGAGATAACCAGAGGAACATAACCCTGAGGTGAGATAACCAGAGGAACATAACCCTGAGGTGAGATAACAAGAGGAACATAACCCTGAGGTGAGATAACCAGAGGAGCATAATTATAACCCTGAGGTGAGATAACCAGAGGAACATAATTATAACCCTGAGGTGAGATAACCAGAGGAACATAATTATAACCCTGAGGTGAGATAACCAGAGGAACATAATTATAACCCTGAGGTGAGATAACCAGAGGAACATAACCCTGAGGTGTGATAACCAGAGGAACATAACCCTGAGGTGAGATAACCAGAGGAACATAATTATAACCCTGAGGTGAGATAACCAGAGGAACATAACCCTGAGGTGAGATAACCAGAGGAACATAATTATAACCCTGAGGTGAGATAACCAGAGGAACATAACCCTGAGGTGAGATAACCAGAGGAACATAACCCTGAGGTGAGATAACCAGAGGAACATAACCCTGAGGTGAGATAACCAGAGGAACATAACCCTGAGGTGAGATAACCAGAGGAACATAACCCTGAGGAGAGATAACCAGAGGAACATAACCCTGAGGTGAGATAACCAGAGGAACATAACCCTGAGGTGAGATAACCAGAGGAACATAACCCTGAGGAGAGATAACCAGAGGAACATAATTATAACCCTGAGGTGAGATAACCAGAGGAACATAACCCTGAGGTGAGATAACCAGAGGAACATAATTATAACCCTGAGGTGAGATAACCAGAGGAACATAATTATAACCCTGAGGTGAGATAACTAGAGGAACATAATTATAACCCTGAGGTGAGATAACCAGAGGAACATAATTATAACCCTGAGGTGAGATAACTAGAGGAACATAATTATAACCCTGAGGTGAGATAACCAGAGGAACATAACCCTGAGGTGAGATAACCAGAGGAACATAACCCTGAGGTGAGATAACCAGAGGAACATAACCCTGAGGTGAGATAACCAGAGGAACATAACCCTGAGGAGAGATAACCAGAGGAACATAACCCTGAGGAGAGATAACCAGAGGAACATAACCCTGAGGAGAGATAACCAGAGGAACATAACCCTGAGGTGAGATAACCAGAGGAACATAACCCTGAGGAGAGATAACCAGAGGAACATAACCCTGAGGAGAGATAACCAGAGGAACATAACCCTGAGGAGAGATAACCAGAGGAACATAACCCTGAGGTGAGATAACCAGAGGAACATAACCCTGAGGTGAGATAACCAGAGGAACATAACCCTGAGGTGAGATAACCAGAGGAACATAACCCTGAGGTGAGATAACCAGAGGAACATAACCCTGAGGTGAGATAACCAGAGGAACATAACCCTGAGGTGAGATAACCAGAGGAACATAACCCTGAGGTGAGATAACCAGAGGAACATAACCCTGAGGAGAGATAACCAGAGGAACATAACCCTGAGGAGAGATAACCAGAGGAACATAACCCTGACCTGAGGAGATGCTGCTCCGCTTGGAGCTAAAACAAATAAGTGAATTCAAAATGGAGAGAAGTAGAAGATTGTGGAACTTTGTTTAGTCTATTCTTTGATCAAGCTTTTCCCAACTAACAAGGTGTGAGATTTTGGCAGGGGCAGCAACCAGTCCTGTCTCTAAGGAAACCACTCGTGCTCCTACTCTGGCGTGAGTGTACCTGTGGGGCTGTATGGAGTGTCTGAACCTGTCCTCTATAATGTAGTAGTGACAGGTGGAGTGTACCTGTGGGGCTGTATGGAGTGTCTGAACCTGTCCTCTATAATGTAGTAGTGACAGGTGGAGTGTACCTGTGGGGCTGTATGGAGTGTCTGAACCTGTCCTCTATAATGTAGTAGTGACAGGTGGAGTGTACCTGTGGGGCTGTATGGAGTGTCTGAACCTGTCCTCTATAATGTAGTAGTGACAGGTGGAGTGTACCTGTGGGGCTGTATGGAGTGTCTGAACCTGTCCTCTATAATGTAGTAGTGACAGGTGGAGTGTCTGAACCGGTCCTCTATAATGTAGTAGTGACAGGTGGAGTGTACCTGTGGGGCTGTATGGAGTGTCTGAACCTGTCCTCTATAATGTAGTAGTGACAGGTGGAGTGTCTGAACCTGTCCTCTATAATGTAGTAGTGACAGGTGGAGTGTACCTGTGGGGCTGTATGGAGTGTCTGAACCTTTCCTCTTCTTGGATATGGATGTGAAGACCGGGTTATCCTCTTCAGACTCCAAGGGGTAAACTGGAACAAAGAAACACACCATCTGGTTAGCTAACACACATAGACCACAGCTCAACACTGTCTGTCTGTCTGTCTGTCTGTCTGTCTGTCTGTCTGTCTGTCTGTCTGTCTGTCTGTCTGTCTGTCTGTCTGTCTGTCTGTCTGTCTGTCTGTCTGTCTGTCTGTCTGTCTGTCTGATACCCGCTGGTCCGTCAATTCCTTAAATCCTCTTTCCTTCTGGTTAGTTAACACAATTTCACTAAAGAAGAAGTGCATCCTAGATTAGCATGTGTCAGACTGCAACAAAACCTCTAGTAAGAGAACACAGTGAGATGAACCTCTCAGACCACATGAACCTCTCAGACCACATGAACTTCTCAGACCACATGAACCTCTCAGACCACATGAACCTCTCAGACCACATGAACCTCTAAGACCACATGAACCTCTCAGACCACATGAATCTCTCAGACCACATGAACCTCTCAGACCACATGAACCTCTCACACAACCCTGGAAGATTCTACAAAGGAACGATGGCGACATCGACTTGTCAAACCATGAACTCAACGAGCTATGGAAGCCAGCGTCACGTAAATACTGGTTACATTCCTTTGTCCGAATGAGCGATTGTTACAGTGCATATGTAGTCAGATGTATGTGTCATTAGTTTCCCATGTCTTCTCCTCCCCTTTCCTCTCTGAATGTATCGTGTTATAACCAAACTGTTTGTTTAGTCCACCCAGGACGGTATTGACAGTATAATGTTATTATGTATTGTATTTGTATATTCTGTAATTGTTTAATTAGCTAGTAAATAAATAATTGAGCCAATTTGTGTATGGATGATTCATAAGTAAACCTGGGTTCGTGCAGGCTAGAATTTTATGACTTTCAGAATGAGACTGATCGAGATAATAAACAACTGTTTTCAAAATAGATATAAAATATCAGAAGAGTTATTTTCTGGAATTGGTAACTCGGATTCCAGTGGTCCCCCGACATCCTGGTTAATTCATGTTTAGGTGGTTCGTTTCAATCACATAATCATTTTTATTTTTTTATTTCACCTTTATTTAACCAGGTTGGCCAGTTGAGAACTAGTTCTCATTTGCAACTGCGACCTGGCCAAGACAAAGCAGAGCAGTGCGACAAAAAACAACAGAGTTACACATGAGAATAAACAAACGTACAGTCAATAACACAATAGAACATTAATATACAGAGATGCAGTAAGGTATCATTAAATCATTAATCATTAATCAGTCTTCACTTTTAATGATAGTCAAGACACAACACTCATAGACCCACAGCTCGTCTCTGTCTGTCTCTGTCTGTCTCTGTCTCCGTCCGTGCGTCCGATTCCCGCCAAACGATCTAATTCTTCTCTCTATATCTCTATCTAATGACGTTACATAGCAAAAGGCCAACCGATCGAATTGCTAATGTGATGATGATGATGATGTGCATTGCTGCAGTATTTGGTTTCCCCTCCATTAACACTAACATGCTGGATGATGTCTGTTCTCTCTCTCCAGCTGTGAAGCAGCTGTTCCCTCCCTCGCTCCACCTACCTCTTTGAACACTGCCAGTTAAAAGCACACACTTTGCTTTTCGATAATTAAATGATCAAGAAAAATAATGAAGTGTTTACAGACAATTAGAAGTCTGTGAAAACTGCTAGAACACTAAGTTGCTAGAGATGGTGGTAATAGAACTGAAAGTATTTAAAACAACAGATTAACAGGCTGAGAGGGACAGTGGTGTTGTTGTTGGACAGGCCTCACAGGGAACACAGTGCAATCTGGAAGAGCTGAAGGACAGAATTTAAGAGCAGAGGTTTGTAAAGGAGGCAGAGAAACCTAAACACAGCCCTGTTATCTAGTCTAATCTAAATATCCCGAGGCAGCCACATGTTAACCTAAACACAGCCCTGTTATCTAGTCTAATCTAAATATCCCGAGGCAGCCACATGTTAACCTAAACACAGCCCTGTTATCTAGTCTAATCTAAATATCCCGAGGCAGCCACATGTTAACCTAAACACAGCCCTGTTATCTAGTCTAATCTAAATATCCCGAGGCAGCCACATGTTAACCTAAACACAGCCCTGTTATCTAGTCTAATCTAAATATCCCGAGGCAGCCACATGTTAACCTAAACACAGCCCTGTTATCTAGTCTAATCTAAATATCCTGTTTAGCTGTTTTAAAGATGCAATCAAATCAAATAAAAAATGTAATCAAATTTGTCACGTGCTGAATACAACAGTACAACAGGTGTAGACCTTACAGTGAAATGCTTACTAACAAGCCCTTAACCAACAATACAACAGGTGTAGACCTTACAGTGAAATGCTTACTTACAAGCCCTTAACCAACAATACAACAGGTGTAGACATTACAGTGAAATGCTTACTTACAAGCCCTTAACCAACAATACAACAGGTGTAGACCTTACAGTGAAATGCTTACTAACAAGCCCTTAACCAACAATACAACAGGTGTAGACCTTACAGTGAAATGCTTACCTACAAGCCCTTAACCAACAATACAACAGGTGTAGACCTTACAGTGAAATGCTTATTTACAAGCCCTTAACCAACAATACAACAGGTGTAGACCTAACAGTGAAATGCTTACTAACAAGCCCTTAACCAACAATGCGGTTCAAGAAATATAGTTTTATATATAATATTTACTAAATAAAGTTGAAAAAAATCTAAATAAATCCAAAAGTAACAAGAAAATGACATAAAAATAACGAGGCTATGTACAGGTAGCCTAGTGGTTAGGGTGTTGGGCCAGTAACCAAAAAGGTTGTTGGATCGAATCCCTAAGCTGACAAGGTAAAACTCTGTCGTTCTGCCCCTGAACAAGGCAGTTAACCCACTGTTCCCCGGTAGGCCGTCATTGTAAATAAGAATTTGTTCTTAACTGACTTGCCTAGTTAACTAAAAGTTAAATAATAAATAAAAAATACAGGCGGCACCGGTACTGAGTCAATGTGTGGGGGTACAGGTTAGTAACGAGGCTATATACAGGGGGTACTGGTACTGAGTCAATGTGTGGGGGTACAGGTTAGTAATGAGACTATATACAGGGGGTACCGGTACTGAGTCAATTTGTGGGGGTACAGGTTAGTAATGAGACTATATACAGGGGGTACTGGTACTGAGTCAATGTGTGGGGGTACAGGTTAGTAATGAGACTATATACAGGGGGTACTGGTACCGAGTCAATGTGTGGGGGTACAGGTTAGTAATGAGACTATATACAGGGGGTACCGGTACTGAGTCAATGTGTGGGGGTACAGGTTAGTAATGAGACTATATACAGGGGGTACAGGTACTGAGTCAATGTGTGGGGGTACAGGTTAGTAATGAGACTATATACAGGGGGTACCGGTACTGAGTCAATGTGTGGGGGTACAGGTTAGTAATGAGACTATATACAGGGGGTACTGGTACTGAGTCAATGTGTGGGGGTACAGGTTAGTAATGAGACTATATACAGGGGGTACTGGTACTGAGTCAATGTGTGGGGGTACAGGTTAGTCGAGGTAATTTATACATGTAGGTAGGGGTAAAGTGACTAGATAATAGATAATCAACACCATAGTACCCGAGGTCATTTGTAAAGTGACTATGTATAGATAATAAACAGTGAGTAGCAGCAGTGTTAAAACAAAGGTGTGGTCAGATGAAAGTAGTCCGGTTGGTCATGTGATTCATTGTTCAGCAGTCTTATGGTTTGGGGTTAGAAGCTGTTAAGGAGCCTTTCGGACCCAGACATGTTGCTCCGGTACCTCTTGCCATGCGGTAGCAGAGAGAACAGTCTATTACTTGGGTGACTGCAGTCTTTGACAATTATTTGGGCCTTCCTCTGACACCGCCTGGTATACAGGTCCTGAATGGCAGGAAGCTTGGCCCCAGTGATGTACTGGGCCATACACACTACGCTCTATAGTGCCTTACGGTCAGATGCCGAGCAGTTGCCATACCAGGCGGTGATGCAACCAGTCAGGATGCTCTCAATGGTGCAGCTGTAGAACTTTTTGAGGATCTGAGGACCCATGCCAAGTCTTTTCAGTCTGCTGAGGGGGAAAAGGTGTTGTCGTGCCCTCTTCACAACTGTCTTGGTGTAGATGGACCATGATAGGTTGTTGGTGATGTGAAACCAAGGAACGTGAAACTCCGCGCATGCTTTGAGTACACGTCCTGGTAATCCCTCACAGACCATATAACCACTGTCTCAACTAGAAACACAGTTAGCTTCAGTCACAGGCTATATAACCACTGTCACAACTAGAAACACAGTTAGCTTCAGTCACAGGCTATATAACCACTGTCTCAACTAGAAACACAGTAAGCTTCAGTCACAGGCCATATAAACACTGTCTCAACTAGAAACACAGTAAGCTTCAGTCACAGGCCATATAACCACCGTCTCAACAAGAAACACAGTTAGCTTCAGTCACAGGCTATATAACCACTGTATCAACTAGAAACACAGTAAGCTTCAGTCACAGGCCATATAACTACTGTCTCAACTAGCAACACAGTTAGCTTCAGTCACAGGCCATATATCTACTGTATCAACTAGCAACACAGAAAGATTCAGTCGCAGACCATATAAACACTGTCTCAGCTAGGAACACAGTTAGCTTCAGTCACAGAGCATATAAACACTGTCTCAGCTAGGAACACAGTTATCTTCAGTCACAGACCATATAACCACTGTCTCAGCTAGGAACACAGTTAGCTTCAGTCACAGACCATATAACCACTGTCTCAGCTAGGAACACAGTTAGCTTCAGTCACAGACCATATAACCACTGTCTCAGCTAGGAACACAGTTAGCTTCAGTCACAGGCCATATAACCACTGTCTCAGCTAGCAACACAGTTAGCTTCAGTCACAGACCATATAACCACTGTCTCAGCTAGGAACACAGTTAGCTTCAGTCACAGACCATATAACCACTCTCTCAGCTAGGAACACAGTTAGCTTCAGTCACAGACCATATAACCACTGTCTCAGCTAGCAACACAGTTAGCTTCAGTCACAGACCATATAACCACTGTCTCAGCTAGCAACACAGTTAGCTTCAGTCACAGACCATATAACCACTGTCTCAGCTAGCAACACAGTTAGCTTCAGTCACAGACCATATAACCACTGTCTCAGCTAGCAACACAGTTAGCTTCAGTCACAGACCATATAAACACTCTCAGCTAGCAACACAGTTAGCTTCAGTCACAGACCATATAACCACTGTCTCAGCTAGCAACACAGTTAGCTTCAGTCACAGACCATATAACCACTGTCATAACTAAGAACACAGTAAGCTAATGAACTGCTCTAAATAACCTGTCTTTAGGCCTGACAGCCATCAGCTAGTGAGATGAACATTAATCATATCTCTAATGGAACATGTATCATATGTCTAATGGAAAATATCTGGGGTTTTAGGCTGGGTTTCTGTATAAGTCCTTTTTGACATCTGTAAAAAGGGCTTTATAAATACATTTCATTGATTGATCTCTAATGGAACAGTATTTCTAATGAAACGTGTCGTATCTCTAATGGAACATGTATCATATCTCTAATGGAACATGTATCATATCATATCTCTATATATCTCTAGTTACCATAGTCTGAGTCCTTGAAGCAGGCGTCCATGTGATCCTGGTCGTCATCAAACTCGATTCTGCTGTTCTTTGTCTTCTTGGGTTTGGCTGGCCGCTTACTGTTCCCATCTCCTCCTCTTCCTTATCCTCCTCGTGTTCCGCTCACTGCTCCTCCCTTCCGTCCAGCCGTGGTGGTGTTGGCATGGTTCCTGCCCCAGGCTCCAGTGGTGTCAGAGGAGATGGCTGCGGCCACGGTGTTGGCCCCGGAGGACAGGTTGGCCATAGACAACATCCCCTGAATGGCCTCCTGTGTGCTGGGAGATGCAGGTGGCTGACTGTAAGTACGTCAATAAGAAATCACAACACAATAACACATTACACTGCTGGAAGGAGAGAGAGAGAGAGAGAAGAGAGAAGAGAGAAGAGAGTGAGAGATAAGAGAAAGATACAGAGAGAGCAGAGAGAGAGCGAGAGTGTGAGAGAGGAGACGATATTATTATCAGACCTGTGTTAAAATACTTTGACAGTCTGCCTAGAATGCCAGAAAGTCAGGGTTTGCAGTTTTGGATCATAAGCCAGGCACCGATAAAGTATTTGAAATTATCTTTCCAGTATTTGAAACCCAGGTCTGACTAATATGTGTTTATAAGGTCATGTGGTTCATATTGCAATGGGATCACGTTTTAGATATAATTACTGACAGTTTCAACAGAGTTATTAAAATGTGAAATAGAGGGGACATTTTCATATCTCTAATGGAGCCCTATGGGCCCTGGTCAAAAGGAGTGCACTACATAGGGAGTAAGGTACCATTTGGGACACACCCTGAGCGTCCAGATTAGCTCTATAAGCTCATTAACTAGTGGGCTGAACCAATGAGAAGTGGACATTTAATAATGCTTAATGTTCTATAATTGACAGTGGTAATTTCAGCGTTCAAAGCAGAACATCATTTGGAGATACATTAACATATTAATTAGGAGATAAATGAACATATTAATTAGGATGTAAATGAACATATTACTTAGGAGGTAAATTCACATTAATTAGGAGGTAAATTCACATATTAATTAGGAGATACATTCACATATTAATTAGGAGGTACATTAACATATGAATTAGGAGGTAAATTCACATTAATTAGGAGGTACATTAACATATTAACTAGGAGGTAAATTAATATATTAATTAGCAGGTAAATTAACATACAGTTGAAGTCGGAAGTTTACATACACTTAGGTTGAAGTCATTAAAATACATTTATCAAAAACACTCCACAGATTTCATGTTAACAAACTATATTTTTAGCAAGTCGGTTAGGACATCTACTTTGTGCATGACACAAGTAATTCTTCCAACAATTGTTTACAGACAGATTATTTCACTTATAATTCACTATATCACAATTCCAGTGGGTCAGAAGTTTACATACACTAAGTTGACAGTGCCTTTAAACAGCTTGGAAAATTCCAGAAAATGTTGTGATGGCTTTAGAAGCTTCTGATAGGCTAATTTACATCATTTGAGTCAATTGGAGGTGTACCTGTGGATGTATTTCAAGGCCTACCTTCAAACTCAGTGCCTCCTTGCTCGACATCATGGGAAAATTCAAAGAAATCAGACAAGACCTAAGAAAAAAAAATTGTAGACCTTCACAAGTCTGGTTCATCCTTGGGAGCAATTTCCAAACGCCTGAAGGTACCACGTTCATCTGTACAAACAATAGTACGCAAGTATAAACAACATGGGATCACGTAGCCGTCACACCACTCAGGAAGGAGACACGTTCTGTCTCCTAGAGATGAACGTACTTTGGTGCGAAATGTGCAAATCAATCCCAGAACAACAGCAAAGGACCTTGTGAAGATGCTGGAGGAAACAGGTACAAAAGTATCTATATCCACAGTAAAACGAGTCCTATATCGACATATTAATTAGGAGGTACATTAACATATTAATTAGGAGGTACATTAACATATTAATTAGGAGGTAAATTCACATATTAATTAGGAGGACATTCACATATTAATTAGGATGCACATTAACATATTAATTAGGAGGTACATTAACATATTAATTAGGAGGTACATTAACATATTAATTAGGAGGTACATTAGCATATTAATTAGGAGGTACATTAACATATTAATTAGGAGGTACATTAACATATTAATTAGGAGGTACATTAGCATATTAATTAGGAGGTACATTAACATATTAATTAGGAGGTACATTAACATATTAATTAGGAGGTACATTAGCATATTAATTAGGAGGTACATTAACATATTAATTAGGAGGTACATTAACATATTAATTAGGAGGTACATTAGCATATTAATTAGGAGGTACATTAACATATTAATTAGGAGGTACATTAACATATTAATTAGGAGGTACATTAACATATTAATTAGGAGGTACATTAGCATATTAATTAGGAGGTACATTAACATATTAATTAGGAGGTACATTAACATATTAATTAGGAGGTACATTAGCATATTAATTAGGAGGTACATTAACATATTAATTAGGAGGTACATTAACATATTAATTAGGAGGTACATTAACATATTAATTAGGAGGTACATTAGCATATTAATTAGGAGGTACATTAACATATTAATTAGGAGGTACATTCACATATGAATTAGGAGGTACATTAACATATTAAGTAGGAGGACATTCACATATGAATTAGGAGGTACATTCAGATTTGGGATGCAGCTTCAGAACAGCCAGGTAGAATCTACTGGCCCTAAACTCTCCTTCTAGATGAAGTGTAAACACTAAAAAGTGTTTCTATATATAAAGAGTTTCCTGCTCCTCAGATCAACCGATTCTCTGTCTGGTGAGGTCTTTCTGTCAGCAGTCTGGTGGGTCTGCCTGTCAGCAGTCTGGTGGGTCTGCCTGTCAGCAGTCTGGTGGGTCTGCCTGTCAGCAGCTTGGTCCATGCTAGTGACTAATCGCTACAACAAGCTCCAATCCCTTTAAGTTGTAGAACAGATGGGAGTATTGTTGACTTCATCTAATCTACACCAGATACAAAGCCAGTTAGGCTATACACAGTGTGTGTGTGTGTGTGTGTGTGTGTGTGTGTGTGTGTGTGTGTGTGTGTGCAGGTGTGTGTGCTGGTCCTATGGTGTACCTGTTGGCGTTGTAGTCGATGCCACCCACTGCCTTGCTGGCCTGGAGAAGGTCCAGGATACCTGCCGCGCTGCCCGCCTCCTTCACCTTCGAGTTACGACCTTTCACCTCCGGCTTGACCTCTGTGTCGATGTGGAGCAACTCCTCATCTGACGAGTCAGCCTTCTGAGGAATGGATGGATGGATGGATGGATGGATGGATGGATGGATGGATGGATGGATGGATGGATGGATGGATGGATGGATGGATGGATGGATGGATGGATGGATGGATGGATGGATGGATGGGTACTTTATTGATCCCCGGGGGGAAATTTCTTTGTCAAGCAGCTACAACAAAACATAGGGCAGGTGCAAAATGCCACAACGAAAAGTACACAAAAGACAGATACACGGTACATGATACATAGAGCGGCAGTATGAAAAAGCTATAAAAAGACATTCCATAGTATGGGTGGTTGGCTGAATATGTACCCTATACATTGTTACAGAGTGTTAGGTGAAAAAACTATACAAATATTGCAAGTTGATATAAATAAATAGAAAATTGCATGGTTAACTATACTATACAGGTAAATGACAGGAAGAGATCCTTTAATAGCTAAATGTGTGTATGATATAATTGGGGTAATAATAATAATTCCCTTAAAATACAGTCCTTAGTGCAGGGGATTCTATTTAATTTCCACTGTTTTCCACCTGGGTGTGGATTCTTGTGTGTTGTTCCTTGTTTGTGTTCACGGTCGCTACCTCTCCTTTGTTTTTGTTTTAGGAATGTCTGCTCACTCCAGCTCTGTGCCTTTCAGGTTATGTCGATATAGGACTCTTTTTTACTGTGGATATAGATACTTTTGTACCTGTTTCCTCCAGCATCTTCACAAGGTCCTTTATTGTTGTTCTGGGATTGATTGTACCTACCTACCTACACTGTGTACCTACCTACCTACCTCCCTCTCTCTCTCTCTCTCTCTCTCTCTCTCTGCCTCTCTGGTCCAGTATGTGGTACTACAGAGCCCTGCCTTGTTTTAAGTCTCAACATTATGAGAGAAAAGCAACACACACAAACACAACTATTGCGATACACCAATACCAGATTTTCCTTAGCAAAAAAGACAACACAAAGCAGACCTCTTTAGTCCTTTTAAAAACCTGCTGTATGCAAAATATAGTGTGCTATAGGTTGGAAAATAAATCTATGTGACTCTGGATGAAACATAATGATGTTTCTTCCCAACATTAGGGCTGTTTTTCTAAAGACATGGAGTCCACTTCATGTTCTGTTTCCTTTGCTTCCTTACTTTCTAGTATGAAGATACTGGTACCATGACAACGCTGAACACACAGCCATATGTGGTCTCTATTGCTACTTGACTGGTTTTTAAATGATCACATGGAATTCATTAACGACCTCACGGAAAGAAGGAGAGAATATTCCAGAATGTTTTCTTCTGACGGTTCTGCTCTTAGAACTCCTCATTAGCTTGTTCTCTTCATGGAGGGAGAAATGTAAATATCAGAGTCTTTAGTTCTGGATCTTAGCTGGCTAATAGGACAGCTGAGTTAGATCCATTAGCATGCTTCCCAAATGGAATACTATTCCTTATATAGTGCATTACTTTTGACTAGGGTGCCATTTGGGACTTTGCCTTGGAATGGGATCTAGACTCTCTATGGACATTACTGTGATAACCTCTTCACACTACTGTGCTGACATGACCCCAAACATACTGTGCTCAGATATGTTCTAGCCACATGGTCCTTCATATATTATTGGTGAGTTACCAGAGGGGAAGAGCTGGCATACTGTACCTTGGGACCAGAGGGGAGGAGCTGGCATACTGTACCTTGGGACCAGAGGGGAGGCGCTGGCATACTGTACCTTGGGACCAGAGGGGAAGAGCTGGCATACTGTACCTTGGGACCAGAGGGGAGGAGCTGGCATACTGTACCTTGGGACCAGAGGGGAAGAGCTGGCATACTGTACCTTGGGACCAGAGGGGAGGAGCTGACATACCTTGGGAACAGAAGGGAGGAGATGACGTACCTTGACAGGAGAGGGGAGGAGCTTTGGCTTCTTGGATGGGTGGATTGGTTCTTTGATGTTTGACAGGACTGGAACAGGAAGAGAGGAGACAGTCAGTCAGCAACTAGTAAATCAGTCAATTTAGATTAAATTATTAAGTAAATACATCATTGTATCCAGTATATGTTTTCCTATCTAATCTCTGTTTCAGTATCTCCGTCTCAGTAGTCAAAGGATCATTTTCTTTCCAATAGTAAATTTGTTCATCTATATGTCTCAGTACTCACAGGATAAATCCCTCTCCAAGTAGATTTGTTCATCTATATGTCTCAGTACTCACAGGATAAATCCCTCTCCAAGTAGATTTGTTCATCTATATGTCTCAGTACTCACAGGATAAATCCCTCTCCAAGTAGATTTGTTCATCTTTATGTCTCAGTACTCACAGGATAAATCCCTCTCCAAGTAGATTTGTTCATCTATATGTCTCAGTACTCACAGGATAAATCCCTCTCCAAGTAGATTTGTTCATCTATATGTCTCAGTACTCACAGGATAAATCCCTCTCCAAGTAGATTTGTTCATCTATATGTCTCAGTACTCACAGGATAAATCCCTCTCCAAGTAGATTTGTTCATCTTTATGTCTCAGTACTCACAGGATAAATCCCTCTCCAAGTAGATTTGTTCATCTATATGTCTCAGTACTCACAGGATAAATCCCTCTCCAAGTAGATTTGTTCATCTTTATGTCTCAGTACTCACAGGATAAATCCCTCTCCAAGTAGATTTGTTCATCTATATGTCTCAGTACTCACAGGATAAATCCCTCTTGACGGCATTATATTTCCTCCTGATGGGGAACTCATCAATCTTCAGCTCTCCTTCGTCTGACACGTACTCATACTCGTCTCTCACCGGCTTGGCCTTGTCCTGCTTTAGGTTTTGTAACGATCCGAACACACTGGAGTTGGTTTGGGGCTTCAGCTTAGAACTGGGAGAGAGAGAGACACACATTAACACACTGGAGTTGGTCTGGGGCTTCAGCTTAGAACTGGGAGAGAGAGAGACACACATTAACACACTGGAGTTGGTCTGGGGCTTCAGCTTAGAACTGGGAGAGAGAGAGACACACATTAACACACTGGAGTTGGTCTGGGGCTTCAGCTTAGAACTGGGAGAGAGAGAGACACACATTAACACACTGGAGTTGGTCTGGGGCTTCAGCTTAGAACTGGGAGAGAGAGACACACACATTAACACACTGGAGTTGGTCTGGGGCTTCAGCTTAGAACTGGGAGAGAGAGAGACACACATTAACACACTGGAGTTGGTCTGGGGCTTCAGCTTAGAACTGGGAGAGAGAGAGACACACATTAACACACTGGAGTTGGTCTGGGGCTTCAGCTTAGAACTGGGAGAGAGAGAGACACACATTAACACACTGGAGTTGGTCTGGGGCTTCAGATTAGAACTGGGAGAGAGAGAGACACACATTAACACACTGGAGTTGGTCTGGGGCTTCAGCTTAGAACTGGGAGAGAGAGAGACACACATTAACACACTGGAGTTGGTCTGGGGCTTCAGCTTAGAACTGGGAGAGAGAGAGACACACATTAACACACTGGAGTTGGTCTGGGGCTTCAGCTTAGAACTGGGAGAGAGAGACACACACATTAACACACTGGAGTTGGTCTGGGGCTTCAGCTTAGAACTGGGAGAGAGAGAGACACACATTAACACACTGGAATTGGTCTGGGGCTTCAGCTTAGAACTGGGAGAGAGAGAGACACACATTAACACACTGGAGTTGGTCTGGGGCTTCAGCTTAGAACTGGGAGAGAGAGAGACACACATTAACACACTGGAGTTGGTCTGGGGCTTCAGATTAGAACTGGGAGAGAGAGAGACACACATTAACACACTGGAGTTGGTCTGGGGCTTCAGCTTAGAACTGGGAGAGAGAGAGACACACATTAACACACTGGAGTTGGTCTGGGGCTTCAGCTTAGAACTGGGAGAGAGAGAGACACACATTAACACACTGGAGTTGGTCTGGGGCTTCAGCTTAGAACTGGGAGAGAGAGAGACACACATTAACACACTGGAGTTGGTCTGGGGCTTCAGCTTAGAACTGGGAGAGAGAGAGACACACATTAACACACTGGAGTTGGTCTGGGGCTTCAGCTTAGAACTGGGAGAGAGAGAGACACACATTAACACACTGGAGTTGGTCTGGGGCTTCAGATTATAACTGGGAGAGAGAGAGACACACATTAACACACTGGAGTTGGTCTGGGGCTTCAGCTTAGAACTGGGAGAGAGAGAGACACACATTAACACACTGGAGTTGGTCTGGGGCTTCATCTTAGAACTGGGAGAGAGAGAGACACACATTAACACACTGGAGTTGGTCTGGGGCTTCAGATTAGAACTGGGAGAGAGAGAGACACACATTAACACACTGGAGTTGGTCTGGGGCTTCAGCTTAGAACTGGGAGAGAGAGAGACACACATTAACACACTGGAGTTGGTCTGGGGCTTCAGCTTAGAACTGGGAGAGAGAGAGACACACATTAACACACTGGAGTTGGTCTGGGGCTTCAGCTTAGAACTGGGAGAGAAAGAGACAAACAGTATACATAAAGTAAGGAACCAATATACATACCCTAGTAACTTCTTGTGAGTCAATGAGAATGCAAATTTGTTGCCTGACAGCGGTGTTCTATCAAACTTGTCCACTTCAGTTTCCATTTTCAGTAAGGAATCTGGTTTGCTGTTCTGTAATGGAAATAAACAACAAATATAATTAATGTAATGTTTAGAGGATCTGGCAGAAGGAGAGGCAAAATGTTTATAGCAATGTAACGGGACCATACACTGGCAGAAGGACAGACATGTTTATAACAATGTAACGGGACCATACACTGGCAGAAGGACAGACATGTTTATAACAATGTAAAGGGACCATACACTGGCAGAAGGACAGACATGTTTATAACAATGTAAAGGGACCATACACTGGCAGAAGGACAGACATGTTTATAACAATGTAACGGGACCATACACTGGCAGAAGGACAGACAACATGTTTATAACATTGTAATGGGACCATACACTGGCAGAAGGACAGACATCATGTTTATAACATTGTAATGGGACCATACACTGGCAGAAGGACAGACATCATGTTTATAACAATGTAACGGGACCATACACTGGCAGAAGGACAGACATCATGTTTATAACATTGTAATGGGACCATACACTGGCAGAAGGACAGACATCATGTTTATAACATTGTAATGGGACCATACACTGGCAGAAGGACAGACATCATGTTTATAACATTGTAATGGGACCATACACTGGCAGAAGGACAGACATCATGTTTATAACATTGTAATGGGACCATACACTGGCAGAAGGACAGACATCATGTTTATAACATTGTAATGGGACCATACACTGGCAGAAGGACAGACATCATGTTTATAACATTGTAATGGGACCATACACTGGCAGAAGGACAGACATCATGTTTATAACATTGTAATGGGACCATACACTGGCAGAAGGACAGACATCATGTTTATAACATTGTAATGGGACCATTCACTGGCAGAAGGACAGACAACATGTGTATAACATTGTAATGGGACCATACACTGGCAGAAGGACAGACATCATGTTTATAACATTGTAATGGGACCATACACTGGCAGAAGGACAGACATCATGTTTATAACATTGTAATGGGACCATTCACTGGCAGAAGGACAGACATCATGTTTATAACATTGTAATGGGACCATTCACTGGCAGAAGGACAGACATCATGTTTATAACATTGTAATGGGACCATACACTGGCAGAAGGACAGACATCATGTTTATAACATTGTAATGGGACCATACACTGGCAGAAGGACAGACATCATGTTTATAACATTGTAATGGGACCTTGGTGTTTCTCCACCAGGTGAAGATGTTGTCTGATCTGACCTTGGTGTCTATGACTTTGGTGTATCTCCATCTACCAGTCCATCTATCTTAGTGTTTGAGCTGCAGCTAGTTCCACTATTTAGAGGGACCAGGACCCCTTGGAATGACTACAGACATTCCAACTGGAACACTTTGGCATACAAGTTTCCACAAAACTAAAGCTGACTAATGTCTTCCGTTCACCCCAACTAAGCTTTCCTCCAGAAACCATCCCATGTTATCCAGCTATAATGACACAACAGCCTCCTTAGAACAGGGCTACATCCCAAATGGCACCCTATTCCCTATATACACTGCACTACTTTGACCAGAGTCCTCTACACCTTATAGAGAATAGGGTGCCATTTGGGACGCTCAGCAGCAGGACTCTGGGCAGATGTGAATGCTTATGAGTGGAATGTTGTGGATATGACATAGTTGTGAGACTAAGCTGGTTGGCTGGGCCCGGGTTCTAGAAGCTTTGAACAGTTCCGGTACTCTAATTGTAAGTAAAGCCGCAGTGTTAGTTTAGCTGATTACTATGATCTACAGTGTGTTAATCACTTTACCATGATCCAACATGTTTCTGATGGACTTCTCAGCTTTAATACAACAAAACCACTTGCATCTTGTTTCAAACAGCATCCAGTTTGAATTGGGTTTGTTGTTATGTTTATCCATCATTATCATGTTTACTTTGGTCCATGTGTTTTTAAAGCACTGCCTCAATCTGTTCTGTATCTTACCTAACTGAAACTGTTCTGTATCTTACCTAACTGAAACTGTTCTGTATCTTACCTAACTGAAACTGTTCTGTATCTTACCTAACTGAAACTGTTCTGTATCTTACCAAACTGAAACTGTTCTGTATCTTACCTAACTGAAACTGTTCTGTATCTTACCTAACTGAAACTGTTCTGTATCTTACCTAACTGAAACTGTTCTGTATCTTACCTAACTGAAACTGTTCTGTATCTTACCTAACTGAAACTGTTCTGTATCTTACCTAACTGAAACTGTTCTGTATCTTACCTAACTGAAACTGTTCTGTATCTTACCTAACTGAAACTGTTCTGTATCTTACCTAACTGAAACTGTTCTGTATCTTACCTAACTGAAACTGTTCTGTATCTTACCTAACTGAAACTGTTCTGTATCTTACCTAACTGAAACTGTTCTGTATCTTACCTAACTGAAACTGTATTGTACCTAACTAAAACTTTTCTGTATCTTACCTAACTGAAACTGTTCTGTATCTTACCAAACTGAAACTGTTCTGTATCTTACCTTATATTTCCACTTGGCTTCCGTCTGTTTCTTGTTCTGTTCTCGGATGTCAATCTTCTCCTCCTCCTTCTCCGACATGCTCAGGACGTTCTTAGCCACCTGGGAAGCAGTAGCACAGATATGACATCACATAGGTGACAGGTAGAGAAGGAAAGGTCCGGTCACCCTAGTCATAGACTGTTTTCTCTGCTTGATGTGAGTAAGGTCAGCTTGCTTGGTCTCACAATGCCCCCATCTTACCCTTCTTGGGCTGGTCCATCTAGGCCTATAGGGGTGTGTTTATTCAAGGTCCAGTCAGGTTAAACAGGTTAATAGCTCACCTTGCCCCCCATATTTCCCTTCTTGGGATGGTCCATCTTGCTGAGGATGTCCTTGGCGTGAGATTCCAGAGCTGCCAGGCTGGAGGGCTTTGACGGTGGAGGAGGAGGAGGAGGGACTTCCTTCTCTTTCTTTCCTTTTTTCTTATGTCCCTCCTTCGCTTTGGGGACCTTGGGAGGTTTGGGAACTTTGGGAGGTTTGGGGACCTTGGGAGGTTTGGGGACCTTGGGAGGTTTGGGTGGCTTGGAGGCCTTCTTCCTGGCTGGTTTCTCCCGGGGAGGAGGGGAGGGAGAGGGGTCGCTGGAGGGGGAAGCAGGGTCCTCAGGCTCTAACTGGGCAGGAGGGGCCTCTTCCACCAGAGCCTTGCTACTCGAATCACTCTTAATGGCTTTAGTCGCATTCTGGACA
Organism: Thymallus thymallus; assembly: GCA_023634145.1. Classification (NCBI taxonomy): domain Eukaryota; kingdom Metazoa; phylum Chordata; class Actinopteri; order Salmoniformes; family Salmonidae; genus Thymallus; species Thymallus thymallus. The sequence continues at coordinate 1,333,297 of CM042410.1, forward strand.
ACAACAACACATCAGTTAGCACTCAGTTAGCATTTTCTTTCCTTATACACTGCTCAAAAAAATAAAGGGAACACTTAAACAACACAATGTAACTACAAGTCAATCACACTTCTGTGAAATCAAACTGTCCACTTAGGAAGCAACACTGATTGACAATACATTTCACATGCTGTTGTGCAAATGGAATAGACAACAGGTGGAAATTATAGGCAATTAGCAAGACACCCCCAATAAAGGAGTGGTTCTGCAGGTGGTGACCACAGACCACTTCTCAGTTCCTATGCTTCCTGGCTGATGTTTTGGTCACTTTTGAATGCTGGCGGTGCTTTCACTCTAGTGGTAGCATGAGACGGAGTCTACAACCCACACAAGTGGCTCAGGTAGTGCAGCTCATCCAGGATGGCACATCAATGCGAGCTGTGGCAAGAAGGTTTGCTGTGTCTGTCAGCGTAGTGTCCAGAGCATGGAGGCGCTACCAGGTGACAGGCCAGTACATCAGGAGACATGGAGGAGGCCGTAGGAGGGCAACAACCCAGCAGCAGGACCGCTACCTCCGCCTTTGTGCAAGGAGGAGCAGGAAGAGCACTGCCAGAGCCCTGCAAAATGACCTCCAGCATGCCACAAACGTGCATGTGTCTGCTCAAACGGTCAGAAACAGACTCCATGAGGGTGGTATGAGGGCCCGACGTCCACAGGTGGGGGTTGTGCTTACAGCCCAACACCGTGTAGGACGTTTGGCATTTGCCAGAGAACACCAAGATTGGCAAATTCGCCACTGGTGCCGGCAGCAGAATGTTGCAGGCAGCAGAACGTTCTCCACGGCGTCTCCAGACTCTGTCACGTCTGTCACGTGCTCAGTGTGAACCTGCTTTCATCTGTGAAGAGCACAGGGCGCCAGTGGCGAATTTGCCAATCTTGGTCAGAGACTGAAAGAAGCTGTTTATCTGAAGTCCATCTGTAACGAATGTCCCACGTAGAACTGCGGTCCCTCCTCCTCTCCAGCGCTCATCCTCGCTGGCGTTCTAACCGGCGTCGTGGGAAGATGGTAGCAACACCCACATCAGGGTCACTATTTAGCTTTGTCTGTTTGTGTTCACCCCTCGCAGGTTATTGTCTTTCATTGTGTATTGCAGTCTGTCTTATTAAATCTATTCATTGTTGCTAAATACCTTTTGTCTATTTCGCCTCCTCTCTCACTTTCACCCCTCGCAATATCACAGAATAACCCTCCCGGCCCGAGGCACCTTTTACATTTTTTCACCAGCTTGTCTTTGTCTGCAGCTGGGCTACCCTGTCATGCACCTGAGCTGGAGGAGAGACTCCGAGCCATGGAGGAACAGGTTGCTGGGTTGGTTACAGCACTTGGGGATATGATGTCCCTCATGGCGGCACGATTGGGCGGGGAGCACCCGGTGGGTTCATCTGGAGCCACAGCGTCCCCAGCACCCGATCGTGTGGAGTCTCGTCAAGTCCCAAGGGGAGAACTCCGGAGAGCCGTCCCCGATAAGTATGATGTCAATCTGGAGGGTTGTCGTGGGTTCCTTCTCCAGTGCAAACTGTATTTAGGCGATCAGCCGGTGTCGGAGAAGGTTCACACAATGATTACTCTCCTCACGGGGCGTGCATTCGACTGGGCAGCAGCACTGTAGGGGAGCGGGAAGGAGGAGTTAAGGTCTGTCCCTAGATTCATCGCCCAGTTCCGAGCAGTGTTTGGTGGAAGGCGCATTTTTCCTCCTTTACATGCAGATTATTCTGTAACAAACGTTGGAGGACAGCACGAACGTGAGTCACGTGTTCTGGGAATGTCGGGGAGTAGACCAGAATGTCATCACTATACACTACAACATACCTCCCCGACATATCCCGAAATACCTCATTCAGAAAAGACTGGAATACCGCTGGGGCATTGGCGAGTCCATATGGCATCACTAGGTATTCATAGTGACCAGACGCCGTGCTAAATGCGGTCTTCCACTCGTCTCCTTCCCGGATTCGTATAAGGTTGTATGCACTCCGGAGGTCTAACTTGGTGAAGAAACGCGCCCCCCTTAGCTGCTCTATGGCCGCAGGAACGAGGAGCATTGGATATCGGAACTTCGTGGTTACCTCATTCAGTCCACGATAAGCACGGTGCGGAGGGAGACACTTGGCCTTTTCTCGAGAAAACACCCCGCTCAGATCTTCGTATTCTGGCGGAATGCTTCCCGTGAGGGTGATCTCAGGGCTCTCTACAGATGTAGCCCCTACCGTTGGGGTCAAACAGGTCCTCCGACATTTATCCGACCATCCCAGGATCCTTTGTGCACTCCAGCCTATGTTGGGGTCATGCTGCTGGAGCCAAGGAAGTCCCAAGATGACTGGATGTATGGAGGAAGAGATCACCAACAGTTCCAGTCTCTCTCGATGGCAGCCGTGAATGGTGAGGGTGACAGGACGAATCACGTGAGTAATGGAACCAGAACCCACCGGTCGACCATCCAGAGCGTGAATGGGCATGTCGGAGAGCGTCAACCAAGGTTTGGTCAATGAAACTCCCCGCAGCTCCGGAGTCAATCAGGGCTGTGGACACATGATTGGGGAAGTTACCAGAAAGCACAACTGTCAACAGAAAGGGCTAGCTATGCGCTCAGCACGCAAGACACCTACTGTGCCCACCTGCGCCTCCTGGCCACTTACGCCCTCCTGACGTGCCCTCTCTCACCGCAGTAAAGGCACAGCCCCTGACGACTCCGCCGTTCTCTCTCCTCTGCGGAGAGTCTCGTTATCCCCAACTTATATTTGCGTACTATTGTTTGTATAGATGAACGTGGTACCTTCAGACTTGTGGAGGTCTACTATTTTTTTTTCTGAGGTCTTGGCTGATTTCTTTTGATTTTCCCATGATGTCAAGCAAAGAGGCACTGAGATTGAAGGTAGGCCTTGAAATACATCCATAGGTACACCTCCAATTGACTAAAGTTATGTCAATTAGCTTCTAAAGCCATGACAACCATTTTCTGGAATTTTCCAAGCTGTTTAAAGGCACAGTCAACTTAGAGTATGTAAACTTCTGACTCACTGGAATTGTGATATAGTGAATTATAAGTGAAATAATCTGTCTGTAAACAATTGTTGGAAGAATTACTTGTGTCATGCACAAAGTAGATGTCTTAACCGACTTGCCAAAACTATAGTTTGTTAACATGAAAATCTGTGGAGTTGTTGAAAAATGAATTTTATTGACTTCAACCTAAGTGTATGTAAACTTCCGACTTCAACTGTATACTGATTATTTAGCAAAACTAGCAAAACTATTGCTGATGGTGAAGCTGAACAATCAAATTCCATCAAATGCCCCGTTCAGCAGGTATAGCCAGAGTTGTGTCTCCGGCGGTGGCTTACTTTTATTCCGGTAAAACATCATTTTCAGTGCATTTGATCAAAATAATCTAGCAAATTAAATTGGCTCAACTAAGAATAACTAATATTGTGACATTTTACAAACATTTGACTACTAAAGATGAGCCAGATCAGGAAGAGGCCTATCTCTAATTGGTCAGCCCGAGAAGCTACTCACAGTGCACAGTTTGACTAGGTTACTAATATTACCTGGGGTTGTTCACATGCAAAATGACGTGTAGATCCCTGACTGTCAACATGTCAACTACATGCTTAGTTTGACACTGAAGAAGAGGACGCATCAATTGTCACAAAATATGACTTATTTTCGGGAAGACCGAAAGAAAGTAATTTAAGCAACAACAAAAAATTATTATTGGCTATTCGTAACGCTTAAATAGATTTTCTTACCAATGCATGCTACATTCGGATTGGTTTGGGGTCCCGTGGACCGATGCAGTTATATCTTAAACATTTTAACCCTTCCCAGTAGAACAGAATACAGTTGTGGTCAAAAGTTTTGAGAATGACACAAAGTTTGCTGCTATTTGCTACTGTTGCTGCTTCAGTGTCCTAAGATCTTTATGTCAGTAGTTACTATGGTAACACTGAAGTAGAATTGCAAGTATTCCATAAGTGTCAAAGGCTTTCATTGACAATGATATTCAATTTATGCAAAGAGTCAATATTTGCAGTGTTGACCCTTCTTTTTCAAGACCTCTGCAATCGACCACAAGTTCTCAATGGGATTAAGGTCTGGGGAGTTTCCTGGCTATGGACCCAAAATGACGATGTTTTGTTCCCCAGGCCACTTAGTTATCACTTTTGCCTTATGACAAGGTGCTCCATCATGCTGGAAAAGGCATTGGTCGTCACCAAACTGTTCTTGGATGGTTGGGAGAAGTTGCTCTCGGAGGATGTGTTGGTACCATTCTTTATTCATGGCTGTGTTCTTAGGCAAAATTGTGAGTGAGCCCACTCCCTTGGCTGAGAAGCAACCCCACACATGAATGGTCTCAGGATTCTCTACTGTTGGCATGACACAGGACTGATGGTAGCGCTCACCTTGTCTTCTCCGGACAAGGTGTTTTCCGGATGGCCCAAACAATCGAAGGGGATTCATCAGAGAAAATGACTCTACCCCAGTCCTCAGCAGTCCAATCCCTGTACCTTTTGCAGAATATCAGTCTGTCCCTGATGTTTTTCCTGGAGAGAAGTGGCTTCTTTGCTGCCCTTCTTGACACAAAGTCTTCGCCTCACTGTGCATGCAGATGCACTCACACCTGCCTGCTGCCATTCCTGAGCAAGCTCTGCACTGGTGGTGCCCCGATCCCGCAGCTGAATCAACTTTAGGAGACGGTCCTTGCGCTTGCTGGACTTTCTTGGGTGCCCTGACGTCTTCTTCACAACAATTGAACCTCTCTCCTTGAAGTTCTTGATGATCCGATAAATGCTTGATTTAGGTGCAATCTTACATGCAGCAATATCCTTGCCTGTGAAGCCCTTTTTGTGCAAAGCAATGATGACGGCACGTGTTTTCTTGCAGGTAACCATGGTTGACAGAGGAAGAACAATGATTTCAAGCACCACTCTCCTTTTAAAGCTTCCAGTCTGTTATTCTGATTCAATCAGCATGACAGAGTGATCTCCAGCCTTGTCATCGTCAACACTCTCAACTGTGTTAACGAGGCAATCACTGACATGATGGCAGCAGGTCCTTTTGTGGCAGGGTTGAAATGCAGTGGAAAGTTCATTTTCATGGCAAAGAGGGACTTCATCTGATCAATCTTCATGAAATTCTGGAGTATATGCAAATTGCCATCATCAACACTGAGGCAGCAAACTTTGTGGAGACCAATACTTGTGTCATTCTCAAAACGTTTGACCACAACTGTAGATCAGAACAGGGCAGGGCATTAGAACAAGGTAAGAGTCATACCTCTGAGATCCTGATCTCCTTGGCCAGGTCCTTGATGAGCTGAGTGGGCTTCATGTTCTCTGGGAGATCATCCTCATGTTCTAACAGAGCCTGGTGGAACAACACATTGACAACACAGTTAATATAGGTTTATATTTCAGGTTATACACTATATATAAGAAAGTATGTGGACACCACTTCAAATTAGTGGACTTGGCTAGTTCAGCCACACCCGTTGCTGACAAGTGTATAAAATTGAGCACACAGCCATGCATTCTCCATAGACAAATATTGGCAGTAGAATGGCCTTACGGAAGAGCTCAGTGACTTTCAACGTGGCATCATCATATAATGCCACCTTTCCGAATGCTTAGTGCCAACTGTAAAGTTTGGTGGAGGAGGAATAATGGTCTGGGGCTGGTTTTCATGGTTCGGGCTAGGCCCCTTAGTTCCAATGAAGGAAAATCTTAACGTTACAGCATACTTTGAAATTCTAAACAATTCAGAGTTTCCAACTTTGTGGCAACAGTTTGGGGAAGGCCCTTTCCTGATTCAACATGACAATGCCCCCATGCACAAAGCGAGGGACATACAGAAATAGTTTGTTGAGATCGGTGTGGAAGAACTTGACTGAGCCCTGACCCTAACCTCATCGAACACCTTTGGGATGAATTGGAACGCCGACTGCGAGCCAGGCCTAATCGCCCAACATAAGTGCCCGATCTCACTAATGCTCTTGTGGCTGAATGGAAGCAAATCCCTGCAGCAATGTTCCAACGTCTAGTGGAAAGCCTTCCCAGAAGAGTGGAGGCTGTTATATCAGCAAAGGGGGGACCAACTCCATATTAATGCCCATGACTTTGGAATGCGATGTTCGACAAGCAGGTGTCCACATACATTTGGTCATGTAGTGTAGCAGGTATATGAGGTTGTAATAGATGTGTTATGTAGATGTGATGAACAAGTTGAACAAGTTGAGGAGACTAAATGACTTGGCGTTACCTTAGATTGTAAACTGTCACGGTCAAAACATATAGATTCAATGGTTGTAAAGATGGGAGAGGTTTGTCTGTAATAAAGAGATGCTCTGCTTTTTGACACCACACTCCACAAAGCAAGTTCTTCAGGCTCCAGTTCTGTCTAATCTTGATTATTGTCCAGTCGTGTGTTCCAGTGCTGCAAGGAAATACCTAGTTAAGCTGCAGCTGGCCCAGAACAGAGCGGCACGTCTTGCTCTTCATTGAAAAATGACCCATTGGCGCCGCCCTGCCTGAACCTCACACCACCCATACAGGTGAACTCTCAGCCTGAACCTCACACCACCCATACAGGTGAACTCTCAGCCTGAACCTCACACCACCCATACAGGTGGACTCTCAGCCTGAACCTCACACCACCCATACAGGTGGATTTATCGGGAAACGAGCCTAATGTGTTTTACTGAGACTTGGCTGAACGATAACATCCCCATACAGAACGTAACTATCGACAGTTTCCAGACCATCAGAGCGGACAGGGATCGCGTCTCTTCCGGTAAGAGCAAGGGTGGTGGGCTGGCTTTATTAGTTAACAACAGATGGTGTCATCCGAACCATATTACTCTTAAGGAACAGTTTTGTAGCCCGGACATTGAGCTGTTAGCCGTTAGCCTGAGACCCTACTATTTACCGAGGGAATTCACGGCGGCCATTGCTGTTATTGTTTACATCCCGCCCTCTGCTGACGCAAACGCAGCGTGTGACGTCATCCACTCTGTTATCGCGAGGTTACAGACAGCGCATCCCAGTGCTTTCTTTGCCATTTTGGGGGATTTTAACCATGCATCTCTCTCTTCAACGCTGCCCACGTTCAAACAGTTTGTGAAGTGCCCAACCAGGAATAATAAAACTCTGGACTTGTTATATGCTAATGTAAAGGACGCATACAACTCCACTGCACTCCCTCCCCTCGGTAGATCGGATCACAACCTTGTCCACCTCACCCCACTCTACAGGCCTCTGGTCCAACAGCAGCCTGCAACCACCAGGACTATTAGGAGATGGTCCCCGGAGGCGAATGAGGCCCTACAGGACTGCTTTGAAACAACAGACTGGGATGTGCTCTGTGAGGCTCATGGGGAGGACATCGATGGACTCACTGACTGCATAACGGACTATATAAATTTTTGTGTAGACAACACTGTACCCACCAGGAAGGTACGCTGTTTCCCAAACAATAAACCCTGGGTCACCAGCGACCTGAAGGCCCTGCTGAATGAGAAGAAGAGGGCCTTCAAGGAGAGGGACAAGGACAAATTGAAATGCGTCCAGAGGGAGCTGAAGTTGCGGATTGCTGAGGGGAAGAGAGTGTATAAGGAGAAGATGGAGGACAAGCTGAGGCAGAGCCAGGTGAGAGAGGTGTGGAAGGGTATGAGAAATATCACTGGCTTCAAAAAGTCAAACAGTGGGCAGACGGAGGGGAACCAGGACAGAGCCAATGAGCTGAACCAATTTTTTAACAGGTTTGATACTGGCCCTGTCCACCTCCCCTCCAGCTCCCCAGACCACACACCCTCACGGCTGTCCCACCCCCACTTTGCTCACAGCACCTCTGCTGAGACAATCAGTGACCCCACCTCCGCCCCTGCTCCCCCTGGACTGATCCTCAACACCCCCCTTCCCCCCACCTCCCCACCTGGGCTGGCTTTCACCACCAACCAAGTGAAGAGAGAGCTGGAGAGACTACATCAGTGGAAAGCGACGGGCCCTGATGGCATCAGCCCAAGAGTGCTTAGGGTCTGTGCTGACCAACTGTGTGGAATACTCCAGCGTCTTTTCAACCTTAGCCTGAGCCTAGAAAGGGTCCCTGTGCTGTGGAAAACATCCTGCCTCGTCCCAGTGCCCAAGAAGGCACACCCCACTGTCCTGAATGACTTCAGACCTGTAGCGCTAACATCCCACATCATGAAGACACTGGAAAGGTTAGTCCTCGCTCACCTCAGACCCCTGGTGTGTTCATCAATGGACCCCCTGCAGTTTGCATACCAGCGCAACATCGGGGTGGATGATGCAATCATCTACCTTCTGCAGAGGGCCTACTCTCACCTGGACAACGCAGGTTGCACTGTGAGGGTTATGTTTTTTTGACTTCTCCAGTGCCTTCAATACCATTCAGCCCCTGCTACTGGGTGAGAAGATGAGGAGGATGAAAGTGGAAGCACCCTTAGTCTCCTGGGTCACGGACTACCTGACCGGAAGGCCACAATTTGTGCGACTACAGAGCTGTGTTTCAGAACGGGCAGTTAGCAACACAGGGGCCCCCCAGGGAACGGTCCTGTCCCCCTTCCTGTTCACCCTCTACACCTCAGACTTCAGATATAACTCTGAAACATGCCACCTACAGAAGTTCTCGGATGACTCTGCTATTGTAGGGTGCATCAGGGGTGGGCAGGAGGAGGAGTACAGGAGCACAATCAGTGACTTTGTGTTGTGGTGTGAGCAGAACCACCTTCAGCTCAACATCAGCAAAACAAAGGAGATGGTGGATAACTTCAGGAGAACCAAGGCACAACTGACTGCAGTCCCTATACAGGGGATGGATGTGGAAATGGTTGGCTCATACAAGTTCCTGGGAGTCCATATGGACAACAGGCTGGAATGGGCTGGTAACACCGGGGCCCTGTACAAAAAGGGCCAGAGCCGACTCTACTTTCTGAGGAGGCTCAGGTCCTTCAACGTGTGCAGTAAACTACTGCATACCTTCTACCAGTCTTTGGTGGCCAGTGCCATCTTTTTTGCAGTGGTGTGCTGGGGAGCAAACATCAAAGCCGGTGATGCTTCTCGGGTAAATAAGCTGATCAGGAAGGCTAGCTCTGTCCTGGGGATGAGCCTTGACACTCTAGAGGAGGTGGCGGAGAGACGGATCCTGGCCAAACTGCTGGCCATCATGGACAACGTCACCCACCCTCTGCACGCTATGGTTATGACGCAGAGGAGCACTTTCAGTCACAGACTGATCCCACCACGGTGTGCCAGAGAGCGCTACAGGAGGTCCTTCCTGCCGGCGGCTATTAGACTATATAATGCCTCACCGGGGTGCCGTGCCGTCGGCAACATAGATCTGGAACTGTTGGGGTGCTAGGACCTAGTTTAACAATTATGCATCCATCCGTGAGTAACTCTGGTCCATCAGCACACATCCACTCAGGACCTATTTATTCATACAGGTCTGTATATACATACTCATGTACAGTTGTTATATCATATCACGTGCAATATTGTAAGTAATTATTGGACTTAACTTACGTAGGCATTCACTCAGGAATGCATATTATTAGTATCCTGCCAGTTGCACCTTTTCTCATTGCTTTTAGTATATCGAATGTGCAATACGTGCAGTTGTCTGTAATTAAACCCTGCGCACTAAGGACTGTATTTTAAGGGAATTACTATTATTACCCCAAATTATATCATACACACATTTAGCTATTAAAGGATCTCTTCCTGTCATTTACCTGTACAGTTTGTGTAAACATGCAAGTATTCACTTATCTGTAAATATAACTGTATATTTACCTGTACAGCTAATTTAACCATGCAAAATATTCACTTACCTGTTCATTTAGCCAGTCTGTATATTAAGTAAACTATTATTCCCTCGCTCATATCATACGCATTTTTAGCTACTGAAGTATTTCTCTGCCATCGACCTGTATAGTATAGTTAACCATCCAACATCCACCAATGTATAGTGTACATATTCAGCCAACCACTCATACTATGCAATGTCTTTTTATAGCTTTTTTTTGCACTCCAGATATCTTGTATTTCTATACTTTTTCATACTGCCGCTATATGTATCATGTACCGTGTATCTGTCTTTTGTGTACTTTCGTTGTGGCATTTTGCACCTGCCCTGTGTTTTGTTGTAGCTGCTTGACAATGAAATTCCCCCCCCGGGGGAGCAATAAAGTACCTATCTATCTATCTATCTAATCAGAGGGCTGATATAAATACTATGCATGCCAATCTCTCTTGGCTAAGAGTTGAGGAGAGACTGACTGTGTTTGCATAATCAACTTACACACAGCTCTGACACACACACTTACCCCACCAGACATGCCACCAGGGGTCTTTTCACACTTACCCCACCAGACATGCCACCAGGGGTCTTTTCACACTTACCCCACCAGACATGCCACCAGGGGTCTTTTCACAGTTACCCCACCAGACATGCCACCAGGGGTCTTTTCACAGTCCCCAAATCCAGAGAAAATTCAAGAAAGCGCACAGTATTATACAGAGCTATTATTCCATCTTATATTGCTTAAATAAACAGCAAACCTGGTTTAAAAACCCAGATAAAGCATCATTTCACGACACAACACCTCTCCTCCATTACACCTGGATAGTTAGTGTGTATGTATTGATGTGTGACGTTTTTACATTTGTAGTTCTGTCTATTAATGTTCTGTATTATGTCATGTTTCATGTGAACCCCAGAAATAGTAGCTGCTGCTTTTGCATCAGCTAATGGGGATCCTCATTTTTTTAACCAAACATACAAAAAAAGATGGATGAAACCAAACTTGCCTGTTTCTTAGTCCAGGCCCTGAAAGCGCCGTTGAGGATCTTAGCTCCATGGATCAGGTAGGGAGCTGGCTGTCTGTTGGCCTTGTGTAAACCTGCAGCAAGAGAATACTGTTAGATCAGATTTTGACAACCTCAGACAGGTCTGGCAGCTCTCCCTTGGTAAAGAGGTCTGGCAGCTCTCCCTTGGTAAAGAGGTCTGGCAGCTCTCCCTTGGTAAAGAGGTCTGGCAGCTCTCCCTTGGTAAAGAGGTCTGGCAGCTCTCCCTTGGTAAAGAGGTCTGGCAGCTCTCCCTTGGTAAAGAGGTCTGGCAGCCCTCACTTGGTAAAGAGGTCTGGCAGCTCTCCCTTGGTAAAGAGGTCTGGCAGCTCTCCCTTGGTAAAGAGGTCTGGCAGCTCTCCCTTGGTAAAGAGGTCTGGCAGCTCTCCCTTGGTAAAGAGGTCTGGCAGCTCTCCCTTGGTAAAGAGGTCTGGCAGCTCTCCCTTGGTAAAGAGGTCTGGCAGCTCTCCCTTGGTAAAGAGGTCTGGCAGCTCTCCCTTGGTAAAGAGGTCTGGCAGCTCTCCCTTGGTAAAGAGGTCTGGCAGCTCTCCCTTGGTAAAGAGGTCTGGCAGCTCTCCCTTGGTAAAGAGGTCTGGCAGCTCTCCCTTGGTAAAGAGGTCTGGCAGCTCTCCCTTGGTAAAGAGGTCTGGCAGCTCTCCCTTGGTAAAGAGGTCTGGCAGCCCTCACTTGGTAAAGAGGTCAAGCAGGGGAGGGTAGTGTGGTTTTTGCCTGGCTCTTCTGCTCGTATTTTCCTTATAAACAATGGCTTGACTCACTTTTGATATTACTCTAATACATTTTGGAAAAACATTTGAGAAGGTTTGGTTTGGTGAGGCTATTATGAAGCTTTAGCTACTGCAGGCCTATGATATGAAGGCAGTGTGCCCCTGCGCACCAACTGACTCTGACAGTTGAACTTGAGGTGGGGAAGTGTTTCAGGCCTACCATGTTTTTTTTGTTTTTTTATTGAACCTTTATTTAACTAGGCAAGTCAGTTAAGAACAAATTCTTATTTACAATAACTGCCTACAACTCTAGGCCAATTGTGCGCCGCCCTATGGGACTCCCAATCACGGCCGGTTGTGATACAGTCTGGATTGGGGGGGGGGGGGGGGGCACATGGGAGTAACTCCTATAATCGACAATATATATAAATATTGTGATTAACGAATTTCCCTCCTTCTGTGCGTCTACATCCCTCGTTTCTTGAAGACGCTGGCTGGTTGGATCTGAGTTCTCATGATGTTCATTACATTTCTCAAGTGTCTGGTCAATTCAAATCTTCCCTGTCATGTTGTCAATGTGTCTGTATCTATTAATGTGTCTGTATCTATTAATGTGTCTGTATCTATTAATGTGTCTGTATCTATTAATGTATCTATTAATGTGTCTGTATCTATTAATGTGTCTGTATCTATTAATGTGTCTGTATCTATTAATGTGTCTATTAATGTGTCTGTATCTATTAATGTGTCTGTATCTATTAATGTGTCTGTATCTATTAATGTGTCTGTATCTATATAATGTGTCTGTATCTATTAATGTGTCTGTATCTATTAATGTGTCTGTATCTATTAATGTGTCTGTATCTATTAATGTGTCTGTATCTATTAATGTGTCTGTATCTATTAATGTGTCTGTATCTATTAATGTGTCTGTATCTATTAATGTGTCTGTATCTATTAATGTGTCTGTATCTATTAATGTGTCTGTATCTATTAATGTGTCTGTATCTATTAATGTGTCTGTATCTATTAATGTGTCTGTATCTATTAATGTGTCTGTATCTATCAATGTGTCTGTATCTATTAATGTGTCTGTATCTATTAATGTGTCTGTATCTATTAATGTGTCTGTATCTATTAATGTGTCTGTATCTATATAATGTGTCTGTATCTATTAATGTGTCTGTATCTATTAATGTGTCTGTATCTATTAATGTGTCTGTATCTATTAATGTGTCTGTATCTATTAATGTGTCTGTATCTATTAATGTGTCTGTATCTATTAATGTGTCTGTATCTATTAATGTGTCTGTATCTATTAATGTGTCTGTATCTATTAATGTGTCTGTATCTATTAATGTGTCTGTATCTATTAATGTGTCTGTATCTATTAATGTGTCTGTATCTATTAATGTGTCTGTATCTATTAATGTGTCTGTATCTATTAATGTGTCTGTATCTATTAATGTGTCTGTATCTATTAATGTGTCTGTATCTATTAATGTGTCTGTATCTATTAATGTGTCTGTATCTATTAATGTGTCTGTATCTATTAATGTGTCTGTATCTATTAATGTGTCTGTATCTATTAATGTGTCTGTATCTATTAATGTGTCTGTATCTATTAATGTGTCTGTATCTATTAATGTGTCTGTATCTATTAATGTGTCTGTATCTATTAATGTGTCTGTATCTATTAATGTGTCTGTATCTATTAATGTGTCTGTATCTATTAATGTGTCTGTATCTATTAATGTGTCTGTATCTATTAATGTGTCTGTATCTATTAATGTGTCTGTATCTATTAATGTGTCTGTATCTATTAATGTGTCTGTATCTATTAATGTGTCTGTATCTATTAATGTGTCTGTATCTATTAATGTGTCTGTATCTATTAATGTGTCTGTATCTATTAATGTGTCTGTATCTATTAATGTGTCTGTATCTATTAATGTGTCTGTATCTATTAATGTGTCTGTATCTATTAATGTGTCTGTATCTATTAATGTGTCTGTATCTATTAATGTGTCTGTATCTATTAATGTGTCTGTATCTATTAATGTGTCTGTATCTATCAATGTGTCTGTATCTATTAATGTGTCTGTATCTATTAATGTGTCTGTATCTATTAATGTGTCTGTATCTATTAATGTGTCTGTATCTATATAATGTGTCTGTATCTATTAATGTGTCTGTATCTATTAATGTGTCTGTATCTATTAATGTGTCTGTATCTATTAATGTGTCTGTATCTATTAATGTGTCTGTATCTATTAATGTGTCTGTATCTATTAATGTGTCTGTATCTATTAATGTGTCTGTATCTATTAATGTGTCTGTATCTATTAATGTGTCTGTATCTATTAATGTGTCTGTATCTATTAATGTGTCTGTATCTATTAATGTGTCTGTATCTATTAATGTGTCTGTATCTATTAATGTGTCTGTATCTATTAATGTGTCTGTATCTATTAATGTGTCTGTATCTATTAATGTGTCTGTATCTATTAATGTGTCTGTATCTATTAATGTGTCTGTATCTATTAATGTGTCTGTATCTATTAATGTGTCTGTATCTATTAATGTGTCTGTATCTATTAATGTGTCTGTATCTATTAATGTGTCTGTATCTATTAATGTGTCTGTATCTATTAATGTGTCTGTATCTATTAATGTGTCTGTATCTATTAATGTGTCTGTATCTATTAATGTGTCTGTATCTATTAATGTGTCTGTATCTATTAATGTGTCTGTATCTATTAATGTGTCTGTATCTATTAATGTGTCTGTATCTATTAATGTGTCTGTATCTATTAATGTGTCTGTATCTATTAATGTGTCTGTATCTATTAATGTGTCTGTATCTATTAATGTGTCTGTATCTATTAATGTGTCTGTATCTATTAATGTGTCTGTATCTATTAATGTGTCTGTATCTATTAATGTGTCTGTATCTATTAATGTGTCTGTATCTATTAATGTGTCTGTATCTATTAATGTGTCTGTATCTATTAATGTGTCTGTATCTATTAATGTGTCTGTATCTATTAATGTGTCTGTATCTATATAATGTGTCTGTATCTATTAATGTGTCTGTATCTATTAATGTGTCTGTATCTATTAATGTGTCTGTATCTATTAATGTATCTATTAATGTGTCTGTATCTATATAATGTGTCTGTATCTATTAATGTGTCTGTATCTATATAATGTGTCTGTATCTATTAATGTGTCTGTATCTATGTAATCTATGCTTTCTGTGTGTGATGGCTGCCTCTAGCTGCTTTCTGTGTGTGATGGCTGCCTCCATCTGCTGTCTGTGTGGGATGGCTGCCTCTATCTGCTGTCTGTGTGTGATGGCTGCCTCTAGCTGCTGTCTGTGTGGGATGGCTGCCTCTATCTGCTGTCTGTGTGTGATGGCTGCCTCTAGCTGCTGTCTGTGTGTGATGGCTGCCTCTAGCTGCTGTCTGTGTGGGATGGCTGCCTCTATCTGCTGTCTGTGTGTGATGGCTGCCTCTAGCTGCTTTCTTTGTGTGATGGCTGCCTCTAGCTGCTGTCTGTGTGTGATGGCTGCCTCTAGCTGCTGTCTGTGTGTGATGGCTGCCTCTATCTGCTGTCTGTGTGGGATGGCTGCCTCTATCTGCTGTCTGTGTGGGATGGCTGCCTCTATCTGCTGTCTGTGTGTGATGGCTGCCTCTAGCTGCTTTCTGTGTGTGATGGCTGCCTCTAGCTGCTTTCTGTGTGTGATGGCTGCCTCTAGCTGCTGTCTGTGTGTGATGGCTGCCTCTAGCTGCTGTCTGTGTGTGATGGATGCCTCTACACTGATAGACAAGAGACAGCCAGTCAGGAAATATACCCACTCACTGCTAGTTAATAACATCAAAAGAGAAGAGATGAGACCATGCCAGGTGTGTGGGGTTAGTTAAGGAGGAGGTGGGGCTTCAACCTGTTCAGGAGAGTTGCAGAATGTCCAGGTACAATGTATTGTTTAGAATAGATATGATATCTATCCTATAAAATTGGGGATAATGTCAGCTCTATTAATTATATTTCTATGAGCAATGTTCACCTCACTAAATACACTCCTGTACTAAGACAATGATTCCTGACGTAGAGATAGATATGACCTGGACATTATAACTATTCTCCATAAGAAAATAATGGGCAAGAAACCACTGTGGTAGTCTGCATCCCAAATGGCACCATATAACCTACATAGGGCACTACCAGCCCTATGGGACCTGGTCAAAAGTAGTGCACTATACAGAGAATCGGGTGCCATTTTGGACACAACCGTACAGTATGTTGGCAATGTTATCTTAAGGCAATCTGGCCATATTACAGCAGAGAGAGAAAAGGCATTCAGTGGAAATGTAAACAGAGCTCTGAGGCCAGCTGAGAGGAGTTAAAACAGAGAGACAGAGAGAGCAGTAATTGAGCTAGTGATTGTGCCTGCGCCAGGCCTTTTGAACCTAATCATCTGTGAACGATGCCACGCAGACGTTTAATGGCTGTAATAATATTAGAGCATCCAACTCCTCATCTGCTGAGCAGACCGTAAGAAGAACACAGGCTATACTGTACACCACCAGGGGACAGGAAACGCATCACAACGCTAGTCAGTAATCACACACTAACAGTAGTCCCTATAACCAAAATAGTTGTGGATTAAAACCCTAAAAGTCGTCAAGCAACACACAAGCAGTTAAGAGGTGAACCCTAAATAGTCATGAAGTAAAAACCAAACAGACGTGAAGTAAAAACCTAACAGACGTGAAGTAAAAACCTAACAGACGTGAAGTAAAAACCTAACAGACGTGAAGTAAAAACCTAACAGACGTGAAGTAAAAACCTAACAGACGTGAAGTAAAAACCTAACAGACGTGAAGTAAAAACCTAACAGACGTGAAGGGGAGTAGTGTACCTTTAAATCTCTCCAGCAGGTGTCGGCCCACGTACCAGCAGGCCGTCTCAAAGTTGGGAAATGGATTCAGACAGTTCACCTTAAGACGCTTCTCCACAACGTATGCTCTGGAAGGGTTAGGGGAACCAGAAAACACATATGGTACAATATACTATAGAGATGTATCATAACATACTATAGAGATGTATCATAACATATCATAACATACTATAGAGATGTATCATAATATACTATAGAGATGTATCATAACATACTATAGAGATGTATCATAACATATCATAATATACTATAGAGATGTATCATAATATACTATAGAGATATATCATAATATATTAGATATATATCATAATATACTATAGAGATATATCATAATATACTATAGAGATGTATCATAACATACTATAGAGATGTATCATAATATACTATAGAGATGTATCATAACATATCATATCATAACATACTATAGAGATATATCATAATATACTATAGAGATGTATCATAACATACTATAGAGATGTATCATAATATACTATAGAGATTTATCATAACATACTATAGAGATGTATCATAACATACTATAGAGATGTATCATAACATATCATAATATACTATAGAGATTTATCATAATATACTATAGAGATATATCATAATATATTAGATATATATCATAATATACTATAGAGATATATCATAATATACTATAGAGATGTATCATAACATACTATAGAGATGTATCATAATATACTATAGAGATATATCACAACATAATATACTATAGAGAGGTATCATAACATATCATGATATACTATAGAGATGTATCATAATATAGAGATATATCATAATATACTATAGAGATGTATCATAACATAACATAGAGATGTATCATAACATACTATAGAGATGTATCATAACATATCATAATATACTATAGATATATATCATAATATACTATAGAGATATATCAAAATATACTATAGAGATATATCATAATATACTATAGAGATGTATCATAATATACTATAGAGATATATCATAATATACTATAGAGATGTATCATAATATAGAGATATATCATAATATACTATAGAGATATATCATAATATACTATAGAGATATATCATAATATACTATAGAGATGTATCATAATATAGAGATGTATCATAATATACTATAGAGATGTATCATAATATACTATAGAGATGTATCATACTATAGAGATGTATCATAATATAGAGATGTATCATAATATACTATAGAGATGTATCATAACATACTATAGAGATGTATCATTATATAGAGATGTATCATAACATACTATAGAGATGTATCATAACATACTATAGAGATGTATCATAATATAGAGATGTATCATAATATACTATAGAGATGTATCATAACATACTATAGAGATGTATCATAACATACTATAGAGATGTATCATAACATACTATAGAGATGTATCATAACATACTATAGAGATGTATCATAACATACTATAGAGATGTATCATAACATACTATAGAGATGTATCATAATATAGAGATGTATCATAATATACTATAGAGATGTATCATAACATACTATAGAGATGTATCATAACATACTATAGAGATGTATCATACTATAGAGATGTATCATAACATACTAGAGATGTATCATAATATAGAGATGTATCATAATATAGAGATGTATCATAACATACTATAGAGATGTATCATAACATACTATAGAGATGTATCATAATATAGAGATGTATCATAATTTACTATAGAGATGTATCATAACATACTATAGAGATGTATCATAACATATCATAACATACTATAGAGATGTATCATAAAATACTATAGAGATGTATCTTAACATACTATATAGATGTATCATAACATACTATAGAGATGTATCATAACATACTATAGAGATGTATCATAACATACTATAGAGATGTATCATAACATAACATAACATACTATAGAGATGTATCATAACATACTATAGAGATGTATCATAAAATACTATAGAGATGTATCATAACATACTATAGAGATGTATCATAACATAACATAACATACTATAGAGATGTATCATAATATACTATAGAGATATATCATAACATACTATCGAGATGTATCATAATATACTATAGAGATATATCATAACATACTATAGAGATGTATCATAATATAGAGATGTATCATAATATGCTATAGAGATGTATCATAACATACTATAGAGATGTATCATAACATATCATAATATACTATAGAGATGTATCATAACATACTATAGAGATGTATCATAACATACTATAGAGATGTATCATAACATATCATAATATACTATAGAGATGTATCATAATATACTATAGAGATATATCATAATATACTATAGAGATATATCATAATATACTATAGAGATGTATCATAACATACTATAGAGATGTATCATAATATACTATAGAGATGTATCATAACATACTATAGAGATGTATCATAATATACTATAGAGATTTATCATAACATACTATAGAGATGTATCATAACATACTATAGAGATGTATCATAACATATCATAATATACTATAGAGATGTATCATAATATACTATAGAGATATATCATAATATATTAGATATATATCATAATATACTATAGAGATATATCATAATATACTATAGAGATGTATCATAACATACTATAGAGATGTATCATAATATACTATAGAGATATATCACAACATAATATACTATAGAGAGGTATCATAACATATCATGATATACTATAGAGATGTATCATAATATAGAGATATATCATAATATACTATAGAGATGTATCATAACATAACATAGAGATGTATCATAACATACTATAGAGATGTATCATAACATATCATAATATACTATAGAGATATATCATAATATACTATAGAGATGTATCATAACATACTATAGAGATGTATCAAAATATACTATAGAGATATATCATAATATACTATAGAGATGTATCATAATATACTATAGAGATATATCATAACATACTATCGAGATGTATCATAATATACTATAGAGATATATCATAACATACTATAGAGATGTATCATAATATAGAGATGTATCATAATATGCTATAGAGATGTATCATAACATACTATAGAGATGTATCATAACATATCATAATATACTATAGAGATGTATCATAATATACTATAGAGATGTATCATAACATACTATAGAGATGTATCATAACATATCATAATATACTATAGAGATATATCATAATATACTATAGAGATGTATCATAAAATACTATAGAGATGTATCATAATATACTATAGAGATGTATCATAACATACTATAGAGATGTATCATAACATATCATAATATACTATAGAGATGTATCATAATATACTATAGAGATATATCATAATATATTAGATATATATCATAATATACTATAGAGATATATCATAACATACTATAGAGATGTATCATAACATACTATAGAGATGTATCATAATATACTATAGAGATATATCACAACATAATATACTATAGAGAGGTATCATAACATATCATGATATACTATAGAGATGTATCATAATATAGAGATATATCATAATATACTATAGAGATGTATCATAACATAACAGAGATGTATCATAACATACTATAGAGATGTATCATAACATATCATAATATACTATAGAGATATATCATAATATACTATAGAGATGTATCATAACATACTATAGAGATGTATCAAAATATACTATAGAGATATATCATAATATACTATAGAGATGTAACATAATATACTATAGAGATATATCATAATATACTATAGAGATGTATCATAATATAGAGATATATCATAATATACTATAGAGATATATCATAATATACTATAGAGATGTATCATAATATAGAGATGTATCATAACATACTATAGAGATGTATCATAACATACTATAGAGATGTATCATAACATACTATAGAGATGTATCATAACATAACATAACAAACTATAGAGATGTATCATAACATACTATAGAGATGTATCATAATATACTATAGAGATGTATCATAACATATCATAACATACTATAGAGATGTATTATAACATACTATAGAGATGTATCATAAAATACTATAGAGATGTATCATAACATACTATAGAGATGTATCATAACATAACATACTATAGAGATGTATCATAATATACTATAGAGATATATCATAACATACTATCGAGATGTATCATAATATACTATAGAGATATATCATAACATACTATAGAGATGTATCATAATATAGAGATGTATCATAATATGCTATAGAGATGTATCATAACATACTATAGAGATGTATCATAACATATCATAATATACTATAGAGATGTATCATAATATACTATAGAGATGTATCATAACATACTATAGAGATGTATCATAACATATCATAATATACTATAGAGATGTATCATAATATACTATAGAGATGTATCATAACATAATATAGAGATGTATCATAATATACTATAGAGATGTATCATAACATACTATAGAGATGTATCATAACATACTATAGAGATGTATCATAACATACTATAGAGATGTATCATAACATACTATAGAGATGTATCATAACATACTATAGAGATGTATCATAACATACTATAGAGATGTATCATAACATACTATAGAGATGTATCATAATATAGAGATGTATCATAATATACTATAGAGATGTATCATAACATACTATAGAGATGTATCATAACATACTATAGAGATGTATCATACTATAGAGATGTATCATAACATACTAGAGATGTATCATAATATAGAGATGTATCATAATATAGAGATGTATCATAACATACTATAGAGATGTATCATAACATACTATAGAGATGTATCATAATATAGAGATGTATCATAATTTACTATAGAGATGTATCATAACATACTATAGAGATGTATCATAACATATCATAACATACTATAGAGATGTATCATAAAATACTATAGAGATGTATCTTAACATACTATATAGATGTATCATAACATACTATAGAGATGTATCATAACATACTATAGAGATGTATCATAACATACTATAGAGATGTATCATAACATAACATAACATACTATAGAGATTTATCATAACATACTATAGAGATGTATCATAAAATACTATAGAGATGTATCATAACATACTATAGAGATGTATCATAACATAACATAACATACTATAGAGATGTATCATAATATACTATAGAGATATATCATAACATACTATCGAGATGTATCATAATATACTATAGAGATATATCATAACATACTATAGAGATGTATCATAATATAGAGATGTATCATAATATGCTATAGAGATGTATCATAACATACTATAGAGATGTATCATAACATATCATAATATACTATAGAGATGTATCATAACATACTATAGAGATGTATCATAATATACTATAGAGATGTATCATAACATACTATAGAGATGTATCATAATATACTATAGAGATTTATCATAACATACTATAGAGATGTATCATAACATACTATAGAGATGTATCATAACATATCATAATATACTATAGAGATGTATCATAATATACTATAGAGATATATCATAATATATTAGATATATATCATAATATACTATAGAGATATATCATAATATACTATAGAGATGTATCATAACATACTATAGAGATGTATCATAATATACTATAGAGATATATCACAACATAATATACTATAGAGAGGTATCATAACATATCATGATATACTATAGAGATGTATCATAATATAGAGATATATCATAATATACTATAGAGATGTATCATAACATAACATAGAGATGTATCATAACATACTATAGAGATGTATCATAACATATCATAATATACTATAGAGATATATCATAATATACTATAGAGATGTATCATAACATACTATAGAGATGTATCAAAATATACTATAGAGATATATCATAATATACTATAGAGATGTATCATAATATACTATAGAGATATATCATAACATACTATCGAGATGTATCATAATATACTATAGAGATATATCATAACATACTATAGAGATGTATCATAATATAGAGATGTATCATAATATGCTATAGAGATGTATCATAACATACTATAGAGATGTATCATAACATATCATAATATACTATAGAGATGTATCATAATATACTATAGAGATGTATCATAACATACTATAGAGATGTATCATAACATATCATAATATACTATAGAGATATATCATAATATACTATAGAGATGTATCATAAAATACTATAGAGATGTATCATAATATACTATAGAGATGTATCATAACATACTATAGAGATGTATCATAACATATCATAATATACTATAGAGATGTATCATAATATACTATAGAGATATATCATAATATATTAGATATATATCATAATATACTATAGAGATATATCATAACATACTATAGAGATGTATCATAACATACTATAGAGATGTATCATAATATACTATAGAGATATATCACAACATAATATACTATAGAGAGGTATCATAACATATCATGATATACTATAGAGATGTATCATAATATAGAGATATATCATAATATACTATAGAGATGTATCATAATATAGAGATATATCATAATATACTATAGAGATGTATCATAACATAACATAGAGATGTATCATAATATGCTATAGAGATGTATCATAACATACTATAGAGATGTATCATAACATATCATAATATACTATAGAGATGTATCATAATATACTATAGAGATGTATCATAATATACTATAGAGATGTATCATAACATACTATAGAGATGTATCATAATATATCATAATATACTATAGAGATGTATCATAACATACTATAGAGATGTATCATAATATACTATAGAGATATATCACAACATAATATACTATAGAGAGGTATCATAACATATCATGATATACTATAGAGATGTATCATAATATAGAGATATATCATAATATACTATAGAGATGTATCATAACATAACATAGAGATGTATCATAACATACTATAGAGATGTATCATAACATATCATAATATACTATAGAGATATATCATAATATACTATAGAGATGTATCATAACATACTATAGAGATGTATCAAAATATACTATAGAGATATATCATAATATACTATAGAGATGTATCATAATATACTATAGAGATATATCATAACATACTATCGAGATGTATCATAATATACTATAGAGATATATCATAACATACTATAGAGATGTATCATAATATAGAGATGTATCATAATATGCTATAGAGATGTATCATAACATACTATAGAGATGTATCATAACATACTATAGAGATGTATCATAACATATCATAATATACTATAGAGATGTATCATAATATACTATAGAGATGTATCATAACATACTATAGAGATGTATCATAACATATCATAATATACTATAGAGATATATCATAATATACTATAGAGATGTATCATAAAATACTATAGAGATGTATCATAATATACTATAGAGATGTATCATAACATACTATAGAGATGTATCATAACATATCATAATATACTATAGAGATGTATCATAATATACTATAGAGATATATCATAATATATTAGATATATATCATAATATACTATAGAGATATATCATAACATACTATAGAGATGTATCATAACATACTATAGAGATGTATCATAATATACTATAGAGATATATCACAACATAATATACTATAGAGAGGTATCATAACATATCATGATATACTATAGAGATGTATCATAATATAGAGATATATCATAATATACTATAGAGATGTATCATAACATAACAGAGATGTATCATAACATACTATAGAGATGTATCATAACATATCATAATATACTATAGAGATATATCATAATATACTATAGAGATGTATCATAACATACTATAGAGATGTATCAAAATATACTATAGAGATATATCATAATATACTATAGAGATGTAACATAATATACTATAGAGATATATCATAATATACTATAGAGATGTATCATAATATAGAGATATATCATAATATACTATAGAGATATATCATAATATACTATAGAGATGTATCATAATATAGAGATGTATCATAACATACTATAGAGATGTATCATAACATACTATAGAGATGTATCATAACATACTATAGAGATGTATCATAACATAACATAACAAACTATAGAGATGTATCATAACATACTATAGAGATGTATCATAATATACTATAGAGATGTATCATAACATATCATAACATACTATAGAGATGTATTATAACATACTATAGAGATGTATCATAAAATACTATAGAGATGTATCATAACATACTATAGAGATGTATCATAACATAACATACTATAGAGATGTATCATAATATACTATAGAGATATATCATAACATACTATCGAGATGTATCATAATATACTATAGAGATATATCATAACATACTATAGAGATGTATCATAATATAGAGATGTATCATAATATGCTATAGAGATGTATCATAACATACTATAGAGATGTATCATAACATATCATAATATACTATAGAGATGTATCATAATATACTATAGAGATGTATCATAACATACTATAGAGATGTATCATAACATATCATAATATACTATAGAGATGTATCATAATATACTATAGAGATGTATCATAACATACTATAGAGATGTATCATAATATACTATAGAGATGTATCATAACATACTATAGAGATGTATCATAACATACTATAGAGATTTATCATAATATACTATAGAGATGTATCATAATATACTATAGAGATATATCATATCATAACATAACATACTAGAGATGTATCATGACATACATACTTCAGTATACCTGATGGTATGAACATTACTTCAGAGTGCACTAACCTGATGGTATAAACATTACTTCAGAGTGCACTAACCTGATGGTATGAACATTACTTCAGAGTGCACTAACCTGATGGTATGAACATTACTTCAGAGTGCACTAACCTGATGGTATGAACATTACTTCAGAGTGCACTAACCTGATGGTATGAACATTACTTCAGAGTGCACTAACCTGATGGTATGAACATTACTTCAGAGTGCACTAACCTGATGGTATGAACATTACTTCAGAGTGCACTAACCTGATGGTATGAACATTACTTCAGAGTGCACTAACCTGATGGTATGAACATTACTTCAGAGTGCACTAACCTGATGGTATGAACATTACTTCAGAGTGCACTAACCTGATGGTATGAACATTACTTCAGAGTGCACTAACCTGATGGTATGAACATTACTTCAGAGTGCACTAACCTGATGGTATGAACATTACTTCAGAGTGCACTAACCTGATGGTATGAACATTACTTCAGAGTGCACTAACCTGATGGTATGAACATTACTTCAGAGTGCACTAACCTGATGGTATGAACATTACTTCAGAGTGCACTAACCTGATGGTATGAACATTACTTCAGAGTGCACTAACATGATGGTATGAACATTACTTCAGAGTGCACTAACCTGATGGTATGAACATTACTTCAGAGTGCACTAACCTGATGGTATGAACACTACTTCAGAGTGCACTAACCTGATGGTATGAACATTACTTCAGAGTGCACTAACCTGATGGTATGAACATTACTTCAGAGTGCACTAACCTGATGGTATGAACATTACTTCAGAGTGCACTAACCTGATGGTATGAACATTAATTCAGAGTGCACTAACCTGATGGTATGAACATTACTTCAGAGTGCACTAACCTGATGGTATGAACATTACTTCAGAGTGCACTAACCTGATGGAATGAACACTACTTCAGAGTGCACTAACCTGATGGTATGAACATTACTTCAGAGTGCACTAACCTGATGGTATGAACATTACTTCAGAGTGCACTAACCTGATGGAATAAACACTACTTCAGAGTGCACTAACCTGATGGTATGAACATTACTTCAGAGTGCACTAACCTGATGGTATGAACATTACTTCAGAGTGCACTAACCTGATGGAATAAACACTACTTCATAGTGCACTAACCTGATGGTATGAACATTACTTCAGAGTGCACTAACCTGATGGTATGAACATTACTTCAGAGTGCACTAACCTGATGGAATAAACACTACTTCATAGTGCACTAACCTGATGGTATGAACATTACTTCAGAGTGCACTAACCTGATGGTAT
Organism: Thymallus thymallus; assembly: GCA_023634145.1. Lineage (NCBI taxonomy): Eukaryota > Metazoa > Chordata > Actinopteri > Salmoniformes > Salmonidae > Thymallus > Thymallus thymallus. The sequence goes on from CM042410.1 coordinate 1,360,126, forward strand.
GAACATTACTTCAGAGTGCACTAACCTGATGGAATAAACACTACTTCAGAGTGCACTAACCTGATGGTATGAACATTACTTCAGAGTGCACTAACCTGATGGAATGAACACTACTTCAGAGTGCACTAACCTGATGGTATGAACATTACTTCAGAGTGCACTAACCTGATGGTATGAACATTACTTCAGAGTGCACTAACCTGATGGAATAAACACTACTTCAGAGTGCACTAACCTGATGGTATGAACATTACTTCAGAGTGCACTAACCTGATGGAATAAACACTACTTCAGAGTGCACTAACCTGATGGTATGAACACTACTTCAGAGTGCACTAACCTGATGATATAAACACTACTTCAGAGTGCACTAACCTGATGGTATGAACATTACTTCAGAGTGCACTAACCTGATGGTATGAACATTACTTCAGAGTGCACTAACCTGATGGAATGAACACTACTTCAGAGTGCACTAACCTGATGGTATGAACATTACTTCAGAGTGCACTAACCTGATGGTATGAACATTACTTCAGAGTGCACTAACCTGATGGAATAAACACTACTTCAGAGTGCACTAACCTGATGGTATGAACATTACTTCAGAGTGCACTAACCTGATGGTATGAACATTACTTCAGAGTGCACTAACCTGATGGAATAAACACTACTTCATAGTGCACTAACCTGATGGTATGAACATTACTTCAGAGTGCACTAACCTGATGGTATGAACATTACTTCAGAGTGCACTAACCTGATGGAATAAACACTACTTCATAGTGCACTAACCTGATGGTATGAACATTACTTCAGAGTGCACTAACCTGATGGTATGAACATTACTTCAGAGTGCACTAACCTGATGGAATAAACACTACTTCAGAGTGCACTAACCTGATGGTATGAACATTACTTCAGAGTGCACTAACCTGATGGAATGAACACTACTTCAGAGTGCACTAACCTGATGGTATGAACATTACTTCAGAGTGCACTAACCTGATGGTATGAACATTACTTCAGAGTGCACTAACCTGATGGAATAAACACTACTTCAGAGTGCACTAACCTGATGGTATGAACATTACTTCAGAGTGCACTAACCTGATGGAATAAACACTACTTCAGAGTGCACTAACCTGATGGTATGAACACTACTTCAGAGTGCACTAACCTGATGATATAAACACTACTTCAGAGTGCACTAACCTGATGGAATAAACACTACTTCAGAGTGCACTAACCTGATGGTATGAATAGGGTCTGTCGTTGCTTCAGAGTGCATTTGTAACACTTGTCCACCTGGTCGGCGAAGAACATCTCAGTGTGATTGGCTGAGGACCTCCAGCGCTCGTACAGCGATAGGTTGGCCGACGTGGGCTTGATCAGGAAGAAGATCTTCTCTCCCTGGAAACAACAACCACCATATCAGGTATCATGATATGATATGAAGTTTATCATAGTTTTGATTGTTCATGGTTGTTTTTAGTGTCCTGCTACAGAGCCCTGTGGGCCCTGGTCAAAAGTCATGCACTATACAGGAAATAGAGGCACCCTATAATAACCTTGTTCATCCTACTGCACCTTGCTTACTGGCTGTACAGCCATCATTTCCTTAATAACAAACCTGGATAAATAAAGTTATTAACGTGTCATACCTTGAGTACGTGGTACCATATGGAAGCACCTCCACACTCGATGTGGAAGTCAGTGTAGCTGTCTTTAACACAGATCAGACAGTACTTAGTGACTTTAGGTTTCCCCAGGAGAGCATCGTCTGGCCAGTAGTTCTCTACCCACGACAACCTCCGCACAATCTGAGGGCTCTCCACTATACAGTCCATCCTGGGGGGGGGGGGGGAGAGAGAAGAGAGAGAGAGAGTGAGAGGAGAGAAGAGAGAGAGAGAGAGAGAGAGAGAGAGAGAGAGAGAGAGAGAGAGAGAGAGAGAGAGAGAGAGAGAGAGAGAGCGTGAGAGAGAGCGTGAGAGAGAGTGTAAGAGAGAGGAGAGAGATACAGAGAGAGCGAGAGAGAGAGAGAGAGAGAGAGAGAGAGAGAGAGAGAGAGAGAGAGAGAGAGAGAGAGAGAGAGCAAAACAACCATAAAATGTAATGTAATATTATATGAATAGATCTGAGGGCTCTCCACTATACTGTCCATTCTAAAGGAAGATACAATATAATCATGTCATTGAGATAGACCGTTAACTACTGGGATAGACCGTTAACTACTGGGAAAGACAGTTAACTACTGGGAAAGACAGTTAGCATTCAATAAAAATAGATCACGCTTCAGGTCTCTCGAAAAACAGATTTTTATCTCAACGAGACTAGAATGGTTACATAAAAAACATAAATACTACATAATTATAGTATCATTAACATGTTGATGATAAAAATGTACATGAATTAGACAAAGCTGTGTTTACCATGTGTCAGAGAACTCCAGGTTGACAACGTTTAACACTTTCTTCCTGCTGGTGCTGTAATAGTAATCCACAAACTCCTTGAGCCTCATCTTACTGTCAGTCTGCTTGGTCACTATCACATCTATCACATCCACACCTATGTCTGGACCTGCAGCGCACAGACAACAAACAACATTTAAATATGCAGATTACATGCATTATGAATTAAATCAAAACAAAATAAAATAGTGAGCATGTCTTTAGATGACAGTGAATTGATTAGATCAACAGGGCTGTGTTACTACTAACTAGACTGCTCAGTGGAAAACAACTTCAGTGAAAGTGAGTTGATGAGATCACCACTGGGCACACTTAGCTGAGAGCAGCAGAAGCAAAGATAGACCACAGCCTGTCATTTCCAATGGGAACAAATTAGTCATAGTGGGCAGATGATAGCGAGATCCTATTGGCTCATTCTAGCATGTGCAATAACAAAATCGATTTTGCACTCTTTCTAAACAACGCAATTTTTTTAAACTTTGGCAAAGGGTAGAGTCTACTAAACTTTGTCCACTCTGTTAATAACAGATTCTAGTTTTGGGAACAGAAAACTGTTTTGACATCAAATGTTTAATCGATGAGAAAATCTGCAGAATGTAGGCCAAAATCCATCTCCTTCCTTCTTCTCCCACTGCTGACCACTGGGCTTCCTCTCACTACCATATTTGGTAGTGAGTGGAAATGCCAAACAGATGCTTCACATTTAAACTTCCGGTGAAATATATGTCTCATTGTTCTATCTGTGGCAGAAGTGAGGCAGTGTGTCAGGATGTCATTAGAGGTCTAGCTCTAAACAGCAGACAATAGCGCCCTCTGGTGGTTACTGATAGTACAATGTAGTTATACATAAAATACTGTAGGAAACGTCTGCGATTTATTTTATGACTGAAATATAATGGATTAAAACAATTAAAACATACTTTGTGAAATTAAATATGAAATGAAACAAAATGAACTAGTTCATAATACATTTGAAATATACTCTATATAACACAGTAGATGAGAAATAATCTCTGAGATAAAAAACAACACTAAAGGTGTTGGTTAGAGATGGATGCTGCTTCCTGAACTGAATGAATCGTGAATAATGATGAGTGAGAGGTTAGCATGTCTTGGGGTTATGATATTATATTAATGCTAACCTCCCCTGTTATTGTAATGTGAGAGGTTAGCATGTCTTGGGGTTATGATATTATATTAATGCTAACCTCCCCTGTTATTGTAATGTGAGAGGTTAGCATGTCTTGGGGTTATGATATTATATTAATGCTAACCTCCCCTGTTATTGTAATGTGAGAGGTTAGCATGTCTTGGGGTTATGATATTATATTAATGCTAACCTCCCCTGTTATTGTAATGTGAGAGGTTAGCATGTCTTGGGGTTATGATATTATATTGCTGCTAACCTCCCCTGTTATTGTAATGTGAGAGGTTAGCATGTCTTGGGGTTATGATATTATATTGCTGCTAACCTCCCCTGTTATTGTAATGTGAGAGGTTAGCATGTCTTGGGGTTATGATATTATATTAATGCTAACCTCCCCTGTTATTGTAATGTGAGAGGTTAGCATGTCTTGGGGTTATGATATTATATTGCTGCTAACCTCCCCTGTTATTGTAATGTGAGAGGTTAGCATGTCTTGGGGTTATGATATTATATTGCTGCTAACCTCCCCTGTTATTGTAATGTGAGAGGTTAGCATGTCTTGGGGTTATGATATTATATTAATGCTAACCTCCCCTGTTATTGTAATGTGAGAGGTTAGCATGTCTTGGGGTTATGATATTATATTAATGCTAACCTCCCCTGTTATTGTAATGTGAGAGGTTAGCATGTCTTGGGGTTATGATATTATATTAATGCTAACCTCCCCTGTTATTGTAATGTGAGAGGTTAGCATGTCTTGGGGTTATGATATTATATTCATGCTAACCTCCCCTGTTATTGTAATGTGAGAGGTTAGCATGTCTTGGGGTTATGATATTATATTCATGCTAACCTCCCCTGTTATTGTAATGTGAGAGGTTAGCATGTCTTGGGGTTATGATATTATATTAATGCTAACCTCCCCTGTTATTGTAATGTGAGAGGTTAGCATGTCTTGGGGTTATGATATTATATTAATGCTAACCTCCCCTGTTATTGTAATGTGAGAGGTTAGCATGTCTTGGGGTTATGATATTATATTAATGCTAACCTCCCCTGTTATTGTAATGTGAGAGGTTAGCATGTCTTGGGGTTATGATATTATATTAATGCTAACCTCCCCTGTTATTGTAATGTGAGAGGTTAGCATGTCTTGGGGTTATGATATTATATTAATGCTAACCTCCCCTGTTATTGTAATGTGAGAGGTTAGCATGTCTTGGGGTTATGATATTATATTAATGCTAACCTCCCCTGTTATTGTAATGGTGAGAGGTTAGCATGTCTTGGGGGTATGATATTATATTAATGCTAACCTCCCCTGTTATTGTAATGGTGAGAGGTTAGCATGTCTTGGGGTTATGATATTATATTAATGCTAACCTCCCCTGTTATTGTAATGTGAGAGGTTAGCATGTCTTGGGGTTATGATATTATATTAATGCTAACCTCCCCTGTTATTGTAATGTGAGAGTTTAGCATGTCTTGGGGTTATGATATTATATTAATGCTAACCTCCCCTGTTATTGTAATGTGAGAGTTTAGCATGTCTTGGGGTTATGATATTTGTGCATCTGTAACTTTCTCACTTGTCATTATTCACGATTAATTCAGGACTATCATTAATCATGGTAACATCCACATTAAGTGTTTAGAAATACTTAAATGACACAATACATTATTTATCATTCATTTCTATTGGACACAAAATAATGTGAAACACAACAAAACTAACAGTAAATGCAGTAGAGTCACAAGCTTGATGTCATCACTGCCTGCTGTGAATATGGGACCAAATACTAAACTTTTGAATACTTTAATACACATATACACTACATGACCAAAAGTATGTGGACACCTTCCGTCAAACAACTCATTCCAAAATCATGGTATTAATATGGAGTTGGTCCCCCTTTGCTGCTATAACAGCCTCCACTCTTCTGGGAAGGCTTTACACTAGATGTTGAAACATTGCTGCAGGGACTTGCTACCATTCATCGCCTTCACTCGCCTGGCTCGCAGTCGGCATTCCAATTCATCCCAAAGGTGTTCAATGAGGTTGAGGTCAGGGCTCAGTCAAGTTCTTACACACCCATCTCAACAAACTATTTATGTATGGACCTCACTTTATGTAAGGAGCGTTGTCATGCTGAAACAGGAAAGGGCCTTCCCCAAACTGTTGCCACAGAATTGTCTAGAATGTAATTGTATGCTGTAGCGTTAAGATTTCTCTTCACTGGAACTAAGGGGCCTGAACCATGAGAAACATCCCCAGACCATTATTCCTCCTTCACCAAACTTTACAGTTGGCACTATGCATTTGGGCAGATTAGTCCGTCGGACTGCCAGATTGTGAACCGTGATTCATCACTCCAGAGAGCACGTTTCCACTGCTCCAATGGCGGCGAGCTTTACACCACTCCAGCCGACGCTTGGCATTGCACATGGTGATCTTCGGCTTGTGTGCAGCTGCTCTGCCATGGAAACCCATTTCATGAAGCTCCCAACAAACAGTTCTTGTGCTGACGTTGCTTCCTGAGGCAGTTTGGAATTCGGTAGTGAGTGTTGCAACCGAAGACCGACAATTTTTACACTACGTGCTTCAGCACTCGGTGGTCCCGTTCTATCAGCTTGTGTTGCCAACCACTTCGCGGTTGAGCCGTTGTTGCTCCTAGACGTTTCCACTTCACAATAACAGCACTTACAGTTGACCAGGGCAGCTCTAGCAGGGCAGAAATTTTACGAACTGACTTGTTGGAAAGGTGGCATCCTATGACGGTGCCACGTTGAAAGTCACTGAGCACTTCAGTAAGGCCATTCTACTGCTAATGTTTGTCTATGGAGATTGCATGTCTTGATTTTATACACATGTCAACAACTGCGGCAGGGAGTGGTTGGAGCGTTGGGCCAGAACAAGGCAGTTAACCCACTGTTCCCCGGTAGGCCGTCATTGGAAATAAGAATGTGTTCTTAACTGACTTGCCTAGTTAAATAAAGGTTCAATAGAATAAAAAATAAAAACGGGTATGGCCCAAATAGCCGAATCCACTAATTTCAAGAGGTGTCCACATACTTTTGTATATATAGTATAAGTGAAATTGTCCCAATACTTTTGGTTCGCTAAAATGGGAGGACTATGTGCTAAAGGTCAGCATTTTAACCTCATAGTCATTGAATCATTTCAAATCCAAAGTGCTGGAGTAAAGAGTCAAAATAACTAAACATGTGTCCCAATACTGTTGGAGCTCACTGTAGTTCTCCACATCACTGATGTAGAAGGTAGGAGCAGGCATGGACATCCCCAGACCATCCTTCTTCAGAACCAGGATCGGCTCGTTAAAACCAACCTCCTCCAGGTAGTCCATAGTCAGCTGACTGCCGTTCAGCTTCATCACAACGTCCTCAGAGCTGAGGAAATAACAGTCAAATCAAATGTTAACGGTCACATGTTCATGTGCAGGAGTACGAGGTCATAACTTGGCTATATACACAGGGTACGAGTACTGAGTCAATGTGCAGGAGTACGAGGTCATAACTTGGCTATATACACGGGGTACGAGTACTGAGTCCATGTGCAGGAGTACGAGGTCATAACTTGGCTATATACACAGGGTACGAGTACTGAGTCCATGTGCAGGAGTACGAGGTCATAACTTGGCTGTATACACAGGGTACGAGTACTGAGTCAATGTGCAGGAGTACGAGGTCATAACTTGGCTATATACACAGGGTACGAGTACTGAGTCAATGTGCAGGAGTACGAGGTCATAACTTGGCTATATACACAGGGTACGAGTACTGAGTCAATGTGCAGGAGTACGAGGTCATAACTTGGCTATATACACAGGGTACGAGTACTGAGTCAATGTGCAGGAGTACGAGGTCATAACTTGGCTATATACACAGGGTACGAGTACTGAGTCAATGTGCAGGAGTACGAGGTCATAACTTGGCTATATACACAGGGTACGAGTACTGAGTCAATGTGCAGGAGTACGAGGTCATAACTTGGCTATATACACAGGGTACGAGTACTGAGTCAATGTGCAGGAGTACGAGGTCATAACTTGGCTATATACACGGGGTACGAGTACTGAGTCAATGTGCAGGAGTACGAGGTCATAACTTGGCTATATACACGGGGTACGAGTACTGAGTCAATGTGCAGGAGTACGAGGTCATAACTTGGCTATATACACGGGGTACGAGTACTGAGTCAATGTGCAGGAGTACGAGGTCATAACTTGGCTATATACACGGGGTACGAGTACTGAGTCCATGTGCAGGAGTACGAGGTCATAACTTGGCTATATACACGGGGTACGAGTACTGAGTCCATGTGCAGGAGTACGATGTAACAACTTGGCTATATACACGGGGTACGAGTACTGAGTCAATGTGCAGGAGTACGATGTAATAACTTGGCTATATACACGGGGTACGAGTACTGAGTCAATGTGCAGGAGTACGATGTCATAACTTGGCTATATACACAGGGTACGAGTACTGAGTCAATGTGCAGGAGTACGATGTAATAACTTGGCTATATACACGGGGTACGAGTACTGAGTCAATGTGCAGGAGTACGATGTAATAACTTGGCTATATACACAGGGTACGAGTACTGAGTCAATGTGCAGGAGTACGATGTCATAACTTGGCTATATACACGGGGTACGAGTACTGAGTCAATGTGCAGGAGTACGAGGTAATAACTTGGCTATATACACGGGGTACGAGTACTGAGTCAATGTGCAGGAGTACAAGGTAATAACTTGGCTATATACACGGGGTACGAGTACTGAGTCAATGTGCAGGAGTACGATGTCATAACTTGGCTATATACACAGGGTACGAGTACTGAGTCAATGTGCAGGAGTACGAGGTAATAACTTGGCTATATACACGGGGTACGAGTACACAGTCTATGACTTGGGTGGCTGGAGTCTGACAATTTTTAGGGCCTTCCTCTGACACCGCCTCAGCTCCTTTTGTCTTGCTCACATTGAGGGAGAGGTTGTTGTCCTGACACCACACGGCCAGGTCTCTGACCTCCTCCCTATAGGCTGTCTCATCGTTGTCGGTGATCAGGCCTACCACTGTTGTGTCGTCAGCAAACTTAATGATGGTGTTGGGAGTCGTGCGCGGCCACACAGTCGGGGGTGAACAGGGAGTACAGGAGGGGTCTAAGCACGCACCCCTGAGGGGCCCCAGTGTTGAGGAGTCAGCACCTGGGGAGGCCCGTCAGAAAGTTCAGGATCCAGTTGAAGAGAGAGATGTTCAGTCCCAGGGTCCTTAGCTTGGTGATGAGCTTGGAGGGGACAATGGTGTTGAACGCTGAGCTGTAGTCAATGAACAGCATTCTCACATAGGTGTTCCTTCTGTCTAGGTGGGAAAGGGCAGTGTGGAGAGCAATAGAGATTGTGCCATCTGTGGATCTGTTGGGGCAGTATGTAAATTGGAGTGGGTCTAGGGTGTCTGGGATGATGCTGTTGATGTGAGCCATGACTAGCCTTTCAAAGCATTTCATTGCTACGGATGTGAGGGCTACGGGGCAATAGTTATTTAAACAGGTTACCTTGGCATTCTTGGGCACAGGAACTATGGTGGTCTGCTTGAAACATGTAGGCATTATAGACAGGGTCAGGGAGAGGTTGAAAATGTCAGTGAAGAAGACACTTGCCAGCTGGTCAGCGCATGCTCTGCAGCCTTGTTAAAGGGATACTTTGGGATTTTGAATGTTAAAGGGATACTTTGGGATTTTGAATGTTAAAGGGATACTTTGGGATTTTGGCAGAGTCAGATGAACTTGTGGATACCATCGTTATGTCCAGAATGAACAAGGTTAGAGGCAGAAATCATAAAATGTCTAGATGGTCATTTGTTGTGCTAACAAGCTAGCAAGAGGTTGCATATCAACAGCATCAACGTCCGATAGACAGTATACTAAAATGAACTAATAGTATATAGTATGTAGTATATAGTCATTCAGTATGTAGTATACAGTATGTTAGTATGCATATTGGAACACAGCTCATGTCTATGGGTATCTACTAGCATGCTACCAGATACCCATAGACATCCAGTCACTGCACTAGTTTACATTGGCTCGCAAAACTGCCTGTATCTTGGTTCAGAACAGCTCTCATGCATGGTTCATCCATGGCTCAGCGTTGCTTGCCTCAAAGCTCGCTGAACCTAAGTCGAAGAAGTTCAGTGAAGTAACAGATTAAGCCTGGGTCTGTGAAACTGTCAAGGCCAACTACATTGCAGATATTGCATTGAATCGACCAATGGTTGTATGATACGCCATTGACCTCGCAGTCGGCAACTCCGCTCACATACTATGCTCAGCGGTCCCGGTCTGTGAGCTTGTGTGGCCTACCACTTCACGGCTGAGCTTTTGAAATTTGACTGTGATTGTGATTTGTCTAAAATGAATTAACGTTGTTAAATACATAGGAAGTATCTGCATTACTGCGTTATAAATAAAGACAAGATGATGCTGCTCTCTCCTTGCACACAGAGACCCAAGCAACCTTTTGATAGAAGGTACAGTGGTGAGTTCTATAACCACAACCAGTGATAAACAGCATCCAGAGGTCTATAGTTAGAAGGAAATAGTTAGATTTGGCCTTTTTTACAGATGCAGTGCACCTATTTCTAATTTGCATAAAGAGCTGCCAATCATGTAACACACCAGTTTGTCTTGCCTTTCCCCAGGCTTGATCTCTTAACAGGAGGAGGTCAGAGTTCACACCTCTACACACTGCTGTTACACACTACTACACACCTCTACACACTGCTGTTACACACTACTACACACCTCTACACACTGCTGTTACACACTACTACACACCTCTACACACTGCTGTTACACACTACTACACACCTCTACACACTGCTGTTACACACTACTACACACCTCTACACACTGCTGCTACACATTACTACACACCTCTACACACTGCTGCTACACATTACTACACACCTCTACACACTGCTGCTACACATTACTACACCCCTCTACACACTGCTGCTACTCATTACTACACACCTCTACACACTGCTGCTACTCATTACTACACACATTACTGCACACATTACTGCACACCTACACACACTGCTGCTACACATTACTACACACCTCTACACACTGCTGTTACACACTACTACACACCTCTACACACTGCTGCTACACATTACTACACACCTCTACACACTGCTGTTACACACTACTACACACCTCTACACACTGCTGCTACTCATTACTACACACATTACTGCACACATTACTGCACACCTACACACACTGCTGTTACACACTACTACACACCTCTACACACTGCTGCTACACATTACTACACACCTCTACACACTGCTGTTACACACTACTACACACCTCTACACACTGCTGCTACACATTACTACACACCTCTACACACTGCTGCTACACTTTACTACACACTGCTGCTACACATTACTACACACCTCTACACACTGCTGTTACACACTACTACACACCTCTACACACTGCTGCTACACATTACTACACACTGCTGCTACACACTGCTGCTACACATTACTACACACTGCTGCTACACATTACTACACACCTCTACACACTGCTGTTACACACTACTACACACCTCTACACACTGCTGCTACACATTACTACACACCTCTACACACTGCTGTTACACACTACTGCACACCTACACACACTGCTGTTACACACTACTACACACCTCTACACACTGCTGCTACACATTACTACACACCTCTACACACTGCTGTTACACACTACTACACACCTCTACACACTGCTGCTACACATTACTACACACCTCTACACACTGCTGCTACACATTACTACACACCTCTACACACTGCTGTTACACACTACTACACACCTCTACACACTGCTGCTACACATTACTACACACCTCTACACACTGCTGTTACACACTACTACACACCTATACACACTGCTGTTACACACCTCTACACACTGCTGCTACACATTACTACACACCTCTACACACTGCTGTTACACACTACTACACACCGCTGTTACACACTACTACACACCTCTACACACTGCTGCTACACAATACGACACACTGCTGCTACACATTACTACACACCTCTACACACTGCTGCTACACATTACTACACACCTCTACACACTGCTGCTACACATTACTACACACCTATACACACTGCTGCTACACTTTACTACACACCTCTACACACTGCTGCTACACATTACTACACACCTCTACACACTACTGCTACACACTGCTGCTACACATTACTGCACACCTAAACACACTGCTCTTACACACTACGACACACTGCTGCTACACACTACTCTACACCTCTACACACTGCTGCTACACGTCACTACACACCTCTACACACTGCTGCTACACGTCACTACACACCTCTACACACTGCTGCTACACGTCACTACACACCTCTACACACTGCTGCTACACGTGGGCTTCATACCAACTGAGTTAAATTGAGCTCAAGACAAATATTCTTAAAATAGTCTGAAACATTGGTAACCAGTCCAGATTAAAATCCCCCAGAACCACTAGTTCAGAATCCATGGAAGGTTTTTAAGTGCTCAGAGATAATAACAACTGCCTCTGTTGGAGCGGCTGGGGGGCGGTAGACTGCAGCAACAAATATATACATATTATGGCTTAAGGCCAACTTCACAACCAACAATTCACATATCATGGGGATTGAGATATTAAGAGAACATGAAGTCATGAGGGTAGATCTTATATAAATAGCCACCTCCTCTTTTCAGTCTATCACACCTGAAGATGTTGTAGTTGTCCATGGAGATATCCTTATCCAATATAGAGTGATTTAACCAAGACTCAGATAAAACGAGAATATCAGTGTTTGTGTCATGTATCCAGACATCGATGAATTCTAACTTTGCACATTTAAGTGTAGAAACCCAAGCCCTTTACGAGACTAAAAACAAGTGGATTGTCAATAACAACAGGATTAATACATTGTTCATTAGGCCTATAAGAGATGTCATTTAGAGTGACAATAGAAATCATATTCCCAGGGTCTGTTCCATGAGACCTATGCTGGTTATGAATGCCAGTATAGTGGACTCTCAGTGTAACCAAAGGCAGAATATTATAGATCCACATTGATCCGTATTATGATAGTGAAAGGATTTTTCATTGATTGAGCTAGGTAGGGTCAGTCATTGTCTCAGTGCTGCTCTGTAATGCTGGGAGAGCTAGGTAGAGTCAGTCATTGTCTCAGTGCTGCTCTGTAATGCTGGGAGAGCTAGGTAGGGTCAGTCATTGTCTCAGTGCTGCTCTATAATGCTGGGAGAGCTAGGTAGAGTCAGTCATTGTCTCAGTGCTGCTCTGTAATGCTGGGAGAGCTAGGTAGGGTCAGTCATTGTCTCAGTGCTGCTCTGTAATGCTGGGAGAGCTAGGTAGGGTCAGTCATTGTCTCAGTGCTGCTCTATAATGCTGGGAGAGCTAGGTAGAGTCAGTCATTGTCTCAGTGCTGCTCTGTAATGCTGGGAGAGCTAGGTAGGGTCAGTCATTGTCTCAGTGCTGCTCTGTAATGCTGGGAGAGCTAGGTAGGGTCAGTCATTGTCTCAGTGCTGCTCTGTAATGCTGGGAGAGCTAGGTAGGGTCAGTCATTGTCTCAGTGCTGCTCTGTAATGCTGGGAGAGCTAGGTAGGGTCAGTCATTGTCTCAGTGCTGCTCTGTAATGCTGGGAGAGCTAGGTAGGGTCAGTCATTGTCTCAGTGCTGCTCTATAATGCTGGGAGAGCTAGGTAGAGTCAGTCATTGTCTCAGTGCTGCTCTGTAATGCTGGGAGAGCTAGGTAGGGTCAGTCATTGTCTCAGTGCTGCTCTGTAATGCTGGGAGAGCTAGGTAGGGTCAGTCATTGTCTCAGTGCTGCTCTGTAATGCTGGGAGAGCTAGGTAGGGTCAGTCATTGTCTCAGTGCTGCTCTGTAATGCTGGGAGAGCTAGGTAGGGTCAGTCATTGTCTCAGTGCTGCTCTGTAATGCTGGGAGAGCTAGGTAGGGCCAGTCATTGTCTCAGTGCTGCTCTGTAATGCTGGGAGAGCTAGGTAGGGTCAGTCATTGTCTCAGTGCTGCTCTGTAATGCTGGGAGAGCTAGGTAGGGTCAGTCATTGTCTCAGTGCTGCTCTGTAATGCTGGGAGAGCTAGGTAGGGTCAGTCATTGTCTCAGTGCTGCTCTGTAATGCTGGGAGAGCTAGGTAGGGTCAGTCATTGTCTCAGTGCTGCTCTGTAATGCTGGGAGAGCTAGGTAGGGTCAGTCATTGTCTCAGTGCTGCTCTGTAATGCTGGGAGAGCTAGGTAGGGTCAGTCATTGTCTCAGTGCTGCTCTGTAATGCTGGGAGAGCTAGGTAGGGTCAGTCATTGTCTCAGTGCTGCTCTGTAATGCTGGGAGAGCTAGGTAGGGTCAGTCATTGTCTCAGTGCTGCTCTGTAATGCTGGGAGAGGGTCCACGCCCCCAGATGATTTGAGTGAATCCCATCATCTTTAGAATACATGCTGTGTTTCCAAAAAGTATCAAAATGATCAAGGAAAGCTACTCCTTTGGATTTGCAGTAAGCCTGAAGCCAGACTTGAAGAGAAAACAGCCTACTGAAACACTCTACGCTTTTACCAAGCGGGGCAACGGACCAGAAATAACTGGTCGTTTTGAGAAGCTATGTAGACACCCAATTAATTCAATGAGTTGCGTTTCTTTACGTCATTAAAACCAACACGTACCACTACAGACTCTGTGTTTGTGTAGTGCCTGAAGATCGCAGGGAGCCGCCTAGTCATATCCCGTATTTCTGCACCAGGATAGCAAAGAGTATCAGCATTTGGAACCTAAATATCTCTAACCATAGAGCTACCATTAACCATCGCCGGCCCATTTCTTTCCCTATGAGGCGCGGCGGTGCTGGGACATCTGGTTCCAGGGCAGCAAAGCTGTTTCGTGTCGGCACATCACTCCTGCATCCCACGATGGTAGTGGGGTCAGATGAGGACAGGAGACGCCGGACAGCAACGTATCTCCATGGTTGGTTCTGCGAAGGGATCTGGGAATGTCAACGTGTTCACACGGGATATGGGAATGTCAAGGTGTTCACACGGGATCTGGGAATGTCAAGGTGTTCACACGGGATCTGGGAATGTCAAGGTGTTCACACAGGATCTGGGAATGTCAAGGTGTTCACACAGTATCTGGGAATGTCAAGGTGTTCACACGGGATCTGGGAATGTCAATGTGTTCACACGGGATCTGGGAATGTCAATGTGTTCACACGGGATCTGGGAATGTCAATGTGTTCACACGGGATCTGGGAATGTCAATTCAGAAAGACTGTTTGAGTGATAGAACGCGCTTTTTACCCAGGGTATAAAAGGGATGAGTTGAGAATTAGCATACCGGACCTGCAGATCCAAAGCTGCAGCTTTTGTCTCGATAGGTCACGATCACCTAACAATCAACGTTACAGCTGAGTAATTGCTGTATCTGAGAAAGTGAATTTAAGTCGAAACATTCTTTTAACTCTTAACTATAGTCCCTAATCTGCTTTCATCATCCCCCTTAGCCGGCTTCAGACTACAGAGAAAGTGATTGAAACCACAGACAACGAAGGAGGAGGACTTTGTGACATCCGCTGGCGGAGAAGGCCAATTGCACCCTCTCCGCTAAGGCTTCAATCTCACAGAGATAGAACAACGAAGGAATACAATTCAGACACGTAAATACCTCATTGCTTCTTCTCCTCATGAGCGGTGGTTAGGGCGCTAAGTATTGTGATTACTGTGATAATAGCTTTCAAATGTATAAATATTGTGTCTCTCTCTCTCTCTCTCTCTCTTGCCTCTCTCTCCCTCCACCTTTCGGTGAACCTGCAGTCATATTGTTAGTCCACTAGGGATGGTATCCATTATATTAGAATTGATGATCATTAACCTATACCGTGTGTGTATCCTGTGTTATCATTTAGTTAGTTAGTAAATAAATAATTAAACCAATTTGTGTGATACGGAATGATCAGTAAGACTGGGGTTTGTGCGGATACAAGGGTTATGCGACGTTCAGAATGAGAATGATATGAGGTGATGATTAATTAATAATTAATAATTAAATGACTGTTATCGATAGATGTATTCATTGATATATCTTAGAGTTTAATTTGGGAAATGGTAACTCATTAAACAACGTTTCCTGTGGTGCCCCAACTTCCTAATGAGTTAATTGTTACCTGATTAATTAAAATCTGATAACAATTAAACATAGTTCATTGATTTGATAAAACAACTGTCATCACATTAATGTAAGTGTATGTATCCAAAATCCTTTCTAATCCTTGTCATATGAAGAGAAATAATGAAGAGAAATTATACATAAAACGTATCGGTGCTCATCGGTCATTGGACATAAACATTACACAACAAGTCGCAAATTCAACAATGAGTGGTTGGAAGGAATCAGTGGCTAACTGCAAGCATTGCAATCACTAGCCTGCTATTCAGTGGAGAAGGTGTGTGGTCCCAAGTCTGGGTTTAAGGGTCTCTTTTCAAAGCTTAAAAGGATAAACATTCAAAGTTGGCAATGGTGTCAATCCAGCATGACTTCTGCCACGCTCAAAACAACTGGAAATTCAGAATTGGGAAATCTGATTTCAGTGAGTTCAAGACAATTAGCTCTGACTCTGAAAATACGTTTTGAATGGTCATCCCAACTCGGAATTGCAACTCGGAAACTGGGGCCTCGTTCTAGAGCTCCGACCTGAAGATCACTGATGTCATCATGATTTGATCTTGTTTTTTTCAGAGTTCCCAGTTGTCTTGATAGCACCATAAATCCAGAGAATGCCAGACTTTGATGACAAAGTTTGATGACAAAATCAGGACCGTGGCGCCTCCTTCCTGTTTAAGTGACCACAGCACAACAAGGTGAGTCCAAACATGTCTTGTATGCTGCAGCATAAATTATGTAATATACCAGGGAGATATGTATACTGTAGCTAAGAAAGTAATACTAAGTGTATTTTGTGTTGTAAGCTGTTAGTAGCCAATGTACCACAACCTAATGTGTCCATCCTAGCTCGATCATCATGTCTTAATCGAAATTACGGATTACCTCTTATCCGCTGGTCGTCCCCTTATGCCAGAGTTTGTACATCTCAATTGTCAGTAGAAACCACATTTTTTCACGCAAGTCAGCCATATGTTTTTTTTAAAGGCAGTAAAATGTATTAGTACAGTCTGATTACCTTGCTGAGATGTATTAGTACAGTCTGATTATCCTGTCTGAGATTTATTAGTACAGTCTGATTAATCTGTCTGAAATGTATTAGTACAGTCTGATTATCCTGTCTGAGATTTATTAGTACAGTCTGATTAATCTGTCTGAAATGTATTAGTACAGTCTGATTATCCAGTCTGAGATGTATTAGTACAGTCTGATTATCCTGTCAGATGTATTAGTACAGTCTGATTATCCTGTCAGATGTATTAGTACAGTCTGACTATCCTGTCAAATGTATTAGTACAGTCTGATTATCCTGTCAGATGTATTAGTACAGTCTGATTATCCTGTCAGATGTATTAGTACAGTCTGATTATCCTGTCTGAGATGTATTAGTACAGTCTGATTATCCTGTCAGATGTATTAGTACAGTCTGATTATCCTGTCAGATGTATTAGTACAGTCTGATTATCCTGTCAGATGTATTAGTACAGTCTGATTATCCTGTCAGATGTATTAGTACAGTCTGATTATCCTGTCAGATGTATTAGTACAGTCTGATTATCCTGTCAGATGTATTAGTACAGTCTGATTATCCTGTCTGAGATGTATTAGTACAGTCTGATTATCCTGTATTAGTACAGTCTGATTATCCTGTCTGATGTATTAGTACAGTCTGCTTATCCTGTCAGATGTATTAGTACAGTCTGATTACCCTGTCAGATGTATTAGTACAGTCTGATTATCCTGTCAGATGTATTAGTACAGTCTGATTACCCTGTCAGATGTATTAGTACAGTCTGATTACCCTGTCAGATGTATTAGTACAGTCTGATTACCCTGTCAGATGTATTAGTACAGTCTGATTACCCTGTCAGATGTATTAGTACAGTCTGATTATCCTGTCAGATGTATTAGTTGTTTACCTGGGGAAGGTGCGACTGCGTAGCTCCTTGATGAACACCTGACTGCCGTTCTGAACAGCTCTGATGTCTCCTCTCTGTCCCGTGTCGTGCTTATTCCGTTTCTTGTTTCTCACTGAAAGAAAACACAAATATTAACAAAAACAACAACAAAATCTTTGTACTGTGTATATGTATTGTTTCTTAATTTACAAATAAAATGAATCATCATCAGGGTCCTATTGACTAGACATCACATGGTTAGGGTTAGGGCCCTAACCAAACCCACCTGAATGGTGAAACACTTTCTGATCTCCATATAAGAAACTCTTGTTTAATTTTGCTAAGGTGTGCCGTAGTGTCAGCCTGGAGGACTGCAGTAGGTACGCTAGAGAGACCGACAAAGACTTACTGGTGGATTTTCCATCGGTCCTCTCACAGTTGGGACAGTGGTAGATGTCAATGTCTGGAGCCTCATCCTCATCCACACCAACACAGCTGAAACACAGAGAAATACATAGGCTTTATAATATAAGACATCTGAAACACAGCGAAATACATAGGCTTTATAATATAAGACATCTGAAACACAGCGAAATACATAGGCTTTATAATATAAGACATCTGAAACACAGCGAAATACATAGGCTATATAATATAACACAGCTGGAAGATAGATAGATAGATATGTACTTTATTGAACCCCGAGGGGGAAATTTCTTCATCAAGCAGCTACAACAAAACACAGGGCAGGTGCAAAATGCCACAACGAAAATACACAAAAGACAGATACACGGTACATGATACATAGAGCGGCAGTATGAAAAAGTATAGAAATACAAGATATCTGGAGTGCAAAAAGCTATAAAAAGACATTGCATAGTATGGGTGGTTGGCTGAATATGTACACTATACATTGGTGGATGTTGGATGGTTAACTATACTATACAGGTTGATGGCAGAGAAATACTTCAGTAGCTAAAAATGCGTATGATATGAGCGAGGGTAATAATAGTTTACTTAATAGACAGACTGGCTAAATGAACAGGTAAGTGAACATTTTGCATGGTTAAATTAGCTGTACAGGTAAGTATACAGTTATATTTACAGATAAGTGAATACTTGCATGGTTACACAAACTGTACAGGTAAATGACAGGAAGAGATACTTTAATAGCTAAATGTGTGTATGATATAATTTGGGGTAATAATAGTAATTCCCTTAAAATACAGTCCTTAGTGCGCAGGGTTTAATTACAGATAAATGCACGTATTTCACATTCAATATACTA
Organism: Thymallus thymallus; assembly: GCA_023634145.1. Taxonomy (NCBI): domain Eukaryota; kingdom Metazoa; phylum Chordata; class Actinopteri; order Salmoniformes; family Salmonidae; genus Thymallus; species Thymallus thymallus. The sequence continues at coordinate 1,379,220 of CM042410.1, forward strand.
AAAGCAATGAAAAAAGATACAACTGACAGGATACTAATATACATTCCTGAGTGAATGAATACGTAAGTTCAGTCCAAGAATTACTTACAATATTGCACGTGATATGATATAACAACAGTACATGAATATGTATATACAGAGCTGAATGAATAAATAAGTCCTGAGTGAATGAGTGCTGACGGACCAGAGTTACTCACGGATGGATGCATAATTGTTAAACTAGGTCCTAACACCCCAACAGTTCCAGGTCTATGTTGCCGACGGCACGGCACCCCAGTGAGGCATTAAATAGTCTAATAGCTGCCAGCAGGAAGGACCTCCTGTAGCGCTCTCTGGCACACCGTGGTGGGATTAGTCTGTGACTGAAGGTGCTCCTCTGCGTCATATCCATGGCATGCAGAGGGTGTGTGACGTTGTCCATGATGGCCAGCAGTTTGGCCAGGGTCTGTCTCTCCGCCACCTCCTCTAGAGTGTCAAGGCTAATCCCCAGAACAGAGCTAGCCTTCCTGATCAGCTTATTTACCCGAGAAGCATCACCTGCCTTTATGTTGGCGCCCCAGCACACCACTGCAAAAAAGATGGCACTGGCCACCACAGACTGGTAGAAGGTATGCAGTAGTTTACTGCACACGTTGAAGGACCTTAGACTCCTCAGAAAGTAGAGTCGGCTCTGGCCATTTTTGTACAGGGCTCCGGTGTTACCAGCCCATTCCAGCCTGCTGTCCGTCCTTTGTTTTGATGATGTTGAGCTGAAGGTGGTTCTGCTCACACCACAACACAAAGTCACTGATTGTGCTCCTGTACTCCTCCTCCTGCCCACCCCTGATGCACCCTACAATAGCAGAGTCATCCGAGAACTTCTGTAGGTGGCATGTTTCAGAGTTATATCTGAAGTCTGAGGTGTAGAGGGTGAACAGGAAGGGGGACAGGACCGTTCCCTGAGGGGCCCCTGTGTTGCTAACTGCCCGTTCTGACACACAGCTCTGTAGTTGCACAAATTGTGGCCTACCGGTCAGGTAGTCCGTGACCCAGGAGACTAAGGGTGCTTCCACTTTCATCCTCTTCATCTTCTCACCCAGTAGCAGGGGCTGAATGGTGTTGAAGGCACTGGAGAAGTAAAAAAACATAACCCTCACAGTGCACCCTGCGTTGTCCAGGTGAGAGTAGGCCCTCTGCAGAAGGTAGATGACAGCATCATACATGGGGTGTGCCTTATTGGGCACTGGGACCAGGCAGGATGTTTTCCACAGCACAGGGACCCTTTCCAGACTCAGGCTAAGGTTGAAGGGACGCTGGAGTATTCCACACAGTTGGTCAACACAGACCCTAAGCACCCTTGGGCCATTCCACTGATGTAGTCTCTCCAGCTCTCTCTTCACTTGGTTGGTGGTGAAAGCCAGCCCAGGTGTGGAGGTGGGGGGAAGGGGGGTGTTGAGGATCAGTCCAGAGGAAGCAGGGGCAGAGGTGGGGTCGCTGATTGTCTCAACAGAGGTGTTGTGAGCAAAGTGAGGATGGGACAGCCGTGAGGGTGTGTAGAACTGGGGAGCTGGAGGGGAGGTGGACAGGGCCAGTATCGAGAAAAAACATTGGTTCAGCTCATTGGCTCTGTCCTGGGTTCCCCTCCGTCTGCCCAATGTTTGACTTTTTGAAGTCAGTGATATTTCTCATACCCTTCCACACCTCTCTCACCTGGCTCTGCCTCAGCTTGTCCTCCAAGTACAACAGAGAAATACATAGGCTATATAATATAACAGCTGATACAACAGAGAAATACATAGGCTATATAATATAACAGCTGATACAACAGAGAAATACATAGGCTATATAATATAACAGCTGATACAACAGAGAAATACATAGGCTATATAAAATAACAGCTGATACAACAGAGAAATACATAGGCTATATAATATAACTGCTGGAAGACACAGATAAATATATAGGATATATAATATAACAGCTGATACAACAGAGAAATACATAGGCTATATAATATAACTGCTGGAACACAGATAAATACATAGGATATATAATATAACAGCTGATACAACAGAGAAATACATAGGCTATATAATATAACTGCTGGAACACACAGATAAATACATAGGCTATATAATATATCACAGCTGGAACACACAGATAAATACATAGGCTATATAATAAATCACAGCTGGAACACACAGATAAATACATAGGATATATAATATAACAGCTGATACAACAGATAAATACATAGGCTATATAATATATCACAGCTGGAACAGATAAATACATAGGCTATATAATATAACAGCTGATACAACAGATAAATACATAGGCTATATAATATATCACAGCTGGAACACACAGATAAATACATAGGCTATATAATAAATCACAGCTGGAACACACAGATAAATACATAGGATATATAATATAACAGCTGATACAACAGATAAATACATAGGCTATATAATATATCACAGCTGGAACAGATAAATACATAGGCTATATAATATAACAGCTGATACAACAGATAAATACATAGGCTATATAATATATCACAGCTGGAACAGATAAATACATAGGATATATAATATAACAGCTGATACAACAGATAAATACATAGGCTATATAATATAACAGCTGATACAACAGAGAAATACATAGGATATATAATATAACAGCTGAAACAACAGAGAAATACATAGGATATATAAAATAACAGCTGATACAACAGAGAAATACATAGGCTATATAAAATAACAGCTGATACAACAGAGAAATACATAGGCTATATAAAATAACAGCTGATACAACAGAGAAATACATAGGCTATATAATATAACAGCTGATACAACAGAGAAATACATAGGATATATAATATAACAGCTGATACAACAGAGAAATACATAGGATATATAATATAACAGCTGATACAACAGAGAAATACATAGGCTATATAAAATAACAGCTGATACAACAGAGAAATACATAGGCTATATAAAATAACAGCTGATACAACAGATAAATACATAGGATATATAATATAACAGCTGGAACAGATAAATACATAGGCTATATAATATAACTGCTGGAACAGATAAATACATAGGATATATAATATAACAGCTGATACAACAGATAAATACATAGGCTATATAATATATCACAGCTGGAACAGATAAATACATAGGATATATAATATAACAGCTGGAACACACAGAGAAATACATTAAAGGGGAACTGTTGATTTGACATAATTATTTTGCTTGCTCGTCAAGAAATGCTGGCGTCCGTGACAGAAGCCAAGCGTGAGATGCCGGAGGAAGCAATATCTACAGGCAGATGTATGGAGAGATGCCGGAGGAAGCAATATCTACAGGCAGATGTATGGAGAGATGCCGGAGGAAGCAATATCTACAGGCAGATGTATGGAGAGATGCCGGAGGAAGCTTTGAAAAGGTCAGTAGCCTACAGAGTAATATGAGAATGCAATTGCTGAATTTATGTAGATATTCTAAACTAAGTGTTTTGATAACTTTCTAATGTAGTAACATGTCCATGTAGAATAACCATTTACATACAGAGCCTTCAGAAATTATTCAGACCACTTGACTTATTCCACATTTTGATGTGTCAGCCTTTTTTCCCTCTACCATCTGCACACAATACTCTAAAACGACTGTGAAAACATGTTTTTAGAAAATGGTGAAGATGAAATACAGAAATATTTAATTTACATAAGTATCCACACCCGAGTCAATACATGTCAGAATCACAAAAAAAGTCTCCAAGAGCTTTGCACACCTGGATTGTACAATATTTGCACATTATTTAAAAAATGATTTAAGTCAAGTTTCTTGTTAATCATTGCTAGACAGCCATTTTCAAGTCTTGCCACAGATTTTCAAGCCGATTTAAGTCAGAACTGTAACTAGGACACTCAGGAACATTCAATGTTGTCTTGGTAAGCAACTCTCCCAGTGTCTGGGTTTTGCCTGTGCTCTATTCTGTTTCTTTATCCTATATAACTCCCTAGTCCTTGCCAATACTCATAACATGATGCAGCCTCCACCATCCTTGAAGATATGATGTCCTCATGGTGAAATCCCTGAGCAGTTTCCTTCCTCTCCGGCAACTGAGTTAGGAAGGACACCTGTATCTTTCTAGTGAATGTGTGTATTGATACACCATCCAAAGTGTAATTAATAACTTCACCATGATCAAAGGGATTTTCAATGTCTGCTTTTTTAACATTTTTACCCATCTACCAATAGGTGCCCTTCTTTACGAGGCATTGGAAAACCTCCCTGGTCTTTGTGGTTGAATATGTTTGAAATTCACTGCTAGTCTAAGAGACCTTACAGCTAATTTATATGTGTGGGGTACAGAGATGAGGTAGTCATTAAAAAACCATGTTAAACACTATTGCAGTCCATGCAACTTATTATGTGACTAGTTAAGCACATTTTTACTCCTGAACTTATTTAAGCTTGCCATAACAAAGGAGTTGAATACTTATTGACTAAAGACATTTTAGATTTTCATTTTTAATTAAATTTGTAAAAATGTCTAAAAACATCATTCCACTTTGACATTATGGGGTGGTGTGTGTGGGCCAGAGACAAAAACACTCAACAATAAAATGTTGAGTGTTTGCTAATATAACAATGTGCACCTTTCATCTTTCATTGTCATTCTCAGCCGATACAGATACTGTCAGGTGATAATGGCAAAACCTTGGCAAACATGTCAGAGTGGTCAAACCTTCCTGTCTGGTGTCCCGTCTACAACAGGAGTTCCCTTCCTGTGTGGTGTCCCGTCTACAACAGGAGTTCCCTTCCTGTGTGGTGTCCCGTCTACAACAGGAGTTCCCTTCCTGTGTGGTGTCCCGTCTACAACAGGAGTTCCCTTCCTGTGTGGTGTCCCGTCTACAACAGGAGTTCCCTTCCTGTCTGGTGTCCCGTCTACAACAGGAGTTCCCTTCCTGTCTGGTGTCCCGTCTACAACAGGAGTTCCCTTCCTGTGTGGTGTCCCGTCTACAACAGGAGTTCCCTTCCTGTCTGGTGTCCCGTCTACAACAGGAGTTCCCTTCCTGTGTGGTGTCCCGTCTACAACAGGAGTTCCCTTCCTGTCTGGTGTCCCGTCTACAACAGGAGTTCCCTTCCTGTCTGGTGTCCCGTCTACAACAGGAGTTCCCTTCCTGTGTGGTGTCCCGTCTACAACAGGAGTTCCCTTCCTGTGTGGTGTCCCGTCTACAACAGGAGTTCCCTGATCCTGGTGCAGAGTACACAGGGTTTCTCCCTCCAATATTGACTGATACCATTCAATTCAAAAAGAAAAAAAGACAATACAAGTAAAGGTTGTGACAAGTAACATTTTAATGCCAAGTGTCTGTCAGTGCCATGTCTCTCTCCATTCAGAGACATCAGTATCAAGCCTGTCTGTCAGTGCCATGTCTCTCTCCATTCAGAGACATCAGTATCAAGCCTGTCTGTCAGTGCCATGTCTCTCTCCATTCAGAGACATCAGTATCAAGCCTGTCTGTCAGTGCCATGTCTCTCTCCATTCAGAGACATCAGTATCAAGCCTGTCTGTCAGTGCCATGTCTCTCTCCATTCAGAGACATCAGTATCAAGCCTGTCTGTCAGTGCCATGTCTCTCTCCATTCAGAGACATCAGTATCAAGCCTGTCTGTCAGTGCCATGTCTCTCTCCATTCAGAGACATCAGTATCAAGCCTGTCTGTCAGTGCCATGTCTCTCTCCATTCAGAGACATCAGTATCAAGCCTGTCTGTCAGTCTGGACTTCATCACATCATCTTGTAAGTCTCCATGTGCTGGCTCCATACATGTTTCTGTGAACACATACACATATAGTCACTGTTCTATTACCAATATCTATCTTTATGAAATTTCCCCCCCGGGGGATCAATAAAGTACCTATCTATCTATCTATCTAATAGCAGTGGTTGGTTCGAATACCGAAGCTGACAAGGTGAAAAACCTGTCGATGTGTTCTTGAGCTAATTTTCTCCAGGGGTTCCGTACTACTATGGCTGACCCTGTAGGGAGGCCGTCATTGTAAATAAGAATTTGTTCTTAAATGATTTGCCTAGTTAAATTAAATAAATATCTGACTGTTTGAAAAGGTCAGACTAAACCTACCTAATTATGTTCTCCCCATCAACAACCATTGTTGAGCAGGCAAGAGGTGAGGTCTTTGCCAGAGCCCCATTGATGGGTCCCTCATCAAAGATACTGGCCGGTCACACAAACACACAGAGCACTGATTACATTATCAATGGGGGTTATGATTATCCTGGTGGAACCAATGATGCACAGTATAGAAACCCTGGATTGCTGATGCTATGTATTGGCCATTGAGAGGTTTTGAAGCCACCTCTTCAACGTATTGTCTCTCCACAGTAGGAGCAGTCCTCCATAGGAAGGAATGGAATTATACAGTATTCAATTAAATGTTTCAAGGAGAAACGTACATGTATTTAAGTATTTATTTGTTGTAGTGGGGACAATAAGAATAGTAAAAAATATATAAATATATATATTTGAGGAAAATGTTATATGGTACACAGGTTATACCCTGGACATTATATGGTAAACACAGTGATCAGGCTGGTTCCACCAGGCTAGGTTATACCCTGGACATTATATGGTAAACACAGTGATCAGGCTGGTTCCACCAGGCTAGGTTATACCCTGGACATTATATGGTAAACACAGTGATCAGGCTGGTTCCACCAGGCTAGGTTATACCCTGGACATTATATGGTAAACACAGTGATCAGGCTGGTTCCACCAGGCTAGGTTATACCCTGGACATTATATGGTAAACACAGTGATCAGGCTGGTTCCACCAGGCTAGGTTATACCCTGGACATTATATGGTAAACACAGTGATCAGGCTGGTTCCACCAGGCTAGGTTATACCCTGGACATTATATGGTAAACACAGTGATCAGGCTGGTTCCACCAGGCTAGGTTATACCCTGGACATTATATGGTAAACACAGTGATCAGGCTGGTTCCACCAGGCTAGGTTATACCCTGGACATTATATGGTAAACACAGTGATCAGGCTGGTTCCACCAGGCTAGGTTATACCCTGGACATTATATGGTAAACACAGTGATCAGGCTGGTTCCACCAGGCTAGGTTATACCCTGGACATTATATGGTAAACACAGTGATCAGGCTGGTTCCACCAGGCTAGGTTATACCCTGGACATTATATGGTAAACACAGTGATCAGGCTGGTTCCACCAGGCTAGGTTATACCCTGGACATTATATGGTAAACACAGTGATCAGGCTGGTTCCACCAGGCTAGGTTATACCCTGGACATTATATGGTAAACACAGTGATCAGGCTGGTTCCACCAGGCTAGGTTATACCCTGGACATTATATGGTAGACACAGTGATCAGGCTGGTTCCACCAGGCTAGGTTATACCCTGGACATTATATGGCAGACACAGTGATCAGGCTGGTTCCACCAAGCTAGGTTATACCCTGGACATTATATGGTAAACACAGTGATCAGGCTGGTTCCACCAGGCTAGGTTATGACCTGGACATTATATGGCAGACACAGTGATCAGGCTGGTTCCACCAGGCTAGGTTATACCCTGGACATTATATGGGGACACAGTGATCAGGCTGGTTCCACCAGGCTAGGTTATACCCTGGACATTATATGGCAGACACAGTGATCAGGCTGGTTCCACCAGGCTAGGTTATACCCTGGACATTATATGGTAAACACAGTGATCAGGCTGGTTCCACCAGGCTAGGTTATGACCTGGACATTATATGGCAGACACAGTGATCAGGCTGGTTCCACCAGGCTAGGTTATACCCTGGACATTATATGGGGACACAGTGATCAGGCTGGTTCCACCAGGCTAGGTTATACCCTGGACATTATATGGCAGACACAGTGATCAGCCTGGTTCCACCAGGCTAGGTTATACCCTGGACATTATATGGTAAACACAGTGATCAGGCTGGTTCCACCAGGCTAGGTTATGACCTGGACATTATATGGCAGACACAGTGATCAGGCTGGTTCCACCAGGCTAGGTTATACCCTGGACATGATATGGGGACACAGTGATCAGGCTGGTTCCACCAGGCTAGGTTATGCCCTGGACATTATATGGCAGACACAGTGATCAGGCTGGTTCCACCAGGCTAGGTTATACCCTGGACATTATATGGTAAACACAGTGATCAGGCTGGTTCCACCAGGCTAGGTTATACCCTGGACATTATATGGTAAACACAGTGATCAGGCTGGTTCCACCAGGCTAGGTTATGCCCTGGACATTATATGGCAGACACAGTGATCAGGCTGGTTCCACCAGGCTAGGTTATACCCTGGACATTATATGGTAAACACAGTGATCAGGCTGGTTCCACCAGGCTAGGTTATACCCTGGATATTATATGGGGACACAGTGATCAGGCTGGTTCCACCAGGCTAGGTTATGACCTGGACATTATATGGCAGACACAGTGATCAGGCTGGTTCCACCAGGCTAGGTTATACCCTGGACATTATATGGTAAACACAGTGATCAGGCTGGTTCCACCAGGCTAGGTTATGACCTGGACATTATATGGCAGACACAGTGATCAGGCTGGTTCTACCAGGCTAGGTTATACCCTGGATATTATATGGGGGCACAGTGATCAGGCTGGTTCCACCAGGCTAGGTTATGACCTGGAAATTATATGGCAGACACAGTGATCAGGCTGGTTCCACCAGGCTAGGTTATGACCTGGAAATTATATGGCAGACACAGTGATCAGGCTGGTTCCACCAGGCTAGGTTATACCCTGGACATTATATGGTAAACACAGTGATCAGGCTGGTTCCACCAGGCTAGGTTATACCCTGGACATTATATGGTAAACACAGTGATCAGGCTGGTTCCACCAGGCTAGGTTATACCCTGGACATTATATGGTAAACACAGTGATCAGGCTGGTTCCACCAGGCTAGGTTATACCCTGGACATTATATGGTAGACACAGTGATCAGGCTGGTTCCACCAGGCTAGGTTATACCCTGGACATTATATGGCAGACACAGTGATCAGGCTGGTTCCACCAGGCTAGGTTATACCCTGGACATTATATGGTAGACACAGTGATCAGGCTGGTTCCACCAGGCTAGGTTATGACCTGGACATTATATGGCAGACACAGTGATCAGGCTGGTTCCACCAGGCTAGGTTATGACCTGGAAATTATATGGCAGACACAGTGATCAGGCTGGTTCCACCAGGCTAGGTTATACCCTGGACATTATATGGCAAACACAGTGATCAGGCTGGTTCCACCAGGCTAGGTTATACCCTGGACATTATATGGTAAACACAGTGATCAGGCTGGTTCCACCAGGCTAGGTTATACCCTGGACATTATATGGTAAACACAGTGATCAGGCTGGTTCCACCAGGCTAGGTTATACCCTGGACATTATATGGTAAACACAGTGATCAGGCTGGTTCCACCAGGCTAGGTTATACCCTGGACATTATATGGCAGACACAGTGATCAGGCTGGTTCCACCAGGCTAGGTTATACCCTGGACATTATTTGGTAAACACAGTGATCAGGCTGGTTCCACCAGGCTAGGTTATGACCTGGACATTATATGGCAGACACAGTGATCAGGCTGGTTCCACCAGGCTAGGTTATACCCTGGACATTATATGGGGACACAGTGATCAGGCTGGTTCCACCAGGCTAGGTTATACCCTGGACTTTATATGGCAGACACAGTGATCAGGCTGGTTCCACCAGGCTAGGTTATACCCTGGACATTATATGGTAAACACAGTGATCAGGCTGGTTCCACCAGGCTAGGTTATGACCTGGACATTATATGGCAGACACAGTGATCAGGCTGGTTCCACCAGGCTAGGTTATACCCTGGACATTATATGGGGACACAGTGATCAGGCTGGTTCCACCAGGCTAGGTTATACCCTGGACATTATATGGCAGACACAGTGATCAGCCTGGTTCCACCAGGCTAGGTTATACCCTGGACATTATATGGTAAACACAGTGATCAGGCTGGTTCCACCAGGCTAGGTTATGACCTGGACATTATATGGCAGACACAGTGATCAGGCTGGTTCCACCAGGCTAGGTTATACCCTGGACATTATATGGGGACACAGTGATCAGGCTGGTTCCACCAGGCTAGGTTATACCCTGGACATTATATGGGGACACAGTGATCAGGCTGGTTCCACCAGGCTAGGTTATGCCCTGGACATTATATGGCAGACACAGTGATCAGGCTGGTTCCACCAGGCTAGGTTATACCCTGGACATTATATGGTAAACACAGTGATCAGGCTGGTTCCACCAGGCTAGGTTATGCCCTGGACATTATATGGCAGACACAGTGATCAGGCTGGTTCCACCAGGCTAGGTTATACCCTGGACATTATATGGTAAACACAGTGATCAGGCTGGTTCCACCAGGCTAGGTTATACCCTGGACATTATATGGCAGACACAGTGATCAGGCTGATTCCACCAGGCTAGGTTATACCCTGGACATTATATGGTAAACACAGTGATCAGGTTGGTTCCACCAGGCTAGGTTATGCCCTGGACATTATATGGCAGACACAGTGATCAGGCTGGTTCCACCAGGCTAGGTTATACCCTGGACATTATATGGTAAACACAGTGATCAGGCTGGTTCCACCAGGCTAGGTTATGCCCTGGACATTATATGGTAAACACAGTGATCAGGCTGGTTCCACCAGGCTAGGTTATACCCTGGATATTATATGGGGACACAGTGATCAGGCTGGTTCCACCAGGCTAGGTTATACCCTGGACATTATATGGTAAACACAGTGATCAGGCTGGTTCCACCAGGCTAGGTTATGACCTGGACATTATATGGCAGACACAGTGATCAGGCTGGTTCCACCAGGCTAGGTTATACCCTGGACATTATATGGTAAACACAGTGATCAGGCTGGTTCCACCAGGCTAGGTTATACCCTGGATATTATATGGGGACACAGTGATCAGGCTGGTTCCACCAGGCTAGGTTATACCCTGGATATTATATGGGGACACAGTGATCAGGCTGGTTCCACCAGGCTAGGTTATGACCTGGAAATTATATGGCAGACACAGTGATCAGGCTGGTTCCACCAGGCTAGGTTATACCCTGGACATTATTTGGTAAACACAGTGATCAGGCTGGTTCCACCAGGCTAGGTTATTTTTTTAATTTTATTTTTATTTAACCAGGTAGGCCAGTTGAGAACAAGTTCTCATTTACAACTGCGAACTGGCCAAGACAAAGCAAAGCAGTGCGACACAGAGAATAAACAAACGTACAGTCAATAACACAATAGAGAATCTATATACAGAGTGTAAATGTAGTGCAAAATGCAGTAAGGTTAGGAAGGTAGGACAATAAATAGACCATAGTGGTGATATAAATTACAGGTTAGCATTAACACTGGACTGATAGATGTGCAGATGATGATGTGCAAATAGAGATACTGGAGTACAAATGAGCAAAAATAACAATATGGGGATGAGGTAGTAGGGTGGGCTATTAACAGAAGGGCTACATACAGGTGCAGTGATCGATAAGCTACTCTGACAGCTGATGCTTAAAGTTAGTGAGGGAGATGGTAGTCTCCAGCTTCAAGGATTTTTGCAATTCGTTCCAGTCATTGGCAGCAGAGAACTGGAAGGAATGGCGGCCAAAGGAGGTGTTGGCTTTGGGGATGACCAGTGAAATATACCTGCTGGAGCGCATGCTACGGATGTGTGTTGCTATGGTGACCAGCGAGTTGAGATAAGGTGGGGATTTACCTAGTAAAGACTTATAGATGACCTGGAGCCAGTGGGTTTGGCGACGAATATGTAATGAGGGCCAGCCAACGAGAGCATACAGGTCACAGTGGTGGGTAGTTAATGGGGCTTTGGTAACAAAACAGATGGCACTGTGATAGACTACATCCAATTTGCTGAGCAGAGTGTTGGAGGCTAATTTGTAAATGGCATCGCCGAAGTCAAGGATCGGTAGGATAGTCAGTTTTACAAGGGCATGTTTAGCAGCATGAGTGAAGGAGGCTTTGTTGTGAAACAGGAAGCCGATTCTAGATTTAATTTTGGATTGGAGATGGTTAATATGAGTCTGGAAGTTGAGTTTACAGTCTAACCAGACACCTAGGTATTTGTAGTTGTCCACGTATTCTAAGTCAGACCCGTCCAGAGTAGTGATGACAGTCCGGTGGGCGGGTGCGGGCAATGTTCTATTTAAGAGCATGCATTTAGTCTTACTAGCATTTAAGAGCAGTTGGAGGCCACGGAAGAAGTGTTGTATGGCATTGAAGCTTGTTTGAAGGTTAGCTAACACAGTGTCCAAAGAGGGGCCAGATGTATACAGAATGGTGTCGTCTGTGTAGAGATGGATCAGAGAGTCACCAGCAGCGAGAGTGACATCGTTGATGTATATAGAGAAAAGGGTTGGCCCAAGAATTGAACCCTGTGGCACCCCCATAGAGACTGCCAGAGGATCGGACAACAGGCCCTCCGATTTTACACACTGAACTCTGTCTGAGAAGTAGTTGGAGAACCAGGCAAGGCAGTCACTTGAGAAACCAAGGCTGTTGAGTCTGCCAATAAGAATGCGGTGATTGACAGTCGAAAGCCTTGGCCAGGTCGATGAAGACGGCTGCACAGTACTGTCTTCTATCGATGGCGGTTATGATATCGTTTAGTACCTTGAGCGTAGCTGAGGTGCACCCATGACCAGCTCGGAAACCAGATTTCATAGCAGAGAAGGTACGGTGGGATTCGAAGTGGTCGGTGATCTGTTTAGAAAGGCAGGGCAGGATGGATATAGGTCTATAACAGTTTGGGTCTAGAGTGTCTCCCCCTTTGAAGAGGGGGATGACCGCGGCAGCTTTCCAATCTCTAGGGATCTCAGACGATACGAAAGACAGGTTGAACAGGCTGGTAATAGGGGTTGCAACAATTTTGGCAGATAATTTTAGAAAGAGAGGGTCCAGATTGTCTAGCCCAGCAGATTTGTAGTGGTCCAGATTTAGCTGTACCTGGTAGGTTCCTTGATAATTTGTGTGAGATTGAGGGCATCTATCTTAGATTGAAAGACAGCCGGGGTGTTAAGCATATCCCAGTTTAAGTCACCTAACAGTACAAACTCTGAAGATAGATGGGGGGCAATCAATTCACATATGGAGTCCAGGGCACAGCTGGGGGCTGAGGGGGGTCTGTAACAGGCGGCAACAATGAGAGACTTATTTCTGGAAAGGTGGATTTTTAAGAGTAGAAGCTCAAACTGTTTGGGCACAGACCTGGACAGTATGACAGAACTCTGCAGGTTATCTCTGCAGTAGATTGCAACTCCGCCTCCTTTGGCAGTTCTATCTTGACGAGAAATATTGTAGTTGGGGATGGAAGTTTCAGAATTTTTGGTGGCCTACCTAAGCCAGGATTCAGACATGGCTAGAACATCAGGGTTGGCGGAATGTGCTAAAGCAGTGAATAAATCAAATTTAGGGAGGAGGCTTCTGATGTTAACATGCAGGAAACCAAGGCTTTTACAGTTACAGAAGTCAACAAATGAGAGCGCCTGGGGAATAGGTGTAGTACTGGGGGCTACAGGACCTGGGTTTAACTCTACATCACCAGAGGAACAGAGGAGGAGTAGGATAAGGGTACGGATAAAGGCTTTAAGAATTGGTCGTCTAGTGCGTTGGGTACAGAGAATAAAAGGAGCAGATTTCTGGGCGTGATAGAATAGATTGAGGGCATAATGTACATACAGGGATATGGTAGGATGTGAGTTCAGTGGAGGTAAACCTAGGCGTTGGGTAACAATGAATGAGGTTGAATCTCTGGAGACACCAGTTAAGCCAGGTGAGGTCTCCGCATGTGTGGGGGGTGCTATCTTACCCCTTTTCCACCAAAGCATTTTGAGAGCCGGTTCGGAGCCGGTGCCTACTCGCAAACCAGTTCTTTGTGTTTCGACAGCCAAAGAACCGGTTCTCGGCCAGGAAAATTGGTTCCAAAGCGGCACCAACTCTTTGCTGGACTAGAACCGTTCTTTTACCACGTCATGCTTACGTCGGGGGCTGGGGGTGGGGTTATTGTCACCAACAACACGACGGGAAAGGTTGTGACCGCCATTGCTAAAAACACAGCGCTAGTAGAAAGATAGTACAACGATTGAAGAAAGATGGATTCTAAAGCCAGGAGAAACATCTGCAGAAAGACGATGTAGTCCGCCATTGTAATTGTTATGCTTGAAGTTGGCGCAAGCGTTTCTGGGAAAGCTAAGACGTATGGCGACGTACACAGTGACGTAACGACGTCGTTCGCTGGGCTCTCTAGTCAGTGGAAAAACAAACAGGTTCTGAGAAGGTTCGCAAGTTGAACCAACTTTGAACCAGCACCAGTTCCGAACCAGTTATTTTTTGGTGGAAACGAGGTATCTGAGGCATGTTGATAGTCTTCTTGTTAGTCTTCTCTATGCTGCATTATGCTAATGAGGGCCTCCTTGTTGGTCTTCTCTATGCTGCATTATGCTAATGAGGGCCTCCTTGTTGGTCATCTCTATGCTGCATTATGCTAATGAGGGCCTCCTTGTTGGTCTTCTATATGCTGCATTATGCTAATGAGGGCCTCCTTGTTAGTCTTCTCTATGCTGCATTATGCTAATGAGGGCCTCCTTGTTGGTCTTCTCTATGCTGCATTATGCTAATGAGGGCCTCCTTGTTGGTCTTCTCTATGCTGCATTATGCTAATGAGGGCCTCCTTGTTGGTCTTCTCTATACTGCATCATGCTAATGAGGGCCTCCGTGTTAGTCTTCTTTATGCTGCATCATGCTAATGAGGGCCTCCTTGTTAGTCTTCTCTATGCTGCATTATGCTAATGAGGGCCTCCTTGTTAGTCTTCTCTATGCTGCATTATGCTAATGAGGGCCTCCTTGTTGGTCTTCTCTATGCTGCATTATGCTAATGAGGGCCTCCTTGTTAGTCTTCTCTATGCTGCATTATGCTAATGAGGGCCTCCTTGTTAGTCTTCTATATGCTGCATTATGCTAATGAGGGCCTCCTTGTTAGTCTTCTATATGCTGCATTATGCTAATGAGGTCCTCCTTGTTAGTCTTCTCTATGCTGTATTATGCTAATTAGGGCCTCCTTGTTAGTCTTCTATATGCTGCATTATGCTAATGAGGTCCTCCTTGTTAGTCTTCTCTATGCTGTATTATGCTAATGGAGGCCTCCTTGTTGGTCTTCTCTATGCTACATGTTCTGCTGCAAACTGGACATCTCTGGAACAACTGCAGCAGACAATCTGATGAGGTGGTGTTGACTGGGAGGGCTGTGACAGGGTTATATAATATACAATCTGATGAGGTGGTGTTGACTGGATGGGCCTGTGACAGGGTGATATAATATACAATCTGATGAGGTGGTGTTGACTGGGAGGGCTGTGACAGGGTTATATAATATACAATCTGATGACGTTGTGTTGACTGGGAGGGCTGTGACAGGGTTATATAATATACAATCTGATGAGGTGGTGTTGACTGGGAGGGCCTGTGACAGGGTGATATAATAGACAATCTGATGAGGTGGTGTTGACTGGGAGGGCCTGTGACAGGGTGATATAATATGAGGTGGTGTTGACTGGGAGGGCTGTGACAGGGTGATATAATATGAGGTCGTGTTGACTGGAAGGGCCTGTGACAGGGTGATATAATATGAGGTGGTGTTGACTGGGAGGGCTGTGACAGGGTGATATAATATGAGGTGGTGTTGACTGGGAGGGCCTGTGACAGGTTGATATAATATGAGGTGGTGTTGACTGGGAGGGCTGTGACAGGGTGATATAATATGAGGTGGTGTTGAATGGAAGGGCCTGTGACAGGGTGATATAATATGAGGTGGTGTTGACTGGAAGGGCTGTGACAGGTTGATATAATATGAGGTGGTGTTGACTGGGAGGGCCTGTGACAGGGTGATATAATATGAGGTGGTGTTGACTGGGAGGGCCTGTGACAGGGTGATATAATAGACAATCTGATGAGGTGGTGTTGACTGGGAGGGCCTGTGACAGGGTGATATAATAGACAATCTGATGAGGTGGTGTTGACTGGGAGGGCCTGTGACAGGGTGATATAATATGAGGTGGTGTTGACTGGGAGGGCCTGTGACAGGGTGATATAATATGAGGTGGTGTTGACTGGGAGGGCCTGTGACAAGGTGATATAATAGACAATCTGATGAGGTGGTGTTGACTGGGAGGGCCTGCGACAGGGTGATATAATATGAGGTGGTGTTGACTGGGAGGGCCTGTGACAGGGTGATATAATATACAATCTGATGAGGTGGTGTTGACTGGGCTGGCTGTGACAGGGTTATATAATATACAATCTGATGAGGTGGTGTTGACTGGTAGGGCCTGTGACAGGGTGATATAATAGACAATCTGATGAGGTGGTGTTGACTGGGAGGGCCTGTGACAGGGTGATATAATATGAGGTGGTGTTGACTGGGAGGGCTGTGACAGGGTGATATAATATGAGGTCGTGTTGACTGGAAGGGCCTGTGACAGGGTGATATAATATGAGGTGGTGTTGACTGGGAGGGCTGTGACAGGGTGATATAATATGAGGTGGTGTTGACTGGGAGGGCCTGTGACAGGTTGATATAATATGAGGTGGTGTTGACTGGGAGGGCTGTGACAGGGTGATATAATATGAGGTGGTGTTGAATGGAAGGGCTGTGACAGGTTGATATAATATGAGGTGGTGTTGACTGGGAGGGCCTGTGACAGGGTGATATAATATGAGGTGGTGTTGACTGGGAGGGCCTGTGACAGGGTGATATAATAGACAATCTGATGAGGTGGTGTTGACTGGGAGGGCCTGTGACAGGGTGATATAATAGACAATCTGATGAGGTGGTGTTGACTGGGAGGGCCTGTGACAGGGTGATATAATATGAGGTGGTGTTGACTGGGAGGGCCTGTGACAGGGTGATATAATAGACAATCTGATGAGGTGGTGTTGACTGGGAGGGCTGTGACAGGGTGATATAATATGAGGTGGTGTTGACTGGGAGGGCCTGTGACAGGGTGATATAATATGAGGTGGTGTTGACTGGGAGGGCCTGTGACAAGGTGATATAATAGACAATCTGATGAGGTGGTGTTGACTGGGAGGGCCTGTGACAGGGTGATATAATAGACAATCTGATGAGGTGGTGTTGACTGGGAGGGCCTGCGACAGGGTGATATAATATGAGGTGGTGTTGACTGGGAGGGCCTGTGACAGGGTGATATAATATACAATCTGATGAGGTGGTGTTGACTGGGCTGGCTGTGACAGGGTTATATAATATACAATCTGATGAGGTGGTGTTGACTGGTAGGGCCTGTGACAGGGTGATATAATAGACAATCTGATGAGGTGGTGTTGACTGGGAGGGCTGTGACAGGGTGATATAATATGAGGTGGTGTTGACTGGGAGGGCCTGTGACAGGGTGATATAATATGAGGTGGTGTTGACTGGGAGGGCCTGTGACAGGGTGATATAATATGAGGTGGTGTTGACTGGGAGGGTCTGTGACAGCGTGATATAATAGACAATCTGATGAGGTGGTGTTTACTAGGAGGGCTGTGACAGGGTGATATAATATGAGGTGGTGTTGACTGGGAGGGCTGTGACAGGGTGATATAATATGAGGTGGTGTTGACTGGGAGGGCTGTGACAGGGTGATATAATATGAGGTGGTGTTGACTGGGAGGGCTGTGACAGGGTGATATAATATGAGGTGGTGTTGACTGGGAGGGCCTGTGACAGGGTGATATAATATGAGGTGGTGTTGACTGGAAGGGCCTGTGACAGGGTGATATAATATGAGGTGGTGTTGACTGGAAGGGCCTGTGACAGGGTGATATAATATGAGGTGGTGTTGACTGGGAGGGCTGTGACAGGGTGACATAAAATGAGGTGGTGTTGACTGGGAGGGCCTGTGACAGCGTGATATAATAGACAATCTGATGAGGTGGTGTTGACTGGGAGGGCTGTGACAGGGTGATATAATATGAGGTGGTGTTGACTGGGAGGGCTGTGACAGGGTGATATAATATGAGGTGGTGTTGACTGGAAGGGCCTGTGACAGGGTGATATAATATGAGGTGGTGTTGACTGGAAGGGCCTGTGACAGGGTGATATAATATGAGGTGGTGTTGACTGGAAGGGCCTGTGACAGGGTGATATAATATGAGGTGGTGTTGACTGGGAGGGCTGTGACAGGGTGACATAAAATGAGGTGGTGTTGACTGGGAGGGCCTGTGACAGCGTGATATAATAGACAATCTGATGAGGTGGTGTTGACTGGGAGGGCTGTGACAGGGTGATATAATATGAGGTGGTGTTGACTGGGAGGGCTGTGACAGGGTGATATAATATGAGGTGGTGTTGACTGGGAGGGCCTGTGACAGGGTGATATAATATGAGGTGGTGTTGACTGGGAGGGCCTGTGACAGGCTGATATAATAGACAGCCAAGTGGTAAACTGCATTTTGTTCTAAATAAATGTATTGATATAATTTTTTTTATTTAACCTTGATTTAATTAGGCAAGTCGGTTAAGAACAAATTATTATTTATAATGCCGGCCTCCCCCGGGCAAACCCAGACCACGCTGGCCAGTTGTGCGCCGCCCTGTGGGACTCCTGATCATTAGCTTGTTGCTAATGCACTTCCACCACCATAATGACTCTACTAGTTGTATCTGCTTGGCTGGGGAATTAGCATACTAGTTTATCAAG
Source organism: Thymallus thymallus (assembly GCA_023634145.1). NCBI lineage: Eukaryota > Metazoa > Chordata > Actinopteri > Salmoniformes > Salmonidae > Thymallus > Thymallus thymallus. The sequence goes on from CM042410.1 coordinate 1,398,092, forward strand.
CTCTGTATTTAACTCACATTACCTGTGGTTGTTGATGAAGCCGTCTGTGTCATCAGGGCAGTAACTTGGGTTACTGTCAGACCTCATGATGGCGTGTCCTTTGCATAGGAGTTGAAGACTGGTAACAACAGAAAAGGTGTCACAAGGGTACTTGTCACATGACACTTTTATTCTGACGTCTTGCCTGACAAGCTGTGAAATAGTAAGTGACCAGTATTTTTGGAGGTTGCTATTCCATTGCAATCACATTGCTAGACATGTTATGCTTTAAGGGTGGCAGGTAGCCTAGCGGTTAGAGTGTTGGGCCAGTAACTGAAAGGTCGCCGGTTCAAATACCTGAGCCGATAAGGTGAAAAAAAACCTGTCGATGTGTCCTTGAGCAAGGCACTTACCCCTAATTTGCTCCAGGGGCTGATCCTGCAGGTAGGCTGTCATTGTAAATAAGAATTTGTTCTTAACTGACTTGCCTAGTTAAATAAAGGTTCAATAAAAAAATTATATATATATTAAATACCCACCTTTGCGCCTTCTGGTAGGTCCCGGGATGCGTTCATGACCAGGGGATCAGTCTGCCCCCCAAACGGGCACTAACAGAAAAAAACAGTCAACAATTGTCATCATCCCTTAATTATAAACATAGCTCAATAAATAACGTAGTCTTGCTTGGAAGCTAATTGTATGCTTTACAGATGTAGACTTACTGGCTCCAGATGTGATTAGCTTCAGGCCGGTGACGCTGTTATACTATGCAACCAACTGTGACATTAGGGGTGTGCCGACATGGCCATACTAGTATTCCTAATTGTATCCGTAAATTGACAGTTGATAGTCAGATCAGTGTTTTAAATATGCATAAATTAGTTTGGAAAAATCCCTCCCTGCAAAAAAGCCCTCAGTCAGATTCCGCATCAGCATTTAGTCTTCGTCCCCTACCCTTGCCCCGCTTGTTAGATATTATACACTGATAGCAAACATCCTCTCCATGTGATGTATCATAGTAGCAAGCAGCAGCAATCTAAATGATCAGACCAAAAACATGGAGGAAAGGGATCGGTGAAATTATGAAGAGAGCTTCACTCTATCCAATCAGAGCAGGATGATCAAGGTACAACCCGCCCTTCTCTTTACAGACAGGCATTCTAGCCAGTTGAGTCATTTAGACCAAGGTAGAACCAAGGTAGAACCTGGCACATGACTGACATTCTTCACCTCCATCACGGATATAATTACTAAGAAATACTCAGATCATAATGGTATCCATATCCGGTTACCATACTGGTTTTGTTGAATACTCGGCCACGCCCCCAGGCTGCACTAAGAGTGGCATGGCAATACGATAACATTGTTAAAGTAGGCAAATCATGTGTAGGAAACAATTTTGACATTATGTTGTCAAATTTACTTTAGAGAGATGTTAATGTTGCCATTACTGTTACTAGAAAAGTTTGTCAAAAATAGCTAGCAATGCTAACTAGGTAACATAGGGTGGTCCCTCAATCTTACTTAGCTGGTTAAAGGTATAATCTAATGTCAACCTGGGGACATCACAATGAAGACCAAAGGTTTCCCTACCATTGACTTACCTTCTTTTGAAATGTTATCGTTATGTTAACGTTAGCCAGCTAGCTAGTTAGGTAACTAACTAGGTAACTAACTAGGTAACTAACTAGCTAATGTCAGCTCTTCAAGTCATGATGATGATAATGATTATCAAAATGTACATAAGCAGATACATGACTAGCAGTCTATGGTCTAGCTGCCAGTATACTCACCCCATGACAGTCCTTCGGCAGGGCATGCAAACCATAGTTGGTCAATCCGTATAGCTAGGGCTTTTCAGTCTCAAACGGCCGTGACCTTTGACCGCGTCGGGGGCGATGAAATAACGGAGCGCCATTCAATGAAGGGGTTCGCTATCTGGCCAGGGTTACCCCGGTGTTGTGCTGAAACCCATGCCGTAATTCAGTGTTTTCACTAGGACCGGTGTTGTGCTGAAACCCATGCCGTAATTCAGTGTTTTCACTAGGACCGGTGTTGTGCTGAAACCCATGCCGTAATTCTAGTTGGTATTTCTGCTCTTCACTCGCTGTCAGTTTAGCCTACATTTCACTGATCTTAGTATGATAAAGCATAACTGTCACGATTTTTTCTATTCCAATGTTCTAAATGAACTTTTTAACTCTATCTGTATCCTGAAGGTTGTAAATTCTTCAGTTTGTTTAAATAATACAGAGAGAGCTCCAGCATTGCAATGGTCAGTCTTTATTCACAGAGAACGTTCTGCCGAAAGAAATAACAAAAAACACTTTTATACCATCCAGTCACAGTCAAGCCCCCACCCTGTTTTGTCCTCAGGGTCTGCCTTCAAAGACACTGTCCTGTTATCTCAGGTCACTCCCCTCAAAGGCATCCCTCAGTGGCTAATGTTTACACCTCAGGGACAAGACCCCCACTCTGATAGATGAGGGTGGTAAACTTTTATGGCTAACCTCCTGCTAGCCTAAGAACTACATCCTGACTCATTTACCAAATGGTAACATTCTAACCATAGTCTATGTAATTTCTAATACATCTCACACATTACACAGTTTCAGGGTGAAACATCTTAGTCATTAACATTAAACATACTAATTCCTTTATCAATCCACCCTTTGACTAAATGTTCACACTGATCATTACACATCTATCCTCATAGGATTCCTAATCAAACTTAATCCAAACAAAACCAATACATGTATTTATATTCCATACTCATCAACTACTGTTCTAGGCCTATTCAGCCATAACTCTTCCGGTTAGGATCTTCGTCATGACCTTCATATGAAGAATCAGTCTTTTCTAAGCATTAAAGATTGTCTCATTCAACATGGGCTCCTTGGAATGGAAAGGATCTCAATCATCTACTAGGCTTGGAGGAGTATCTTCATCATTCCACTAAATGTATACAACATCTGTTAGCCTGAACAAAGTTCCATTTCCCTTCCAGTTACAACTCTTTATTCAAGATTTTCACTATAACCTTCACACATTAGATCTAAGAAATGTTTCATCCAATTATAATCTTCTGGGACGAATCGATCATCAGTGTCCTCATCGTCCACCACTGCTGGTGGATTGTATTCCTCCTTCCACTGATCAGAATCTGGAACCGGGCCATATCTCACCATCTGCTAGGCCACTGCATTCTCCAACGCCTTTCTCACCTATCCTCTGACACAGGGAAATAAGAATACAAGCAATAGCAGCACCCGAGATGGTGGCTACTATTGTTTTCCAATTACCAAATCACATATGTATTCACTCCTGAGTTCTCAGCCCATCCTTCACTTAGAGCTGTCAATCCTGCAAAAGCTCTGGTGTCGTTAGGAATAAATTTACAACTGCCCCCCACCATTCTGCATACTCCACCCATTTCTGCCAGCAACATATCTAGAGCCAACCTATTTCTCCAGGTCATGAGCGAGGTGGCGGATAATTGGTTTGAAATCCTCTTCACTGCATCCTCACTCCCCTTTATGAATCATTACTGATTGATCCAATCCACATGTTTATTGAACGTCACCCACCAAAAGAACGTTGTCCTGAAACCTTCACCTACTTGATTCATAGCTTCATATTCATCAGGGACTCATCCCTAGGAATTCCAATCGCATCCATCCAAATAGGGCTATTCTCCTCCTTGGCACAACCCTTCCTACGCCTGATTAAACCTTTCCTTGGTTTCTGGTAACTAATTCTAACTGGCTAAACCAATAGGACTGGGGTGCAGGTACCTACCCACCCTTTTTGCAGTGTCTGCCTCATACATCCTTTACTGGTACACGCCCATCACACATCTGTTACCAGGCTGTAAGGTTTAGTAGTTTCTCCTGTGCCTCTGAACTCAGATCAGTAACATTAACTACTGACTTACTCCATTAAAATCACCCAAATCTCTGGTGCCATTCTTGTCTATAACACTCCCCTGGAGTCAGAGTGAACTGGGGTGGGTTAGCAGCCTCTTTCAATCTGGCCAACCCCATCCCTGTACAGTTTTCACCTCTGTTTTGCTCAGTTAATTTGGTGTTATTTACGTCTATACAGGTATCCTAACCATAGTCATCCGTGCAAGCCCCATACTTGTATAATATCCTCTTGGCTCACTGCCTTCACTTAATATTTTCCCCAAGTATGTTTAAACTGTAGGCCAAGGGTAACTAGCAGTAGGTCCTGTACAGAGGTATAATACATAAGTATGAACACCTTTCTCTCGACTACATGCTCCCCACTTAGTGGAGAGGTTATCAATATTTATTTTGAAAACCACATCCTGCCTCTCTCTGGCCACTATGTTATAATATTCACTTCCAGTGGAATCCTTATCCTGAGTCGTCTGTCATTTAATTCTTTCCCATGGTAGAGTTTCATTTATATTTTTGGTGAGTGGTGGATCTGGATGTATCAAAATTAAGACTGATGCAGCTCAGGGTCCCCCATATTCCCAAGAACCGTCAACCCTCTCCTGCCCTTAGTCAGTCTGCTGAGTTCCACCCCATACTCACACCTCTAGGAACACACCACAGTGATGATAGGTCGGGGTAGGGAATCTTCGTTAAGGAGGTAACCCCCGGACCCTATTGGTACTCGGTTCTGCTCCTTAACTCTGTATGTGTTCAGCAGTGTTTGTATGTGTTTCTTACCTCCTTGCAGTGGGCAACGTGGACCCAGGTCGCTCTCTTTCTGAACATATCTAAACGGCAAATAGGCAGTTTCCAACAAGACCTGGTAGGGCCTTCCCAACAGGGCTGCTTCCAGTCTTTCCTTTTCAATCATTGGACCCGCACCCAATCACCTGGTTGGATAGAGTGGGTCACTCTCTCCTTCAGTTCACCTGTAGGTCACAAAATCTTTGACATACGGGTGTGATTAGCAAACAATCTTCTCATGTATTCAGCCAGAGTATTCTCAGTGTCTATCTCTGCCTGCTCTGGTCCTCCTAACTCTGCATTCTATATGGTCTCCCAAACCCTCTTCAAAAAGGGAGATAACCCATCTCTGTTTGCCGTTACTCTAATGGTCATTAACACTATAGGTACTCATCTTACCAAGTTTCTTCCAGTACTTATATAGGTCTTCCTTAGTCTATTTTTTATTGTTCCTTTCATGCGTTTAATTAACCCTGCCGATTGCGGATGACATGAACAATATTTCTTCATGGTAATATCTAACTTCTATCACAGTCAATCACCATTTCTTTCCTTCACCCCTTGTGTGTTCTATGATCATTACTTTGTGCATATATAACACACCTGTTATTTGTTTTTCCATATGCTACAATCATACTTCCTAATTGTTTTAAGTAATTAATTCTAATTACATATCTCCCCTGTTGATACATGACTCCGCCCATGTATCAAAATTACACATCTAAACAAAGACTTTGGTAATATCAGTAAATTACCCTGATGCCAAATATCATCTTGGAGGATTGTCCATCCCTTTTTCCATATTTCTAATTCTCTCTGTGTGAAGAGCAGAATGTAGCACCCAGGCTCTACAGTAATTAAAACTCATCATCTGTTTATAAATATTGGTTTCCCAAAATCATCTCTTTTCTAAAGGGGTTCAGAGTACGCCCTTCTCAAGGTATAGTATGTCTCCAATACACAACCACAGTTTGCTACAATTGTAGTTTCCTTTTGCTCACTTTATGGCCTTGTTCTACCATATACTTTAACAACTACAGTTTATCCCATCCACATCCTACACCAGTAGGGTTAGCCACTAGAATATCATCCACATCCTACACCAGTAGGGTTAGCCACTAGAATATCATCCACATCCTACACCAGTAGGGTTAGCCACTAGAATATCATCCACATCCTACACCAGTAGGGTTAGCCACTAGAATATCATCCACATCCTACACCAGTAGGGTTAGCCACTAGAATATCATCCACATCCTACACCAGTAGGGTTAGCCACTAGAATATCATCCACATCCTACACCAGTAGGGTTAGCCACTAGAATATCATCTACATAAATCAAAATGTCTGTTTCCTCTGAGGCTCTAATTTTACTAGATCACTAGTGATAGCTTGTAAAAAAATCGGTAGGACTTTCCGTACAGCCTTACTAAAACCCCTTATATATGGCAATTTCTTCCCCTAAAAGGTAAACCAAACCACCCTTGGCTAACAGGATGTACAGGTATGCTAAAAAACATTTAGCCAAATTCATCATAGTTAGCTTAATATTTTCCCATCTCACTTGACTATGCAGGGTGTGTAAATCTGATACACCTAGAGCTCTATCACACTCTGATTCACTCCCTGGAGATCTAATACCATTCTCCAATCATTACTGGGAGCTGCTTGTTTTTTACTGGAAACATAAAAAAATTAAACTATGCTTAGCTTGATCCTGTTTTCCATTCTGCTTGTGATGGATCGCATATCTTTTAACTTCTACCAATTGTGTAGTCCCCCATATTCCCACCAGTGTTTTCTTAATGGCTTCTACTCATTACAGGTCTCATTCCAGTGAGGAATACTATCTTTAACTGCTCTCTGTCCATGGTTTATATACATCTAATGTGGGCGCTGCCCCATCTATGCCTGCTAATGTATTAGGTAGGCTATCAATGGGCACTGGTATTCAGGGAGACCTCCTGTTACCTCATCAACAGACTCACTCTGATCCTTCTCTGAGCTCTTCTCATAACTGGACTGCTATTATAAGGTTCAAGTCTCTTTAGGGATCTGGGTTTTCCACCCTCTATGACCTCTCCCTAGTTTTGTTTCTCTCCTGTTCTTTCCTCCAACTCCCTTGCCTCCCTGTCACACCAATATATCCTTTAAAATGTCAGTGAGACCTATCTCTACATCTGTCTCACCCCCCTCTCCCCCCCCTGAGCTCCCTCAGTTTCCCTCTGATTAGGATAGGGGGTTGGGGTCCCTCACAACTACTACTTCTTCATCTGGATTCTCCCTCCATGCCCAATCTACTAATGATGATATAATTTCAATCCAGAATCATCTATGGGTGGCCGTGGGTTCTGACTTCAACTGTTCTTTCTTACTCTCAGACTTCATAAAATATTACTTTTAATACAATCTATAATTAACCTTCAAATCTACCTTCACCAGAATTACTCCTTTAATCAATCCTTCATCAACAAATCCTTAGGACTATAACTTAGAAGGTATGGCTTCCAGCTCACTCTCTCTGTCATTAGTCAGGTCCCACTTCTAAGTTTCTCTCTCCAATTCAACTCTCATCTATATCTGCCAATAAATAGTGTAGCGGGTTTCTATCCAGGTTGAGCCTCAAGGTACAAGAACGAGGAGAAACAGAAGTGGGGAACCTTTCTCCAAGGCAGTGACCCAGGACTTTTATTAGTGAAACTTTAACAGAGGCCACGCCCGGGCGCTGGGTAACAATGAAACCAAATCAAAAGCCTAGCTCTTTCGAGAGCCTTACTATACAGTTCTTCCGGGTCCCTTACTGTGACCGGACAGCTAAACTGTTTACCGGTTATAACCAAAATAAAAGAGAGAGAGCAATTTAAATACAGTCTGGGTCTTACTGTGTGTGTCTTCTTGTCCAGCAGTCATTGAGGTCCAGTCCCTTCTTTCACTTGAGGTTATCCTAGAATCCTCTGCCCTCCTGGTAGCTTTTCCCACCAAACAACCACACCCTGGGTGTGCTCAAGGCCAGGTTAAAATACCTCTCCTTAAGTGGCTTCAGGTGTGTGTAATTAGGCCTTACCCTACCGGGCCACCACCTCTCCTGGCCAGCAGATGTAGCCAACGAGCCGGAACATACCGCCCATCACAGACCCATCCTCTCACTCCACTACAATAGACAATACTATTCTCCCTCTGGTATTTATTATCAATCTATTATCCATTACCCACTTCCCTAAGAACCTCCATTCCTCTGAGGTATCTTTCCACTAGGGATATGTGTAAACTCAACTTTTCACCTATATAATCTCCAATTCTGTGGTCCCAACTCCTTCTACTTGCTGACATTTACAAATAGCCAACTCCTCTGGTAGGAGTACAGTATCCAAAAGATTCAAAATCAACTGAGCATGTTTAATAGTCACCATTCCCCTGTTCATCCATTGTGCAGCAAATATGTGTACTATCTGTGTAAATGGTAACTATTTTCCCTTTACCCAAACAACATGCACAAGTAAGAGCCACTATTTCTGTCTGTTATTCAGAATAATTTATAGGTAAAGATTCAGCTTCCAAAATGTCTGTCTCTGCTCTGACTTTCTTATCTTCATTCATCAGTTCCCCTGCAGCTCTGAACTCTAGGGTCAAGAGGTTGACTAGGCTCTTGCCTCACTAATCATGTCCCCTAGTTCTTTTGACATCTGATCTGATAGTGGAGAACCAGCTGTTCTCTTGGTCTGGCAGGGTACTTCAGTAAACATTCAGGGTTTATGGATAGACTCCCAACTTATCTCTACAGAACGCAGGGGGCCTCAATAGGCTTGCCTCCTCCTCCCCTCTGTCAAATGCTCAAAATGTCCCTCCATAAAATTATCATAAATTGTAAACCACTCGGTTTCTCCTGTCCTCCAGTATTTTCCTAATAGTCCATCTAATCTGGAATAACTAGACCAGAATTTTTTTCCCTTCTAATAACATCCATGTTATTTCTCTATCATATGGTGTTTCAAACCTCCAAGTATTAACCTCTTCTGTCTCTTACATTTTTAAGTACTGAACTAATCAGCTATTCCACATTTCCATATAAAATATCTCCATGGTTCTAATAATATCCATATTATTCTACTTAACATCTATTTCCCTATCAACACACCCTCTCAGTATGCAATTACTTAAAAACTATTCCCTTCTAAATTATAATGGGTCAGCAACACATTGGATTCTCCATCGTCCTCATTCCTATTACCGACACAGCCCATCCCCCAATTTATCCAGCTCAAACGTTAAACCCACAGCTCAGGCAAACGCCAATCATTCAAACGTTTAAGATCCACCAGAATTATAACTCCACCATCCACTAGGGTCGTCCTACATGTATTGTAACCTAAAATGCCAATTCATTTCTCATGTCAGTCAATATATAATACCATATATTACACACAACCTCGGTTAATGAGGAGTAAATTTTACCCGCGGTACTAAACACAGTACATACTATATGCTTTCCAACTCACCGTTCACCTACATACTGAGTAGTCATTTACTTTAAAAAGAATGCGGCCCTTTTGAACAGATAGTTCAACAGTTTTACGTGCGCTAGCCAACCATGCTACTATGGAAGTAGTCTAGATCATTACTCTAACTTCCCCAAGCAAAGCTCCTTTGGGAAATGGCCCTAAACTAGTTTCAAAAAGTTCTCTCAATATAGCCAACCTAGACTCCTAAATTCCTATAACAATTTTGTCCTGGTGTCCGTTGTTAGTTAAAGTTAACCTACCCAATATTAAAAAAACAATCCGACACCCAGCCCTTGATCAACGTTACTAGCAATATTTATCAACACAATTAGTTATTCCCACACAGGGACAAACTCGTCGCTTACCTACATCTACACAATGAGTTATTCCCACGCAGACAAACTCTTCGCTTACAGTTCCTCGCAAGACATACAACAATCAACAATCAGAGACAAACGATGCCACGTTTAAATGGCAGGACATGTTGGTTCCTACCGTTCCACACAATCAGGACAAACTCGTCAGTTTATCGTCCTGTCCTTTCAACATACAACTACATTATTACAATACCGGTTCACACTGCAGTTACAACACAAATAACACAATTCTACGGCTTAGATTCACAATACCATTAACTTGGATAAACGCTCCCACAGCGGGGTTTCAATATTAACTTTTCAAACCCACCTTCTTCGCAGTCTCACTTCCACAGACCTTCACTTTCCTCGGGACGAAGTGATCAGGCGCTTCCTTCCTACCGGGCAACCTGCCGGAAAGACGCACTCACCTTCCCTCTAGACTCTCTCACACCCATTCTTCCATTCTCGCAGTCTCACTTTCTGTAACTTCCCATTTCACTTTACTTTTTCTTTTGCTGGCTTCCGATAGCCACACTGTTACCTCACCTAGCCTATCTACCCCTTCTGCCTGCTGTTTCCTCACATTATCTCCACAAGTTTTATGTATCGGCACTCCATAGTTTTCAATTACTCCATATTTGACCTCCCATCAAATCCATTTTCCTTCCTCCACTGAGGATCCTAATAATGTTCCTCCTATCCTTAGACTCCATGTCTCTCATTCCCTGGTTAGTTTCCGGGATCGTTTTTGAGGATTTGCCTCCCATGTTTACACAATAACTATTTGTCACTTTTGTGTGTGTTTCTATAATCTTTTATTCTCCTTAAACATGTGTCTGTACTTCTACTCTCTATGATTATAAATACCTACCACAAGTTTCCTCTATGATCTTAAAATAATTATTTTATATCTTTCGATAGATTATTAGGTCTCACACCTATACGAATTATCATTAGTGACTTTCGACTGATTAATATATCTATCTAAGACTCAAGTAATTCTCTTCTTAACCTCGTGGCTTTACACCTTTTTATGGAATAGTTGCCTATGGCAGATCTCAGCTATTCTCCAGAACTCTTACGTTCACCTGAACTCTCACATTCCCTGAACTCTCACGTTCACCTGAACTCTTACGTTCACCTGAACTCTTACGTTCCCTGAACTCTTACGTTCACCTGAACTCTTACGTGCCCTGAACTCTTACGTTCACCTGAACTCTTACGTTCCCTGAACTCTTACGTTCCCTTTCCTATTTGGCTCCAAACCCAATTCCTATCTTCCAATTGCATAGAATACTTCGTTCCCTTTAAAACTTTTCTCCACACAAAATTCTAAAGATAGGTCACCAGGATGGATAACCCCTAGTGGATATGGAATAGTTTAACACCTAGATCACATCAAAACCCTTATCTTTTGATCATTTAATGCAATCATACAGGTATTATTCCCCCAAATCCATATGAATAAAAATCACTGACCGTATCCTTGCAGCTGGGACTAAATGTTGGTTTGGATCTCGTCACCGTTAAATGTCACGTTACCAGTTATCACCGGCCTGAAATAAACCCTCAATTTTAGAGGTCAGGTCTTTGTTATAACGGATCCTAAAGATCCGCCCGTGCACGTTTTCGGTGTTTCCCTGGGACGACAGAAAACTGATTTTTGAGTCCTGCTCGAAGGACTAAATTGTCACGATTTTTTCTATTCCAATGTTCTAAATGAACTTTTTAACTCTATCTGTATCCTGAAGGTTGTAAATTCTTCAGTTTGTTTAAATAATACAGAGAGAGCTCCAGCATTGCAATGGTCCGTCTTTATTCACAGAGAACGTTCTGCCGAAAGAAATAACAAAAAACACTTTTATACCATCCAGTCACAGTCAAGCCCCCACCCTGTTTTGTCCTCAGGGTCTGCCTTCAAAGACACTGTCCTGTTATCTCAGGTCACTCCCCTCAAAGGCATCCCTCAGTTGCTAATGTTTACCCCTCAGGGACAAGACCCCCCCTCTGATAGATGAGGGTGGTAAACTTTTATGGCTAACCTCCTGCCAGCCTAAGAACTACATCCTGACTAATTTACCAAATGGTAACATTCTAACCATTGTCTATGTAATTTCTAATACATCTCACACATTACACAGTTTCAGGGTGAAACATCTTAGTCATTAACATTAAACATACACATTCCTTTATCAATAACACACACATTAGTTATTAATTTCAGTTTCCTGTCCTGAAGTGAAGTTTGTTCTATAGAAACTATTTGACTCTAGTCACAAAATTAAGGAAATTCAGAATCATTTTGGCAGCTCTTGTTGACCAGTAGTGTGTGTCACAGAAAGTATTTCCTTAATTTTGTGACTAGAGTCAAATACTTTCTATAGAACAAACTTTACGTAAGGATAGGAAACTGACATTAATAACTAATGTATGTGTGTTATATTAAACAGATGAGGGAGTCAAATGTAGGCAAGCAATAAACATTTCAGAACAACTATGGCTCAATTATTATCCTACACTTTCAAAAATACTAGTTGAATAAGACACGGGAGCGATGACGAATTTTGGCGCAGAGATGTATTTATAGACTAATACAATGAACCAAATAGCCAAACCGAAAACTGCAGACATTACTAGTGCCTCCCCCGCGATCAAACCCCCATAAACATTAAGGAAAATCAGCCTGACGTGATCATTGACAGCTGCCTTGAAGGACACAAATAAAAAAGCTTCATGCTACTAAGATCAGTGAAATGTAGGATAAACTGACAACGCAGTGAAGAGCAGAAATACCAACTAGTGAGCAAGACGCAGCAATGAAGACACCTGTCCTAGTGAAAACACTGAATTACAGCAGGAGGTTTCAGCACAACACCTGTCCTAGTGAAAACACTGAATTACAGCAGGAGGTTTCAGCACAACACCTGTCCTAGTGAAAACACTGAATTACAGCAGGAGGTTTCAGCACAACACCTGTCCTAGTGAAAACACTGAATTACAGCAGGAGGTTTCAGCACAACACCTGTCCTAGTGAAAACACTGAATTACAGCAGGAGGTTTCAGCACAACACCTGGACCATACCAAATCAAATCAAATCGTATTGGTCAAATACACATGTTTAGCAGATGTTAATGTGGGTGTAGCGAAATGCTTGTGCTTCTAGCTCCGACAGTGCAGTATATCTAACAGTAATATCTAACAGTAATATCAAACAATTTACACAACATATACCCAATAGATGTGTATGTATTGGGTATATGTTGTGTAACTGTTAGATATTACTGCACAAGTATTTCGCCAGTAATACCTTGTTAGTATCGTAGCAAGGAAACAAAACACTAAGCAGATTTAACTTCTTTAGGAAAACAACCCTAATGTTGGAAACAAACATGATTATATTGTCATCCAGTCACATGTATTTATTTTCCAGGCTGTAGAACACAATATTTTACATTTGTACCATGGTGCAGTTCGCTGCAGGTGAGAACGCAGTCCGGACCAAACTGGGAACAGAACCTGAGTAGTGCAGTATTATTGGTTGTTTAACTGGGAACAGAACCTGAGTAGTGCAGTATTATTGGTTGTTTAACTGGGAACAGAACCTGAGTAGTACAGTATTATTGGTTGTTTAACTGGGAACAGAACCTGAGAAGTACAGTATTATTGGTTGTTTAACTGGGAACAGAACCTGAGTAGTACAGTATTATTGGTTGTTTAACTGGGAACAGAACCTGAGAAGTACAGTATTATTGGTTGTTTAACTGGGAACAGAACCTGAGTAGTACAGTATTATTGGTTGTTTACCTGGGAACAGAACCTGAGTAGTACAGTATTATTGGTTGTTTAACTGGGAACAGAACCTGAGAAGTACAGTATTATTGGTTGTTTAACTGGGAACAGAACCTGAGTAGTACAGTATTATTGGTTGTTTACCTGGGAACAGAACCTGAGTAGTACAGTATTATTGGTTGTTTAACTGGGAACAGAACCTGAGTAGTACAGTATTATTGGTTGTTTAACTGGGAACAGAACCTGAGTAGTACAGTATTATTGGTTGTTTAACTGGGAACAGAACCTGAGTAGTACAGTATTATTGGTTGTTTAACTGGGAACAGAACCTGAGTAGTACAGCATTATTGGTTGTTTAACTGGGAACAGAACCTGAGTAGTACAGCATTATTGGTTGTTTAACTGGGAACAGAACCTGAGTAGTACAGTATTATTGGTTGTTTAACTGGGAACAGAACCTGAGTAGTACAGCATTATTGGTTGTTTAACTGGGAACAGAACCTGAGTAGTACAGTATTATTGGTTGTTTAACTGGGAACAGAACCTGAGAAGTACAGTATTATTGGTTGTTTAACTGGGAACAGAACCTGAGTAGTACAGTATTATTGGTTGTTTAACTGGGAACAGAACCTGAGAAGTACAGTATTATTGGTTGTTTAACTGGGAACAGAACCTGAGTAGTACAGTATTATTGGTTGTTTACCTGGGAACAGAACCTGAGTAGTACAGTATTATTGGTTGTTTAACTGGGAACAGAACCTGAGTAGTACAGCATTATTGGTTGTTTAACTGGGAACAGAACCTGAGTAGTACAGCATTATTGGTTGTTTAACTGGGAACAGAACCTGAGTAGTACAGTATTATTGGTTGTTTAACTGGGAACAGAACCTGAGTAGTACAGTATTATTGGTTGTTTAACTGGGAACAGAACCTGAGTAGTACAGCATTATTGGTTGTTTAACTGGGAACAGAACCTGAGTAGTACAGTATTATTGGTTGTTTAACTGGGAACAGAACCTGAGTAGTACAGCATTATTGGTTGTTTAACTGGGAACAGAACCTGAGTAGTACAGTATTATTGGTTGTTTAACTGGGAACATTTGATGAAATCCACACAGCGTCATCATTTCCTATCTCTGAAACATTCAGTAGCAGCAGGTATGAGCTCACCTTAGGGGATGGAGGCTACAGGCTCCTGATTATAGTCTATTCACATCGCAGTTAATGCGGCTATTGCTGCGTTTTTCCCTCTGCATGTTGTTGGAAGACCAAAGCGAAAGTAATATGAAGATTGGGACACACAAGTGAAGCTTCATGATAACCATAGATGGATTTAACCTGAGCATTGTCGTCCAATAAACACATTACTGTCATAGACACGTGATTTTGTTTAGGATTTTTATTTTTTTTCTAAACGGTTCACCCGATATGGATGAAAATATCCTCAAATGAAAGCTGACAGTCTGCACTTTAACCTCATACTCCTTGTATCATTGTATCATCCAAAGTGCTGGAGTACAGAGACAAAACAACAACACATGGGTCACTGTCCCAATACTGTTGGAGCTCACTGTACCTCGTACCCCTCCACATCGACTCGGTACTGGTAACATGTGTATATTACCTAACTATTGTTACTCATTGTGTATTTACTCTGAAACACACACAAATACTAGGCTACATGAGCACAGCTGAAACAGAGAAATACTATCCTACATGAACACAGCTGAAACAGAGAAATACTATCCTACATGAACACAGCTGAAACAGAGAAATACTATCCTACATGAACACAGCTGAAACAGAGAAATACTATCCTACATGAACACAGCTGAAACAGAGAAATACTATCCTACATGAACACAGCTGAAACAGAGAAATACTATCCTACATGAACACAGCTGAAACAGAGAAATACTATCCTACATGAACACAGCTAAACACTGTCAAGAGGGCATCAGCATAGCAATCAATACCTGTTTTAAATAGACTCTGATAACAATGATTTTAACACCCATCTGTCCATGTGGAGCAACACACCCTACAGTAGAAATAACCATGTGTCTATTAGCCAGTAGAAATAACCATGTGTCTATTAGCCAGTAGAAATAACCATGTGTCTATTAGCCAGTAGAAATAACCATGTGTCTATTAGCCAGTAGAAATAACCATGTGTCTATTAGCCAGTAGAAATAACCATGTGTCTATTAGCCAGTAGAAATAACCATGTGTCTATTAGCCAGTAGAAATAACCATGTGTCTATTAGCCAGTAGAAATAACCATGTGTCTATTAGCCAGTAGAACTAACCATGTGTCTATTAGCCAGTAGAAATAACCATGTGTCTATTAGCCAGTAGAAATAACCATGTGTCTATTAGCCAGTAGAAATAACCATGTGTCTATTAGCCAGTAGAAATAACCATGTGTCTATTAGCCAATAGAAATAACCATGTGTCTATTAGCCAGTAGAAATAACCATGTGTCTATTAGCCAGTAGAAATAACCATGTGTCTATTAGCCAGTAGAAATAACCATGTGTCTATTAGCCAGTAGAAATAACCATGTGTCTATTAGCCAGTAGAAATAACCATGTGTCTATTAGCCAGTAGAAATAACCATGTGTCTATTAGCCAGTAGAAATAACCATGTGTCTATTAGCCAGTAGAAATAACCATGTGTCTATTAGCCAGTAGAAATAACCATGTGTCTATTAGCCAATAGAAATAACCATGTGTCTATTAGCCAGTAGAAATAACCATGTGTCTATTAGCCAGTAGAAATAACCATGTGTCTATTAGCCAGTAGAAATAACCATGTGTCTATTAGCCAGTAGAAATAACCATGTGTCTATTAGCCAGTAGAAATAACCATGTGTCTATTAGCCAGTAGAAATAACCATGTGTCTATTAGCCAGTAGAAATAACCATGTGTCTATTAGCCAGTAGAAATAACCATGTGTCTATTAGCCAGTAGAAATAACCATGTGTCTATTAGCCAGTAGAAATAACCATGTGTCTATTAGCCAGTAGAAATAACCATGTGTCTATTAGCCAGTAGAAATAACCATGTGTCTATTAGCCAGTAGAAATAACCATGTGTCTATTAGCCAGTAGAAATAACCATGTGTCTATTAGCCAGTAGAAATAACCATGTGTCTATTAGCCAGTAGAAATAACCATGTGTCTATTAGCCAGTAGAAATAACCATGTGTCTATTAGCCAGTAGAAATAACCATGTGTCTATTAGCCAGTAGAAATAACCATGTGTCTATTAGCCAGTAGAAATAACCATGTGTCTATTAGCCAGTAGAAATAACCATGTGTCTATTAGCCAGTAGAAATAACCATGTGTCTATTAGCCAGTAGAAATAACCATGTGTCTATTAGCCAGTAGAAATAACCATGTGTCTATTAGCCAGTAGAAATAACCATGTGTCTATTAGCCAGTAGAAATAACCATGTGTCTATTAGCCAGTAGAAATAACCATGTGTCTATTAGCCAGTAGAAATAACCATGTGTCTATTAGCCAGTAGAACTAACCATGTGTCTATTAGCCAGTAGAACTAACCATGTGTCTATTAGCCAGTAGAAATAACCATGTGTCTATTAGCCAGTAGAAATAACCATGTGTCTATTAGCCAGTAGAAATAACCATGTGTCTATTAGCCAGTAGAAATAACCATGTGTCTATTAGCCAGTAGAAATAACCATGTGTCTATTAGCCAATAGAAATAACCATGTGTCTATTAGCCAATAGAAATAACCATGTGTCTATTAGCCAGTAGAAATAACCATGTGTCTATTAGCCAGTAGAAATAACCATGTGTCTATTAGCCAATAGAAATAACCATGTGTCTATTAGCCAGTAGAAATAACCATGTGTCTATTAGCCAGTAGAAATAACCATGTGTCTATTAGCCAGTAGAAATAACCATGTGTCTATTAGCCAGTAGAAATAACCATGTGTCTATTAGCCAGTAGAAATAACCATGTGTCTATTAGCCAGTAGAAATAACCATGTGTCTATTAGCCAATAGAAATAACCATGTGTCTATTAGCCAGTAGAAATAACCATGTGTCTATTAGCCAGTAGAAATAACCATGTGTCTATTAGCCAGTAGAAATAACCATGTGTCTATTAGCCAGTAGAAATAACCATGTGTCTATTAGCCAGTAGAAATAACCATGTGTCTATTAGCCAGTAGAAATAACCATGTGTCTATTAGCCAGTAGAAATAACCATGTGTCTATTAGCCAGTAGAAATAACCATGTGTCTATTAGCCAGTAGAAATAACCATGTGTCTATTAGCCAGTAGAAATAACCATGTGTCTATTAGCCAGTAGAAATAACCATGTGTCTATTAGCCAGTAGAAATAACCATGTGTCTATTAGCCAATAGAAATAACCATGTGTCTATTAGCCAATAGAAATAACCATGTGTCTATTAGCCAGTAGAAATAACCATGTGTCTATTAGCCAGTAGAAATAACCATGTGTCTATTAGCCAGTAGAAATAACCATGTGTCTATTAGCCAGTAGAAATAACCATGTGTCTATTAGCCAGTAGAAATAACCATGTGTCTATTAGCCAATAGAAATAACCATGTGTCTATTAGCCAGTAGAAATAACCATGTGTCTATTAGCCAGTAGAAATAACCATGTGTCTATTAGCCAGTAGAAATAACCATGTGTCTATTAGCCAGTAGAAATAACCATGTGTCTATTAGCCAGTAGAAATAACCATGTGTCTATTAGCCAGTAGAAATAACCATGTGTCTATTAGCCAGTAGAAATAACCATGTGTCTATTAGCCAGTAGAAATAACCATGTGTCTATTAGCCAGTAGAAATAACCATGTGTCTATTAGCCAGTAGAAATAACCATGTGTCTATTAGCCAGTAGAAATAACCATGTGTCTATTAGCCAGTAGAAATAACCATGTGTCTATTAGCCAGTAGAAATAACCATGTGTCTATTAGCCAGTAGAAATAACCATGTGTCTATTAGCCAGTAGAAATAACCATGTGTCTATTAGCCAGTAGAAATAACCATGTGTCTATTAGCCAGTAGAAATAACCATGTGTCTATTAGCCAGTAGAAATAACCATGTGTCTATTAGCCAGTAGAAATAACCATGTGTCTATTAGCCAGTAGAAATAACCATGTGTCTATTAGCCAGTAGAAATAACCATGTGTCTATTAGCCAGTAGAAATAACCATGTGTCTATTAGCCAGTAGAAATAACCATGTGTCTATTAGCCAATAGAAATAACCATGTGTCTATTAGCCAGTAGAAATAACCATGTGTCTATTAGCCAGTAGAAATAACCATGTGTCTATTAGCCAGTAGAAATAACCATGTGTCTATTAGCCAGTAGAAATAACCATGTGTCTATTAGCCAGTAGAAATAACCATGTGTCTATTAGCCAGTAGAAATAACCATGTGTCTATTAGCCAATAGAAATAACCATGTGTCTATTAGCCAGTAGAAATAACCATGTGTCTATTAGCCAGTAGAAATAACCATGTGTCTATTAGCCAGTAGAAATAACCATGTGTCTATTAGCCAGTAGAAATAACCATGTGTCTATTAGCCAGTAGAAATAACCATGTGTCTATTAGCCAGTAGAAATAACCATGTGTCTATTAGCCAGTAGAAATAACCATGTGTCTATTAGCCAGTAGAAATAACCATGTGTCTATTAGCCAGTAGAAATAACCATGTGTCTATTAGCCAGTAGAAATAACCATGTGTCTATTAGCCAGTACAAATAACCATGTGTCTATTAGCCAGTAGAAATAACCATGTGTCTATTAGCCAGTAGAAATAACCATGTGTCTATTAGCCAGTACAAATAACCATGTGTCTATTAGCCAGTACAAATAACCATGTGTCTATTAGCCAATAGCCAGTCCAAGCTTCCTCACGCTACAGAATAACCATGTGTCCTATGGGCCGTTGAGGCTGGGACCAGGTTTAGGCTACTGTCCTATGGGCCGTTGAGGCTGGGACCAGGTTTAGGCTACTGTCCTATGGGCCGTTGAGGCTGGGACCAGGTTTAGGCTACTGTCCTATGGGCCGTTGAGGCTGGGACCAGGTTTAGGCTACTGTCCTATGGACCGGAGGCTGGCTAATGGCATATATTACTCACACTGACTAAAGTTATCCTACGTGTAAAGTTAGTTAGTGTCAACAGAGGTGTTGATGGTGTAAACATGTTGTCGGTCTACCTGCCTGTGTGCCTGCCTACCTGCCTACCTGCCTGTGTGCCTGACTACCTGCCTGTGTGCCTGCCTACCTGCTAGGTGTGTGTGTTGAGCATGGCAGAGCATGACATCATTAACAGCAGCAGTACAGGACCATCCCCTGGAGCAGGTTACGTACAGGACCATCCACTGAAGCAGGGTAGGACCATCCCACAATTGGCCCAGCGTTGTCCGGGTTAGGGGAGGGTTTGGCCGGGGTGGCTTTACTTGGCTCATCGCGCTCTAGCGACTCCTTGTGGCGGGCCGGGCACCTGCAGGCTGACTTTGGTTGTCAGTTGAACAGTGTTTCCTCCGACACATTGGTGCAACTGGCTTCCAGGTTAAGTGGGCGTGTTATGGAGCGCGGTTTGACGGGTCATGTTTCAGAAGACGCATGACTCGACCTCCGCCTCTCCTGAGCCCGTTGGGGAGTGGCAGCGACGAGACAAGATGGGGGTGGGGGGTAAAATACAATACAAATGATAAATAATAATGTGCAACACACAGTAAAAGATGTTGGATGTGATCACTGAATGACAGCCCATTGGCCGTATGTAGAAAGCATCTCAAGTGTAGATCACAATGAATCAGATTACATGGACAGGGGGACCTGATCCTAGATCAGCACTCCTACTCTGATATAACCAAACTACAGACCTCGGCAGAGCACCAAACTACAGACCTCGGCAGAGCACCAAACTACAGACCTCGGCAGAGCACCAAACTACAGACCTCGGCAGAGCACCAAACTACAGACCTCTGCAGAGCACCAAACTACAGACCTCGGCAGAGCACCAAACTACAGACCTCGGCAGAGCACCAAACTACAGACCTCGGCAGAGCACCAAACTACAGACCTCGGCAGAGCACCAAACTACAGACCTCGGCAGAGCACCAAACTACAGACCTCGGCAGAGCACCAAACTACAGACCTCGGCAGATGCTTCAGTGCAGATCAACATAACAACATTGAAGAGCTTCATCTCGTTCTCAGCAAAGATACTACTTTCATCAAGTGTTTCACATAGCCTATAGGCCAGGGGTATTCAACTCTTACCCTACGAGGTCCGACGCCTGCTGGTTTTCTGTTCTACCTGATAATTAATTGCACCCAACTGGTGTCCCAGGTCTAAGCCTGATTAGAGGGGAACAGTGAGAAAAAACTATGAACTGGCCCATACTATGAAAGTGGAATTGTGTTTTTAGAAATGTTTACAAATTAATACAAAATGTAAAGCGTAAATGTCTTGAGTCAATAAGTATCCAACCCCTTTGTTATGTCAAGTCTAAATAAGTTCAGGAGTAAAAATGTGCTTAACAAGTCACATACCAAGTTGCCTGGACTGCAATAGTGTTTAACATGGTTTTTTAATGACTACCTCATCTCTGTTCCCCACACATATAAATTATCTGTAAGGTCTCTTAGACTAGCAGTGAATTTCAAACATATTCAACCACAAAGACCAGGGAGGTTTTCCAATGCCTCGCAAAGAAGGGCACCTATTGGTAGATGGGCAAAGAAGGGCACCTATTGGTAGATGGGTAAAGAAGGGCACCTATTGGTAGATGGGTAAAGAAGGGCACCTATTGGTAGATGGGTAAAGAAGGGCACCTATTGGTAGATGGGTAAAGAAGGGCACCTATTGGTAGATGGGTAAAAGTAAATTAAAAAGCAGATATTGAATATATATCTGCTTTTTAATTAATAAGTCAATAATTACACTTTGGCTGGTGTATCAATAAACCCAGTCACTACAAAGATACCAAGTGTCCTTCCTAACTCAGTTGCCGGAGAGGAAGGAAACCACCCAGGGATTTCACCATGAGGACAATGCTGACTTTAAAACAGAGTTTAATGGCTGTAACAGGAGAAAACTGAGGATGGATCAACAACATTTTAGTTACTCCACAATACTAACCTAAATGACAGAGTGAAAAGGAAGTCTGTACAGAATAAAAATATTACAAAACATGCATCCTGTTTGCAACAAGGCACTAAAGTAATACTGCAAAAAATGTGTAAAAGTAATGAACTTTATACTGAGTGGCTGAGTTAGTTTTGAATTAAATTGGCTGGAAAATGGCTGTCTAGCTATGATCAACAACCAATATGCAAATATTGTACAGTCCAGGTGTGCAAAGATCTTAGAGACTTACCCAGAAAGACTCACAGCTGTAATCACTGCCAAAGGTGATTCTAACATGTATTGACTCAGAGGTGTGAATACTTATGTAAATTCGATATTTCTATACATTTTCATTTTCAATAAATTTGCAAACATTTCTAAAAACATGTTTTCACCTTGTCATTATGGGGTGTTGTGTCATTATGGGGTGTTGTGTCATTATGGGGTGTTGTGTCATTATGGGGTATTGTGTCATTATGGGGTATTGTATCATTGTGGGGTATTGTATCATTGTGGGGTATTGTATCATTGTGGGGTATTGTGTCATTGTGGGGTATTGTGTCATTATGGGGTATTGTATCATTGTGGGGTATTGTATCATTATGGGGTATTGTATCATTATGGGGTATTGTATCATTATGGGGTATCATTGTGGGGTATTGTATCATTATGGGGTATTGTATCATTGTGGGGTATTGTGTCATTGTGGGGTATTGTGTCATTGTGGGGTATTGTATCATTGTGGGGTATTGGGTCATGATGGGGTATTGTGTCATTGTGGGGTATTGTGTCATTGTGGGGTATTGTATCATTATGGGGTATTGTGTCATTATGGGGTATTGTGTCATTATGGGGTATTGTGTCATTGTGGGGTATTGTGTCATTGTGGGGTATTGTATCATTGTGGGGTATTGTATCATTGTGGGGTATTGTATCATTGTGGGGTATTGTGTCATTATGGGGTATTGTGTCATTATGGGGTATTGTATCATTGTGGGGTATTGTGTCATTGTGGGGTATTGTGTCATTATGGGGTATTGTGTCATTATGGGGTATTGTGTCATTGTGGGGTATTGGGTCATGATGGGGTATTGTGTCATTATGGGGTGTTGTGTCATTATGGGGTGTTGTGTCATTATGGGGTGTTGTGTCATTATGGGGTGTTGTGTCATTATGGGGTATTGTGTCATTATGGGGTATTGTATCATTATGGGGTGTTGTGTCATTATGGGGTATTGTGTCATTATGGGGTATTGTGTCATTATGGGGTGTTGTGTCATTGTGGGGTATTGTGTCATTGTGGGGTATTGTGTCATTATGGGGTGTTGTGTCATTATGGGGTATTGTGTCATTATGGGGTATTGTGTCATTATGGGGTGTTGTGTCATTGTGGGGTATTGTATCATTGTGGGGTATTGTATCATTATGGGGTATTGTGTCATTATGGGGTATTGTATCATTGTGGGGTATTGTATCATTATGGGGTATTGTATCATTGTGGGGTATTGTATCATTATGGGGTATTGTATCATTGTGGGGTATTGTATCATTGTGGGGTATTGTATCATTGTGGGGTATTGTGTCATTGTGGGGTATTGTGTCATTGTGGGGTATTGTATCATTGTGGGGTATTGTATCATTGTGGGGTATTGTGTCATTGTGGGGTATTGTGTCATTATGGGGTATTGTATCATTGTGGGGTATTGTATCATTATGGGGTATTGTGTCATTATGGGGTATTGTATCATTGTGGGGTATTGTATCATTATGGGGTATTGTATCATTATGGGGTATTGTATCATTATGGGGTATCATTGTGGGGTATTGTATCATTATGGGGTATTGTATCATTGTGGGGTATTGTGTCATTGTGGGGTATTGTATCATTGTGGGGTATTGGGTCATGATGGGGTATTGTGTCATTGTGGGGTATTGTGTCATTGTGGGGTATTGTATCATTATGGGGTATTGTGTCATTATGGGGTATTGTGTCATTATGGGGTATTGTGTCATTGTGGGGTATTGTGTCATTGTGGGGTATTGTATCATTGTGGGGTATTGGGTCATGATGGGGTATTGTGTCATTGTGGGGTATTGTATCATTGTGGGGTATTGTATCATTGTGGGGTATTGTATCATTGTGGGGTATTGTGTCATTATGGGGTATTGTGTCATTATGGGGTATTGTATCATTGTGGGGTATTGTGTCATTGTGGGGTATTGTGTCATTATGGGGTATTGTGTCATTATGGGGTATTGTGTCATTGTGGGGTATTGGGTCATGATGGGGTATTGTGTCATTATGGGGTATTGTGTCATTATGGGGTATTGTGTCATTATGGGGTATTGTGTCATTATGGGGTATTGTGTCATTATGGGGTATTGTGTCATTATGGGGTATTGTGTCATTGTGGGGTATTGGGTCATGATGGGGTATTGTGTCATTATGGGGTATTGTGTCATTGTGGGGTATTGGGTCATGATGGGGTATTGTATCATTATGGGGTATTGTGTCATTATGGGGTATTGTGTCATTATGTGTAGATGGGGGAGAAAATACACATTTAATCCATTTTAAATTCAGTCTGTAAATATTATAAATCTGACTCATTTTAACTGACAAGGAAAGAACAGACTGACACAGATTGAAGTCAAGGAGTATGAATACTTTCTGAAGGCTCTGTATACTGTATGTTCACCATGAATTTGTGTAGTGGACACGAGTCGGTCATGGTAGCTCATGGTCATGTGATGAGGAAGCCCAACCTGCGACATTAAAATCTCAAATCATAAGACAATTTTCTCTTGGTCTAATGGTCAAGACATTGTTTTTCCCATGGGAGTCTTGGGTTCATATCCCATCTTATTAGGCTTATATCACACTGCATAACACACTAATGGAGACATCAGTAACATGTCAGTTCGGAGAGGCCTTGATGGATTCACCTTTAATACAGTCATTATGATGCCTTATGTCATTATGATAGAACATCATAACGCAATGTTACTGAGAGCAGCCAGACAGCAGACATCAGACTAGTGTCTCACTCCCCACTTCAACGGCCAGGAGAGTTAACTGTAGGTCTATTTTAGGATTGAAGCTGAAAGCAGCATGCTACTGTAATCTGACAGAACAATAACATGTCTGATCTGATAGTCATGGTTCATAACAGCTTTATATGCAGTCAGTGACAAGCTCTAAATCATGTCATTATGACAGAATATTATAATGCAATGTTACTGACTGCAGCCAGACACTGACAAAGACAGCAGCATTGACTGCAGGCCTCCAACTCTATTTATGACAGAAACTGTAAAAGACAGCAGCATGCTAATGATATCAAACACCAATGGGTAATGCTACCCACACCTTACTTCAACTCAATTCAATGGAATATCTCATAATGGTCTAGAAATATGATCAAGTGGAGAAACTGAAATATGTGTTTGTCTTGATGCTGCAGGCCAGACCTGGTTAGTGTGTCTACCATGAACACCCTGCTCTACTGTCAATAGCCTCAGTCTTCCCAGTACATTAGATCATGTAGTAATGACAGACAGACAGACAGCAAAGGAGACGCAGACGAATAGTGGTTTCAAATACATGCAGTGAAGATGTAATCTGCAAGTAATTTCCACATTTTCCTAGTAAAAATCTAGACAGTCAACAAAGCAACGCTGTCAATGGGTTAGCCGACAAAACTCAACTCCACGGTGTAGATGGAGTTGAGGGAGACTAGTGTGGGCGGACTGGAGTCCCAACGACACATATAATTAAGTTATTATAAAGGAGTGATTTCAGCACCCCAAAAAGCCCGCATTTACACATTACATTATCCTTTGTAAATGCCGGCCATTCTTTGGATGCTGAAATACGTAGTTTTTTCAAATAAAAACGTAATTATATGTGGCGTTGGGACTCCAGTCCGCCCACACTAGTCTCCCTCAACTCCATCTACACCGTGGAGTTGAGTTGAGTCGGATATCAACGGGCTGGTATTCAAACTGCCTGACTGGAGGGGAGCGGGCTATTGTCAGAGGAGAGTTGGGGTCGTGCTTTTCTATACGGTTTTAACAAGCAATAAAACAAACAGAGAAATAAAATACGATTGTACGATGTGATTTTACCGGCGGGACATGTGAAAATGATGCTGATTATAAACTATAGCCTCGCCAACAATGCTACTGGGACATTATTATGTAAATACAACTAAATCATCTTAACACACACTTAAATATTTAAATTACTACATTGTTGGCAAAAATATTTCCGCGCTAATGTGACAACAGTCATGTTATATTTAACTCCTTCCTCAAGCCGCCTCGCTGTACAACAAACTGTCAAACGCAAAAATCACCTAGAAAATACAGTGAAAACGGACAGAAAAAACCCAGTAAGTTAAAACAATTACCTTCCGTGAAACCAGTCCTTGCAGGCATCACATTCGATCATAAACTGAGTAACGTCGTACGGTAATCTGCAGATGCAATACACTGGTACGGTCGCCATGTTAGATCATTGACAACAGCGTTGGACAGGGGGGAGAGACGGAGAGAGACAGGGGGGAGAGACGGGGGGAGACAGGGGGGAGAGACGGGGAGAGACAGGGGGGAGAGACAGGGGGAGAGACGGGGGGAGACAGGGGGGAGAGACGGGGAGTAGACGGGAGAGAGACGGGGAGAGAGACAGGGGGGAGAGACGGGGGGAGACAGGGGGGAGAGACAGGGGGAGAGACGGGGGGAGACAGGGGGGAGAGACGGGGAGTAGACGGGAGAGAGACGGGGAGAGAGACAGGGGGGAGAGACGGG
Organism: Thymallus thymallus; assembly: GCA_023634145.1. Lineage (NCBI taxonomy): Eukaryota > Metazoa > Chordata > Actinopteri > Salmoniformes > Salmonidae > Thymallus > Thymallus thymallus. The sequence continues at coordinate 1,424,393 of CM042410.1, forward strand.
GGGAGAGAGACGGGGGGAGAGAGACGGAGAGACTGGGGAGAGACGGGGGAGCAGGTCCTCTCCTGCAACAAAATGCAATATGAAGATCTTCCACAAGCCGAAGCTAGCCCGTTCCGCTGGACATTAAATGAAACCCCCAAATCCACCATCCGCTGATGTTGCATTGAGGTGGTTATCGTGCTGATGTAGCGCCGAGGTCGACCATGTTCCTGAAGTGCATCATGGTTCCTCTGGTGCCTGTAGTATCCAGCCGCTCATAAACCAACAGAACATTATCCTTTTTGCGTTGGAACATCTGTTACGTCAACGTTCGTCCTTGCTGGCTCGCATCAGATGAATGAATGTCATTAACGGGACAGACGTTTCAGCGGGGATCCCGGGACGTTCCTAAGCGTTCATACGGTTTACCTGCTCGATCAAATACAGATTGTCCCAGTACCACCGCGGGACATAACGCAGATGAGATGGAGCCAACCGTTATCATGATTATAATGCATCCATATATAACCTAGATTTTTTTCTTATATCAACTAGTTTTAATTAACATAATATTATTTAATAAAAAATAAAGATCAACTGTTTATCGCCCTATTTTCCTCTATCTGTAATCGAGTTGCAAAAAAAGCAATATCAAAATATCAATTACAGAACGTTTTCTTTATTAAATATAATAAGTGATGGATCAAAATGACGTAAAATAGCGTCTATTTTCCAGTAGGTGGCATTGACGGGAAAGGACGGCAGGTAGGTTAGAGCGTTGGGCCAGTAACCGAAAGGTCGCTGGTTCGAATACCCAAGGTGAAAATCCTCTCGATGTGTCCTTGAGCAAGGCACTTAACCCCAATTTGCTCCAGGGGCGCCGTACTACTATGGCTGTCACTGTAGGTAGGCCGTCATTGTAAACAAGAATTGCCTATTTAAATAAAGGTTAAATTAAAAAAATGGACATACTTAGCCCTTGATCATGACTTTCAGTTCCATTCCATTCCATATAAGACCCATTGGACAGCATCAGCTGTCAAAGCTGCTTATCGATCACTGCACCTGTTTATAGCCCTTCTGTAAATAGCCCACACTACTACCTCATCCCCATATTTATTTTCGTTTATTTTTCACTCATCTTGCACTCCAGTATCTCTATTTGCACATCATAATTTGCACATCCTTCATTCCTGTGTTAATGATGATAATTCTGTAATTTATTTCTACTCTATAGTCTATTTATTGTCCTACCTCCCAACCTTACTGCATTTTTGCACTACATTTTGCACTCTGTTTATAGATTTTCTATTGTGTTTTTGACTGTTTGTTTAATGTGTAACTCTGTGTTGTTGTTTTTTTTTGTCGCACTGCTTTGCTTTGTCTTGGCCAGGTCGCAGTTGCAAATGAGAACTTGTTCTCAACTGACCTACCTGGTTAAATAAAGGTGAAATAAAAAAATAAATAAAAAAAATGAAGACTTCTTCTATACTGGGCAGTTTTTTTTCCAGTATAGAACATTAACACACACCTTATATTCATATCAGCCATAACATTTTTCAAAAAACAAAAGGTTAAATTGATACACACATACAGTTGAAGTCAGAAGTTAACATACACCTTAGACAATTGCATTTAAACTCAGTTTTTCACAATTCCTGACATTTAATCCTAGTAAAAATTCCCTGTTTTACGTCAGTTAGGATCACCACTTTATTTTAAGAATGTGAAATGTCAGAATAATAGTAGAGAGAATGATTTATTTCAGCTTTTATTTCTTTCATCACATTCCCAGTGGGTCAGAAGTTTACATACCCTCAATTAGTATTTGGTAGCATTGCCTTTAAATTGTTTAACTTGGGTCAAACGTTTCGGGTAGCCTTCCACAAGCTTCCCACAATAAGTTGGGTGAATTTTGGCCCATTCCTCCTGACAGAACTGGTGTAACTGAGTCAGGTTTGTAGGCCTCCTTGCTCGCACACACTTTTTCAGTTCTGCCCACAAATGTTCTATAGGATCGAGGTCAGGGCTTTGTGATGGACACTCCAATACCTTGACTTTGTTGTCCTTAAGCCATTTTACCACAACTTTGGAAGTATGCTTGGGGTCATTGTCCATTTGGAAGACCCATTTGCGACCAAGCTTTAACTTCCTGACTGATGTCTTGAGATGTTGCTTCAATATATCCACATAATTTTCCTTCCTCATGATGCCATCTATTTTGTGAAGTGCACCAGACCCTCCTGCAGCAAAGCAGCCCCACAACATGATGCTGCCACCCCCGTGCTTCACGGTTGGGATGGTGTTCTTCGGCTTGCAAACCTCCCCCTTTTTCCTCCAAACATAACGATGGTCATTATGGCCAAACAGTTCCATTTTTGTTTCATCAGACCAGAGGACATTTCTCCAAAAAGTACGATCTTTGTCCCCATGTGCAGTTACAAACCGTAGTCTGGATTTTTTATGGTGGTTTTGGAGCAGTGGCTTCTTCCTTGCTGAGCGGCCTTTCAGGTTATGTCGATATAGGACTCGTTTTACTCTGGATATAGATACTTTTGAACACGTTTTTCACAATGTCCTTTGCTGTTGTTCTGGGATTGATTTGCACTTTTCGCACCAATGTACGCTCATCTCTAAGAGACAGAATGTGTCTCCTTCCTGAGCGGTGTGACGGCTGCGTGGTCCCACGATGTTCATACTTGTGTACTATTGTTTGTACAGATGAACGTGGTACCTTGAGGCGTTTGGAAATTGAAAAATCCCAAGGATGAACCAGACTTGCGGAGGTCTACAATTTTTTTTTCAGAGGTCTTGGCTGATTTCTTTTGATTTTCCCATGATGTCGAGCAAAGAGGCACTGAGTTTAACGGTAGGCCTTGAAATACATCCACAGGTACACCTCCAATTGACTCAAATTATGTCAATTAGCCTATCAGAAGCTTCTAAAGCCATGACATCATTTTCTGGAATTTTCCAAGCTGTTTAAAGGCACAATCAACTTAGTGTATGTAAACATCTGACCCACTGGAATTGTGATATAGTGAATTATAAGTGAAATAATCTGTCTGCAAACAATTGTTGGAAGAATTACTTGTGTCATACACAAAGTAGATGTCCTAACCGACTTACCAAAACTATAGTTTGTTAACATGAAATTTGTGGAGTTGTTGAAAGATGAGTTTTAATGACTTCAACCTAAGTGTATGTAAACTTCCGACTTCAACTGTATCCAGGGTTAGTGTTTGTCCTCCCAAGCGGCCATATATCCATGTTACAGCGTGTTTACGAAGACAGAAACATAGACAGAGGGACCACCTGTATTACTCAGCCATCTAGCATGTAATAATGGAAGGCTGCCACTGTGATGAAGACGGTTAAAACAGTGCAGTCAAGTGTATATTTTGCATTTGTGAAATGATTTTGATCTGATATGAAAGTTAAGGGCTTAATGTTTCTAGAACCGTACCACGTTTAGATGGAGTATTTTGCTGTTTTGGCTGTCAGAGCCAGTCTACCGCTGAAAATAAGATACAAGGTCCTTGGACCTTAAGGAATAATGATAGCCCAAGATGTACTCTTAAGGAGCCTAAGACACACTGATATCTAATGGGGGTAGAGACTGATATTATCATTAGAGGTTTGAAGTGTAATTTACTTTTCCTTAGATCATTAAAGATGAATAACAAAGTAATCTGATTTTCTCAGTTTCTCTGACTGGATAGCTGTGAATCTCCACTGTGTATTTAAATGACATTGATGAATTGTATTATTATGAATGACCTGCTACACAGGTCAGGGTCAAACCCTGATGGTGATAACAGTATTACTGTATTCTATAGTTTAATTGTTGTATCATAATGTCTATTCTACCCTTTGTTATACGTTGTGAAAAATGCCAAAGATTGATCACAAAAAAAACATTAGGCAAAAACATATATATTAGAATGCATTATATGATATTAAAAACGCACAAACATTAAAATTATACTAAAATAATATACTTTTATTAAGCATTGTAAGTTGCATTCAAATGCCTTCAAAATACACCACAATCCATCATCAACAATCTCCAACCCAACAGTAGTTATTATTTTACAACCCACGAGTTAGGCAGAAAACTCTTGTCAACTTACTTCAAGGTATCCCATCTCTCTTACATACAGATATCCTATCTCTCTTACATACAGGTATCCCATCTCTCTTACATACAGGTATCCCATCTCTCTTACATACAGGTATCCCATCTCTCTTACATACAGGTATCCCATCTCTCTTACATACAGGTATACTATCTCTCTTACATACAGGTATACTATCTCTCTTACATACAGGTATACTATCTCTCTTACATACAGGTATCCCATCTCTCTTACATACAGGTATACTATCTCTCTTACATACAGGTATACTATCTCTCTTACATCCTATATTCTCTGTTCACTAGTGTGACGAAAAGCTTCAGGAAGAGAATTCGATGTAAAAAGTAGGTATTAATGATTCTGGTAATAGATGTACAATAAGTCTGAATTAAATACTAAAATTAAACATCCAAATGTACTTGCTTTATGGTAATGTCTCTCTGAGGGGCGGGCATCGTGCCGACCCTCTCAGCTACATAAAGGGGCTTGTTCAGGTCAAAGCTTTTTATAACAGGGTTTTATATATGCCCACGTCCCAAATGGCACCTTTTTCCCTATGCAGTGCACTAACTTTGACCAGGGCCCATAGGCCACTACTTTCCAGAGTCCCACTTGACCCATATCACAACTCTCCTTCCCCCTGACAGCGGAGAACAGTAATAGTCAACATGTCAAACACAAAGGTGATGCTGAATCTCCCAGCATTAAAAAGTAGTTCACCACATGGGGAATATGGTTCCAGAGAGACGTGTTACTAATATGAATGGAGAAGTAACAGAGCACAGTAATGAGTATGAAACCAGGGTTATTAACACTATTCAGTAATGAGTATGAAACCAGGGTTATTAACACTATTCAGTAATGAGTATGAAACCTGAAACCAGGGTTATTAACACTATTCAGTAATGAGTATGAAACCAGGGTTATTAACACTATTCAGTAATGAGTATGAAACCAGGGTTATTAACACTATTCAGTAATGAGTATGAAACCAGGGTTATTATCACTATTCAGTAATGAGTATGAAACCAGGGTTATTATCACTATTCAGTAATGAGTATGAAACCAGGGTTATTATCACTATTCAGTAATGAGTATGAAACCAGGGTTATTAACACTATTCAGTAATGAGTATGAAACCAGGGTTATTATCACTATTCAGTAATGAGTATGAAACCAGGGTTATTATCACTATTCAGTAATGAGTATGAAACCAGGGTTATTATCACTATTCAGTAATGAGTATGAAACCAGGGTTATTAACACTATTCAGTAATGAGTATGAAACCAGGGTTATTAACACTATTAAGTAATGAGTATGAAACCAGGGTTATTATCACTATTCAGTAATGAGTATGAAACCAGGGTTATTATCACTATTCAGTAATGAGTATGAAACCAGGGTTATTAACACTATTCAGTAATGAGTATGAAACCAGGGTTATTATCACTATTCAGTAATGAGTATGAAACCAGGGTTATTAACACTATTCAGTAATTAGTATGAAACCAGGGTTATTAACACTATTCAAAGTGACTAGAATATATCATGTACTCTTGTTTTTTGATTAAATCCAATATCACGATACATTTAAAAAATCGGAGCAGATAATTTGATTGGTGACTATAACAGTTATAACAGCTTGGTAATGCATTGAAGGACTGGCTCACTGACTATTAGGCTCTTTATTAAGATGAGCCAGTGGCCACAGTACTCTGTCAGGATGAGGAAGAGGACAGCATGCATCATCACTACACACCTTTTAAAATGGTGAACCATGCACAAAGTTGAGCTGAAACAGATAGAAGTAGTAACTATGTTTGAACATCAAGGAAACCATGGCGGTTTGACACACAACATCGGGGTTGGTTGGTTGAAGAACTTTTAGCTTCTTTTTTATTTGTTTTTAGTATGTGTTTATTTCTTGAAATGCTTCTTTTATAAATAGCGAAAGTATAAAATATAGGCTAGGTAACTTAAACTTAAAATCTACTACAGTAATTAATTAGTCTGCAGATCTGAACACAATAACGAACCACTGTGATCAGCGCCCTATATATAACCTTGTATATATGTTAATATACGCATTTAACCTAATGGTATATAACATAGCTACAGTGTCTTCAGCAGGGGTTCACACCCCTCGACTTTCTCCACGTTGTTGTTGTTGTTGTTACCAACTGGGATTAAAATGGATTTAATTGTGATTATTTTTTGTGACGATTTACACAAAGTACTGTAATGTCAAAGTGGAAGAAAAATTCTAACATTTGTATTAAATGAGGAAAAAAACACAAATATATATTGATTAGATAAGTATTCAACCCCCTGAGTCAATACATGTTAGAGTCACCTCTGGCAGCGATTACAGCTGTCTTTTTGGGTAAGTCTCCAAGAGCTTTGCACACCTGGATTGTACAATATTTACAATATCATTATTCTTTAAGCTCTGTCTGGTTGGTTGTTAATCATTGCTAGACAGCCATTTTCAAGTCTTGCCATAGATTTTCAAGCCGATTTAAGTCAGAACTGTAACTAGGACACTCAGGAACATTCACTGTTGTCTTGGTAAGCACCCCCATTGTATATTTGGCCTTGTGTTTCAGGTTATTGTCCCGATGAAAGGTACATTTGTCTCCCAGTCTGTTGGAAAGCAGACAACCAGTTTTTCCTCTATGATTTTGCCTGTGCTTAGCTCTATTCCGTTTCAAATCATCATAACAAAATCCCTAGTCCTTGACGATAAGCATACCCATAACATGATGCAGCCTTCTTAAAAATATCAAGAGTGGTACTCAGTGTTTTGGATTTGCCACAAACTGATAATTTCTTTGCCATATTCTTTTTCAGTATTACTTTAGTGCCTTTTTGAAAACAGGATGCATGTTTTGTAATATGTTTATTCTGTACAGACTTCCTTCTTTTCACTCTGTAATTTAGGTTAGTATTGTGGAGTAACTACAATGTTGTTGATCCATCCTCAGTTTTCTCCTGTTACAGCCATTAAACTCTAACTGTTTTAAAGTCAGCATTGGTCTCATGGTGAAATCCCTGTCCGGCAGCTGAGTAAGGAAGGACACCTGTATCTTTCTAGTGACTGGGTGTAAAGTGTCATTAATAACTTCATGATCAAAGGGATATTCAATGTCTGCATTTATTTTAATTTTTTTACTCATCTACCAATACGTGCCCTTCTTTGAGAGGCATTGAAAAATTCACTGCTTGACTGAGGGACCTTACCAGTGGAGACTGCTGAGGGACCTTACCAGTGGAGACTGCTGAGGGACCTTACCAGTGGAGACTGCTGAGGGACCTTACCAGTGGTGACTGCTGAGGGACCTTACCAGTGGAGACTGCTGAGGGACCTTACCAGTGGTGACTGCTGAGGGACCTTACCAGTGGAGACTGCTGAGGGACCTTACCAGTGGTGACTGCTGAGGGACCTTACCAGTGGAGACTGCTGAGGGACCTTACCAGTGGAGACTGCTGAGGGACCTTACCAGTGGTGACTGCTGAGGGACCTTACCAGTGGAGACTGCTGAGGGACCTTACCAGTGGAGACTGCTGAGGGACCTTACCAGTGGAGACTGCTGAGGGACCTTACCAGTGGAGACTGCTGAGGGACCTTACCAGTGGTGACTGCTGAGGGACCTTACCAGTGGAGACTGCTGAGGGACCTTACCAGTGGTGACTGCTGAGGGACCTTACCAGTGGTGACTGCTGAGGGACCTTACCAGTGGTGACTGCTGAGGGACCTTACCAGTGGAGACTGCTGAGGGACATTACCAGTGGAGACGGCTCATAACAAGGGCTGAAACAGAACGAATGGAATGGCATCAAAACACCTGGAAAACATGTATCTGATGCCATTCCAGTAATTCCGCTCCATCCATTACCACCAACCTGTGGACTTACTCAGTTTGAATGTGTGGGGAACAGAGATGATAACTGTATGTGTGGGGTACAGAGATGAGGTACTCATAAAAAAATGCACACAGAGTCCATGCAACTTATTTAGGCTTAGCATAACAAAGGGGTTGCATACTTACTGACTTTTAATTTTTAATGAATTTGTAAACATTTCAAAAAAATAATTCCACTTTGACATAATGGGGTATTGTGTGTAAAAACAATAATATATTAAACATTTCCATTTAATGAATTTTAAATTGAGTCTGTATTCAGAACAGCCTTATTCTAACATGGATTACATTGTTATTTGTTCTCCTCATCAATCTACACACAATACCCCATAATGACAAAGCAAAAACAGGTTTTTAGAAATGTTTGCTAATTTATATATATATATATATATATATATATATATATATATATATATATATATATATATATATATATATATATATATATATATATAAATAATAAACGTAAATATCACATTTACATCAGTATTCAGACCCTGTACTCAGTGCTTTGTTGAAGCAGCGATTACAACCTTGAGTGTTCTTGGGTTTGACGCTACAAGCTTGGCACACCTGTATTTGGGGAGTTTCTCCCATTCTTCTCTGCAGATCCTCTCAAGCTCTGTCAGGTTGGATGGGGAGCGTCGCTGCACTCTGGAGTTCTGTCAGAGTGACCATCTGGTTCTTGCTCACCTCCCTGACCAAGGCCCTTCTCTTCCGATTGCTCAGTTTGGCTGGGCAGCCAGCTCTAGGAAGAGTCTTGGTGGTTTCAAACTTCTTCCATTTAAGAATAATGGAGGCCACTGCGTTCTTGGGGACCTTCAATGCTGCAGACATTTTTTGGTATCCTTCCCCAGATCTGTGCCTCGACACAATCCTGTCTCAGAGCTCTGCGGACAATTCCTTCGACCTCATGGTTTGGTTTTTGCTCTGACATGTACTGTCAACTGTGGGACCTTATATAGACAGGTGTGTGCCTTTCAAATCATGTCCAATCAATTGAATTTACCACAGGTGGACTCCAATCAAGTTGTAGAAACATCTCAAGGATGATCAATGGAAACAAGATGCACCTGAGATCAATTTCAAGTCTCATAGCAAAGGGTCTGATTACTTATGTAAATAAGGTTTCTGTTTTGTATTTTTAATACATTTGCAAACATTTCTAAAAACGTGTTTTTTGCTTTGTCATTATGGGGTATTGAGTCGTTGTGGGGTGTTGAGTCGTTGTGTTGTGTTGTGTCGTTGTGTCGTGGTGTCGTATCGTATTGAGTGTAGATTGATGAGGATTTGTATTGATTTAATCAGTTTTAGAACAAGGCTGTAACATAAAATGTGGAAAAAGTCAAGGGGTCTGAATACTCTACAAAAGCACTGTATATATCCTATTGGCTCTGACTGTGATGACTGGGAGGATTGTGATGACTGGGAGGACTGTGATGACTGTGATGACTGGGAGGACTTTGATGACTGTGATGACTGGGAGGACTTTGGACTGTGATGACTTTGGACTGTGATGACTGGGAGGACTGGGAGGACTGTGATGACTGGGAGGACTGTGATGACTGGGAGGACTGTGATGACTGTGAGGACTGTGAGGACTGTGATGACTGTGATGACTGTGAGGACTGGGAGGACTGTGATGACTGGGAGGACTGTGATGACTGGGAGGACTGGGAGGACTGGGAGGACTGTGATGACTGGGAGGACTGGGAGGACTGTGAGGACTGGGAGGACTGGGAGGACTGTGATGACTGTGATGACTGGGAGGACTGGGAGGACTGGGAGGACTGGGAGGACTGTGATGACTGTGAGGACTGGGAGGACTGGGAGGACTGTGAGGACTGTGAGGACTGGGAGGACTGGGAGGACTGTGTGTGTGCGTCGCAAATGGCACTCTATTCCTTATAGTGCACTACTATTGTTGCCATGGTGCCCTAGTAGCAGTCTAGGCAGAGAGTTCCTGTACATTTTGTAAATATTAGTAATAATTAACTGTTTATATAGCATTTTTCCCTACAACATGTTTGTTTTATTAATTAACTATTGATTTAGCTTATTATTGTAGTCTGAAAAGTTTGAATGCAGTACATCTTCAAGACTGAAGTTGGCGGTTGGTTTTTGGCTAGCTAATGTTAGCATTCATTTGAATGGGGACCGTCCACAACGGAGTGGAATTGCAACACACCCTTGAGGTTAAAGGCTCCGTTGCGAGATGGACACCGCATACTCAGAATTTTCCCAAACTTTGAGTCTTCTTCAGTCCCTCGAAGAACACCAAGTTACCAAACCACAGAAGATGAAAATGTGGTTTTGCGTTTATGGGATAGCTATCAACTTGTAAACAATGACCCACCCTATAAGTGAGTACCATTTTAAAAGTATGTTAAATTATACACATTGGTTGGTAAGCCAATTATACTTTGACCCGTTTTAGTTGATAATGATGGTAATGCCGTTTGTTTTAGTTGATAATGATGGTAATGCCGTTTGTTTTAGTTGATAATGATGGTAATGCCGTTTGTTTTAGTTGATAATGATGGTAATGCCGTTTGTTTTTGTTGATAATGATTAGGTGGAGGACGCTAGCTTCTGTGTAAACTAGCTTGACTTGCTAGAAAGTTAGAGAAACAAGTTGAGGTAAAATTAACTCAACAAAAGATGTTTTATCATCAACTGAAATAATATTTTTCTCCTGTCTTGAATAAAAAGGCCATATTTTAGAATCTCCCCAAATAAAGGCGAGAGACAGGCTCTCCATTTATTCATGGATTGTGAAACCCTCCCTATGCTCTCCGTCCTGTAGCGGAACGATATTGCATAAAGTACGGCGTAATGAAATACTTCACGACGTAAACAGGCATAAAGGCTACTCCTGGATAACTATTGAAATGTGGTGTGCTTTCTGGCGCCTCGTGACTCCCATAGCATCACCCAAGAGGGTGCTGTATTGTGTTAGTAGCTAGCTAGCTAGTCCAGTGGCTAGTACGGAGTCCTACTACGAAGCCACAGACGGCAAGACATCATGATGACAACGTGCTGCCTGCTGCCGGCCTTCCCCTTCTGACCACCTCCTCCCTCCGCTGACCTCACTCAACCTTCAGTCTCAACCTTCAGTCTCAACCTTCAGTCTCAACCTTCAGTCTCAACCTTCAGTCTCAACCTTCAGTCTCAACCTTCAGTCTCAACCTTCAGTCTCAACCTTCAGTCTCAACCTTCAGTCTCAACCTTCAGTCTCAACCTTCAGTCTCAACCTTCAGTCTCAACCTTCAGTCTCCTCATGATTAATGATTATGTTTCCGTTGTTTCTCTACAGCACTGAGATGGTGCTGTTAAAGTTGAATAATTATTCTTATTGTTACTTTCAATCTATAGTTACCATGGTGCCTAGTGGCATCCTAGGCTCATGTAAATTATGTACATATTTAAATCGGTTTTATGTAAATATTTTTTTACAAACATTATTATTATTTGTTTTATAGCTAAATGAGTGCAGATCAAGTCTTGACATCATTAATTGGTTTCCTGCTAATAAATGTATGAAAATGCTAGCAGGTGTGTTTTATTCAGATTACACCTTCTGGCTTTGGGTAGTTTTCCCAATTAGCTCTTAGTCTCACGTCACAATTAGCCGTTCATCCATGTTTCTAAGTCAGATTTTGAAGTGTTTCCAAACGTCAAATTTCTAAGTGTTTAAGGTTTAAGCACCAAAATCTTAAGGTTAGACAATAACTCTGAATGGTAAGGGCAAACGTTTGGGATAAGCTTAAAACTAAAATACCAAAAACAACTTTCTATCGCTGGATTCGAACTTGCAATCTTTGGAATCAAGGTTACGCCCATCCGCCATCCCCGTACACAACGCCCTAGCGAAACTGAAACCTACTTAAAGGTAACAGCGCTCACTGTTGCCCCTAGTGGACGGTTTCCATGTCATCTCCCAACGTCCTCAGACATGGATGGATGTCCAATACTGACTTGTATCACGGGTGACATGGCTGGTTTTCCACCAACGGTGACCCAAGAGGAGGACTGTAGGCATGCCGAGTTGTCAGTGGGTTGGCTTTTCATTGCTCACAGGACACCTGATGTTATAAGGAGTGGGTTGTACTCTGAGGGAAAATCAAACTTCATCGCAGAGCCCCAATACAGAGGAAGAAGCTGCAGACGACGGGGACACCTTGATGACATGGAACTGCCTGCCTGCCCTTGGACATGCTGACCAATGACCACCACCTATCACACAGTAATGACATTTATTTAAGAGGACCACAATGGAAATGCATTTTCCTGATTTTTAAATGCATTATCCATGTGTGGTTGTGTTTTAAATTATCAAATAAAACTATCTATCTATCTATCTATCTATCTATCTATCTATCTATCTATCTATCTATCTATCTATCTATCTATCTATCTATCTATCTATCTATCTATCTATGTCTAAAGTAGTGCACTATATAGGAACTAGGGTGCCATTTGGGAAGCAGTCCGTGGCTCTATCTGCTTCTCTGTTGTTTAACTCTCAAAACGTTATTTACTGTGACAAAAAAGTTACAATGGCAAATATATGGTGCCAAGTAAGTACTGGAGGATAATCTCAACCTATAAATATATGGTGCCAAGTAAGTACTGGAGGATAATCTCAACCTATAAATATATGGTGCCAAGTAAGTACTGGAGGATAATCTCAATTTATAAATATATGGTGCCAAGTAAGTACTGGAGGATAATCTCAACCTATAAATATATGGTGCCAAGTAAGTACTGGAGGATAATCTCAACCTATAAATATATGGTGCCACGTAAGTACTGGAGGATAATCTCAACCTATAAATATATGGTGCCACGTAAGTACTGGAGGATAATCTCAACCTATAAATATATGGTGCCAAGTAAGTACTGGAGGATAATCTCAACCTATAAATATATGGTGCCACGTAAATACTGGAGGATAATCTCAACCTATAAATATATGGTGCCAAGTAAGTACTGGAGGACCATCTCAACCTATAAATATATGGTGCCAAGTAAGTACTGGAGGACAATCTCAACCTATAAATATATGGTGCCAAGTAAGTACTGGAGGATAATCTCAACCTATAAATATATGGTGCCAAGTAAGTACTGGAGGATAATCTCAACCTATAAATATATGGTGCCAAGTAAGTACTGGAGGATAATCTCAACCTATAAATATATGGTGCCAAGTAAGTACTGGAGGATAATCTCAACCTATAAATATATGGTGCCAAGTAAGTACTGGAGGATAATCTCAACCTATAAATATATGGTGCCAAGTAAGTACTGGAGGATAATCTCAACCTATAAATATATGGTGCCAAGTAAGTACTGGAGGATAATCTCAACCTATAAATATATGGTGCCAAGTAAGTACTGGAGGATAATCTCAACCTATAAATATATGGTGCCAAGTAAGTACTGGAGGATAATCTCAACCTATAAATATACGGTGCCAAGTAAGTACTGGAGGATAATCTCAACCTATAAATATATGGTGCCACATAAGTACTGGAGGATAATCTCAACCTATAAATATATGGTGCCAAGTAAGTACTGGAGGATAATCTCAACCTAAAAGAAACTAAAAGAGACAAAAGCATGTAGTTTCTGCTTCAGTATTATATTAAGAAAAAGGATAACGTTCTCTTTACCAGTCTGAGACATGGGCTGCGTCTCAAACGGCATCATATTTGCTACATAGTGCACTACTTTTGACCGGCGCACTCGGAAGTATAACTCTATGGGCTCTGTCAAACGCTCGCCAACCCTATGGGCCGTGGTCAAAAGTAGTGCACCATACAGGGAATAGGTGTAACATTTGGGACACAGCCCATGGTGGTATCATGGTAGTATCATGTCGATATCAGTGGAGAGTGTAGTGGACTGACTGGCCTAGTCCTCTTTATACAAGCTAGTAGTATTGATTTAGTTTAGAACTGGTCTGGTCGTATCACTCGTCTAGTTAAAAGGAGAAATCCTCATCATTTCTATCTGTCTGACATCATCGAAAAGGGTCTGAATTTCATGTCCTCATGTTCTCTATCGAGAGGAAAAGATGGATGCGTTCCAAATGGCACCCTATTCCCCATGTAGTGCACTATAAAAAGGGGAGCCATTTGGGATGCATCCAATATTTAAGAGAGTGACTGTAGGCTTCCATAGATCCTCTCACTCGTCCTTCACCCACTCTACAAAAACCCCTTTTTACTCCTCTGTTTGTAAAACAGAGGTGGCGTCGTACAGAGGTTCTAGTGCTTCTCTGAGACAGGTGCTGTCTGTGTTTAGTGCATTTAGATGGGGGTTAGTATTGCACATCTTGGAGTCGTTGCTAAAGGCACTTTCTTGTTGGATATTCAGAGCTCTGCTTTCTCTGGCCTGACCTTTCAGCTGCTCTACCGCTCTCTCCTCCACGGCCTGACCTTTCAGCTGCTCTACCTCTCTCTCCTCTAGTCCCTCCTCCAGTCCCTCCTCCTCTCTCTTCTCCAGTCCCTCCTCCTCTCTCTTCTCCAGTCCCTCCTCCTCTCTCCCCTCCAGTCCCTCCTCTCTCCCCTCCAGTCCCTCCTCCTCTCTTTCCTCCAGTCCGTTCTCTGTAGTGGATCCATCAGAGGACAGCAGAGCAGGGGATTTCTCCTCGTCCTCAGTCTTCAGCTTCTTCCTTTCCTTCACCACACTGGCTAAGGAGTAGGCAGGCTTACTCTGGTGGGGAGCGGGGGAGAGGAGGAGGGGGGACAATAAATATTTATATCACTTAGTACAGATCAGCACAACATCAAGGGCAGAACAGCATGAAACAACTTCAATTCCAGCATGTTATACAGATCCTCAAAGAACTGGGAGAAAAAGCTAATTCATTAATTTATGACTGATGAGAAGCCTTTCACATCATGCACACATGGATAAACAGAGAGAGACTGAAAGACCATGCTCAGAGTCAATCACAACCATAATCTGATGTATAAAGACCATGCTCAGAGTCAATCACAACCATAATCTGATGTATAAAGACCATGCTCAGAGTCAATCACAACCATAATCTGATGTATAAAGACCTGCTCAGAGTCAATCACAACCATAATCTGATGTATAAAGACCATGCTCAGAGTCAATCACAACCATAATCTGATGTATAAAGACCATGCTCAGAGTCAATCACAACCATAATCTGATGTATAAAGACCTGCTCAGAGTCAATCACAACCATAATCTGATGTATAAAGACCATGCTCAGAGTCAATCACAACCATAATCTGATGTATAAAGACCATGCTCAGAGTCAATCACAACCATAATCTGATGTATAAAGACCATGCTCAGAGTCAATCACAACCATAATCTGATGTATAAAGACCATGCTCAGAGTCAATCACAACCATAATCTGATGTATAAAAGACCATGCTCAGAGTCAATCACAACCATAATATGATGTATAAAGACCATGCTCAGAGTCAATCACAACCATAATCTGATGTATATGTCACACAGAACACTGTAATGACATATCACACAGAACACTGTAATGACATATCACACAGAACACTGTAATGACATCACACAGAACACTGTAATGACATATCACACAGAACACTAAGTCGCGTCCATAGATACAGAACAAAAAGACTGAACGACTGGGTCATGTCTCTGGCAACCTAACCGATAGAACGAACGACCAGCCGGCTCGGGTAGCAACTCTAGATTTGTGTCTGGACTATATCTTGTGGAAGGATGAAATAGTATGAATAAATTCATCAAAATAACGTTTTAAATGAAAATATGTCAATCGTTATTTGAATATGTTGGTAACATTGTATAAAAGTGATAATACCCTCGAAGACGTCGTTTGGAGGATATATTAGCACGTAAGATTTATTCTCGGGCCACCCATGATTTCTTCTCGGGCCACCCGTGATTTCTTCTCGGGCCACCCGTGCCAATAGATCGGCCAAACACCGGCTTCCATAGCATTATCACTTAATCAAACCGTAGCATTTCTTATTCCTGTTGAGTATAACTTGGCTTATGTAACGTACCATTAGATGTGTCGCACTAGAGAATCCCAGACAAGTTCTGTATTGTTTCATTTCTCTGTAAATGTCTGCTTAGTTCAGTATTGTGTCACCCATCTAGTACCTCTGGAACAGGCAATGTTTTAGGAGTGGAACCCGGTGTGCTGATAGGAGTGGAACCCGGTGTGCTGATAGGAGTGGAACCCGGTGTGCTGATAGGAGTGGAACCCGGTGTGCTGATAGGAGTGGAACCCGGTGTGCTGATAGGAGTGGAACCCGGTGTGCTGATAGGAGTGGAACCCGGTGTGGTCGTCTGCTGCAACAGCCCATCCGTGACAAGGGCCGACGAGTTGTGGCGCTGTTGTACTGCAGAGTTATCTGTCTGTTTGTGGCTCCGCCTGTTTGCTTGCACCATTCTTGCCATTCTTCCTCGACCTCACTCATCAACAAGCTGTCCTACCTGGTGTGTCCCCTGCCTCACCTGGTATGTCCCCTGTCTCACCTGGTATGTCCCCTGTCTCACCTGGTGTCAATGGGGCTAAAAATCCCAAAGGGTCGTAGATGGAATTCGCCACAGACAGTATGCCTCTTCTGGTGGTTGTTGTTTTACAATGATTTTAAAGGAAAATGTATCAGTTTCAACATTCCACTGAATTCCAAGAGCTCTTTCCACTGGGAGGTTGTCTCGGTCAAGGTTCAATTGCTTTACTTCTTTGGCCCTTTCTTCTTCAGGAATTGAAGCAAGAACAGACCGACTGTTGCTGATCCACTTTGTGAGCTTGAATCCACCGGTTGCACACACTGTTCTGAGTTCCCTAGTCAGCAAAATGGCTTGTGTCTCATTGGGTACAGACTTTAGGCAGTCATCCACATAGAAGTTCCTTCGTATAGTGTTCAGAACATCCTCACTAACCTTTCCCTCATTGTCAACAGCAATTTTCTTGAGCGCACAGCTGGGTGAGGAGACCGCGCCGAAGAGATGGACCACCATTCTGAACTCTGCCAGTGGTTGACAGATGTCACCGTCGGGCCACCACAAGAAACGTAGGAAGTCGCAGTCGTGTTCTGGAACATTGACCTGGTGGAACATTCCTTTAATATCCGCCATTAGTGCCACGGGTTCTTGACGGAAACGAAGTAGGACACCAAGCAATGTGTTCGTAAGGTCGGGACCATGCAATAGCACTTTATTGAGTGAGGAACCTTTATTGAGTGAGGAAATGATGCAGCACAGTCGAATACTATTCGGATTTTCCCTTTCCTTTTGTGGTAGACCCCATGATGGGGTATATACCAGACCCTTCCGTCGTTATACTGTTTAATTAGAAGCTCTTCTAATTTCGTAATTGAGATTTTGTTGGAAGTAACCCGTAATCGACCCTGTTCATCGATTACGGGTTGCTGCTCAGCGGACCATTAACCACCCATCCAAGACGGGTTTTCACCGCGTAGGGCCCGTTACCTCACTGTTAATGATCGCCCACGGCTCCACTGCTTTAGGGACATTGATCCCTATTAACAGTCCGACGTCTGCTTCAATAGTAGTCATATGAATATCCTTCAGATATGGCCACTTCTTCAAGTCCTCTTGGCTGGGTATATTCTCCTTACCTATTGGTATTGAGCTTTGGGTAAACACTTCTGGCAGTGCTAGGAACTCATTAATGTCAAGGACGCTAACCTCCAGTCCTTCTAGTTTATAAGTGCTTTGGGGTTTCTCTTCACCCATTGTTCTCAGTAAAATCTTAATTCTCCTGCCTCTAGCATCCAGCTGTCTCATTAAGCTCTCAGTACAGTAGGTTGCAGAGCTCCCGGAGTCCAGAAATGCGTATGTTTGAATAACTCTGCTGCTCTTGGATACTCTTATTTGGATGGGTAAGATCGCCAGCTTGCAATCGGCGACACCGGCCCTGGTATTTGTATATCCGCATGTCTGTGAAGGCACTGTGGTAACAGGAGTAACCTCATTCTTAGTTGCGGCACTCTCGTCCTTCTGTCGGGCATCCCAGTTCTCGATGTGTAGGATGGTTGGATGCTTTCTCTGACAAGATTGACAGGTAAGGCGCCTTTTACATGTTTTACTCCTGTGGCCTTTGGTTAGACATGAAAAACAAATCCCTTTTTCGTTGAGGAATTCAATTTTTTCCCTTATGGGGTTTCAACACTATCTTGCGGCAGGTTTCCATAGCATGCTCCCCGTCACAAAACAAACATGGTTTATGAAAAGCATCACTTGTGTTAATGCTGATCTTCTGTTCACTTTCCTGATATCCTCTGTCGTCTGTGTTCGTAGCTACTGGAGTAACTGTGGGAGCAAAACTGCTGCTTTGCCTCTGGGAATAGACTGGAGCTAGGGATCAATAACTAGCCTTGAGTATTCTCATGTTGACAGCAGGGTCTTGAATATTTCCACAAATAGGATCCATTGCCACTCTGGCTTGCCTTTCTAAGAAGTGAACCAGATCTTCGAACTTTGCTCTTCTGCCTTTTCGCTCAAGATGGTCACATGCAATCGACCTCCATTTGTCTTTGAGTTTGAAAGGTAGCTTGGATATGACTAACAGCATGTTTGGGGGGTTTTCTAATGCTTGCATATACTGAAGGGCTTGCATAGCATTGCAGCAGCCTCGCAGAAACAGTGAGTAAGCATGCAACGCTGACCCGTCCTCAGGTTTGATAACAGGCCAGCCCAGGGCCTTCTCCATATAGGCACTTGTTATACTGAATTCAGGATAACACGTCTGGGGTCCATATGTTGACAACTACGCACCAGGTCTCTTGGTTGGCCAGAAGTGAATTGCTCCAGATAATATAGCCTGTCCCTACTGCTGGCTGTGTTGGACTCTATCCCATGTTCAAATGCGTTGACGAAAGACTGATAATGCAGTGGGTTTCCGCCAAACACAGGGATATCTCTAGCAGGTAATAGAGACAGTTTTTGTTGATGTATGAGGAGATTCGTTGTTTCATTTTGCCTTCTCATAACACTGATTACTGCATTCTGATTAATGTTGCAGTCTTCATTAATGTTATCATCTCCCAGCTGAATACCACCTGCCTGAACGTCACTGTACTGATATGTTAGAGGTGTTCTTCGCCTCCTTCGTACGTCCCTCTGATCTGGAGGTCCTAGAGTGGTATTATCAAATGGAAAGGAATCAGGGTCGAATCGTTCAAGGGTCCTGGGAGGTTTTTCTTGGTCATAATATTCATCCATCCCATCTTTGGGAGTCATCACCTTGGCTCCAACAGCAGACAAATCCTCATGATCTCCAATAACTTTTAATTTTGCATTGGACGTTGCAATACCAGTTTCAATTTCCAACTGTTCCTTTCTTGCCTTCAATTCTGTAATCCTTCCTGCGCGTTTCATGTCCATTTGAGGCTTTTCCTCAAGGGTTGCAGATTCTAATATGTATTCTTCCTCCTCAAGTTTCCACCACTCTTTTAATGCTGCAGCTCGTGTGATCAGAGCAGCTTCTCAATCTCAGCTTCAAGCCTCAGAGTAGAAGCAGTTTTTGATGGCTTGCTGGAGGTTCTGGAGCATTTTCCTATATTGCTTGCACTGTCCTGGGGTCGAATATCAGATTCTCCTGTTTCAATCCAATTTTCTATTTTAATCAGGAATGAATTAAACCGTTGCCTTTTTGGTTGATACCAGTCCAGTTCATCGTCCTCCTTTTCCTCTTCAAACAACTGCGATTGCACAGATTTATGTAGCTCATCGAAATCAGTCAATAATTATTATCGCCAGTCAAAGCGTTTATTTTGTTCATCTCCTCGTTAACATACTCACTTCCCTCTGCGGGAGCCAATTAGTTTATGCACATATTGGCTGGCCCTCGATTCATCCCCTCTTCCACTGGAAGACATTCTCACAACCTTCTAGTAACAGCGTTTGTACCGTGAGAAACTACGTTTCATTCTATTAAGGCAGCACTTATGCAATGAAACAATGTAACAATTCCCACAATCGAAACTATGCAACATCCGCACTCTTTGAGCAAATAAAAAATCCGTGGCTTGTAAGTATTGTTGCGTTAATTGTGGTTCTGTTTACTCACGGTACCGCTGGCTTCGCTATGTTGTATTGAGGATATCGCTCCAAACGTTGCTCCAAGGCGTTTGTCCCCTTGATCCTTCCGTGCAAATAACTTTCTGCTTGATCCTCCCGTGTGAAGAGTTTTCCACTGGTGTAGTGACTTCTTTGGACTTGGTTTAGTTTTAGCCACTTCTGACCAGGGACATGGCTCACCACGCGTATTCAAGTATATTCCAATTAACCAACATTCACAACCAATGACTCTGGGTTCTTTACGTTTATTTTCCGATACATTAAACATCCAATAAGTTCAATGCCAATCACTAATTACAATATACGAATTGCCAATTCCGGTGGAAAACTGTGTCACTTCCCTGGTCCCCTCCCCGCCCACGTAGTCCCATCCTTTATCTGTACAAATCCCTGCGTCACGTTCACACGGGCGTCAATGGCATTTCAGGTAAGTGACCAATATATAAATATTATTCACATAAGCCTAAGCATTAGCATAAACAATGATACAATTATTTTCTTTCTGGAAACAATAACTCAGGTACTGGTCATAAATGGCTCCTACACCTGGTATGTCCCCTGTCTCACCTGGTATGTCCCCTGTCTCACCTGGTATGTCCCCTGTCCCACCTGGTATGTCCCGTCTCACCTGGTTTGTTCCCTGGCTCTTGAAGCTTCTGAGGGGGTATTTGGCTCCTCGACCGAAGGTCCTGATGACAGGAGTGGAGATCACACCCCGCAGACGCCTAGGGAGCAAACAACCAGTTTAGAAACACACAACCAGTTCCTGCCAAGGCAGCAGCTACTCTTCCTGGGGTTTATTATTGATCCCCATTAGTTCCTGTCAAGGCAGCAGCTACTCTTCCTGGGGTTTATTATGGATCCCCATTAGTTGCTGTCAAGGCAGCAGCTACTCTTCCTGGGGTTTATTATGGATCCCCATTAGTTCCTGCCAAGGCAGCCGCTACTCTTCCTGGGATTTATTATGGATCCCCATTCGAACCCTCAACCGTCGGGCCCAAAGCCCAGCGCGCTATCGATCGTGCCATGAAGGTCTGATGTGCTGGCTGCATATTAACAGTAGAATATCCGTGACTCAACGAGTAGCCGACCAATAGCCACCAGTATAATAAATCAGTTTAATACACACAATCACAAAGACATCCATAAATATTTTGTTTAGGAAGGTCTTAAAAAAACGAAACTAAGACCATTTTCTTTCAAAATAACAGAAAAGCATGTTTTAAGATGTATTTCTCTATGCTCTAGTAGCTGAGGCTATGGTTTTATTTAACCTTTATTTGCTTCATGTCAACAAAATGTATTAACTTGTTATGCTCTTTCAGATAGTGTATAGCAATCAAAACGTCTGGCCTGCATGGACATCTGTACTGTAGGATTATTTGGGAAAGAAAGCAAGCTCCAACAAGCTCCAACAAGCTTCATAAAGACGCCCTCTGGTGGTTTCAACAAGCATTAACGGCAAAAATGGCAGACAGTAAAATACTATGCTGTTCCATACCGCAGCATCTTGCAAGCCATGCTGCAGTATGATGCAACTTCTAAACCAACAACCACTGTATGTAGTACAGTGTTCCTCCCATAGTCTGTTCTGGACTTGGGGACTGTGAAGAGACCTCTGGTGGCATGTCTTGTGGGGTATGCATGGGTGTCTGAGCTGTGTGCCAGTAGACAGCTCGGTGCATTCAACATGTCACAAATACAAATGGTGATGGAGTCAATCTCTCCTCTACATTAAGTCATGAGAGATTGACCTCCATGATTAATGCTAGCTCCCCATTTACTTTTAAGGGCCAGCCGTGCCAATTATAACAGCACCTGACAACACGACTGAACAGTAGTCCAGGTGTGACACAACTAGAGCCTGTAGGACCTGCCTTGTTGATAGTGCTGTTAAGAAGGTAGAGCAGCACTTTATTATGGACAGATTTCTCCCCATCATAGCTACTGTTGTATCAATATGTTTTCACCATGACAGTTTACAATCCAGGGTTACTCCAAACAGTTTAGTCAACTCAACTTGCTCAATTACCACATTATTCATTACAATATTTAGTTGAGGTTTGTCCCAAGTACAGTACTTTCAGTTTTTTAAATATTTAGGACTAACTTATTCCTTGCCCCCCACTCTGAAACTAACTGCGGCTCTTTGTTAAGTGTTGCAGTGATTTCAGTTGCTGTAGTAGCTGACGTGTATAGTGTGGAGTCATCTGTATACATAGACACACTGGCCTTACTCAAAGCCAGATGCATGTAATGGGCCTAGACAGCTACCCTGTGGAATTCCTGATTCTACCTGGATTATGTTGGAGAAGCTTCTATTAAAGAACACCCTCTATGTTCTGTTAGATAAGTAACTCTTCATCCACAATATAGCAGGGGGTGTAAAGTCATAACATATACACTACCGTTCAAAAGTTTGGGGTCACTTAGAAATGTCCTTGTTTTTTGTCCATTAAAATAACATCAAATTGATCAGAAATACAGTGTAGACATTGTTAATGTTGTAAATGACTATTGTAGCTGGAAACGGCAGATTATTTATGGAATATCTACATAGGCGTACAGAGGCCCATTATCAGCAACCATCACTCCTGTGTTCCAATGGCACGTTGTGTTAGCTAATCCAAGTTTATAATCTTAAAAGGCTAATTGATCATTAGAAAACCCTTTTGCAATTATGTTCTTAACTGACTTGCCTAGTTAAATAAAATAAATATGTTTTTCCAGCAGCAGACTATGATTGATAATGTCAAAAGCTGCACTGAAGTCTTAACAAAACAGCCCACACAATATCTTTATTAACAATTTCTCTCAGCCAATCATCAGTAATTTGTGTAAGTGCTGTGCTTGTTGAATGTCCTTCCCTATAAGCATGCTGAAAGTATGCTGTCAATTTGTTTCCTGTAAAATAGCATTGTATCTGGTCAAACCCTGTTTTAGCCAGTAAAGGGGGCTTTACTATTCTTAGGTAGCAGAATGACTGTAGCTTCCCTCCAGGCCTGAGGGAACACACTTTCTAGTAGGATTACATTGAAGATGTGGTAAATAGGTGTGGCAATATCGTCCGCTATTATCCTCAGTCATTTTCCATCCAGGTTGTCAGACCCGGTGGCTTGTTATTGATGATTGACAATACTTTTGGATGTGTAGTGTCAGCGTTTGTTTCCTAATTTTTACAATGAAAAAAATGTTTAAATAGTTTCCAATATCAGTGGGTTTTGTGATGAATGAGCATCTGATTCAATGACTGATGGAGCAGAGTTTGTCTTTTTGCCCAAAATTTCATTTAAGGTGCTTCAAAGCTTTTTACTATCATTCTTCATATTATTTATTTTTATTTCATAGTATAGTTTATTTGTCTTTATATTTAGTTTTGTTAGATGATTTATCAATCTGCAGAACGTTTACCAGTCGGTTGTGCAGACAGACCATTCATTTAGCCTCGTCCCTCTCAACCATAACATTTCTCAGTTCCTCATCAGTCCACAGGGATTTAACATTTTATACAGTAATTATCTTAATGGGTGTTTATTAGTAACTGGAATAAGACATTTTATAAATGTATCAAGTGCAGCGTCTGGTTGTTCCTCATTACAAACCACAGACCAACAAATATTATTTACATCATCAACATATGAATCACTACAGAACTTATTGTATGACCTCTTACCCTCGGTTTGGTCCCCCGACAGAGACCACCTGGATGGGGAAGCCTCCTCTGCCTCGGCCCCGTCTGATGCCAGCCCACTGGCCCACCACCGTGCCTGCTATCTCCAGCTTCCCGCCCTGGGAGGACATGCTTGGCAGGCCTGCAGACCACAGACCAACAGTAAGTTGAAAAAGTTAAGAGAAACCCAACCTGAGTATAATATACTGACCCACCTTTCTGGTGAATAATATCTGTACTTATAGTCATCTCTTTAGTAATGTACTTATACTGAAGACAAATATAAACCCATTTCAAAGGTTTTACTGAGTTAGATAATAAAAGGAAATCAGTCAATTGAAATAAATTCATTAAACCCTAATCTATGGATTTCACATGACTGGGCAGGGGTGCCGCCCACTGGGGAGCCAGGCCCAGCCAATCAGAAGGGTTCCCCACTAAAGGGCTTTATTACAGATAGAAATACTCCTCAGTAATGATCATGCTGTTTAATCATCTTCTTGATATGCCACACCTGTCAGGTGGATGGATTATCTTGTTTAATCATCTTCTTGATATGCCACACCTGTCAGGTGGATGGATTATCTTGTTTAATCATCTTCTTGATATGCCACACCTGTCAGGTGGATGGATTATCTTGTTTAATCATCTTCTTGATATGCCACACCTGTCAGGTGGATGGATTATCTTGTTTAATCATCTTCTTGATATGCCACACCTGTCAGGTGGATGGATTATCTTGTTTAATCATCTTCTTGATATGCCACACCTGTCAGGTGGATGGATTATCTTGTTTAATCATCTTCTTGATATGCCACACCTGTCAGGTGGATGGATTATCTTGTTTAATCATCTTCTTGATATGCCACACCTGTCAGGTGGATGGATTATCTTGTTTAATCATCTTCTTGATATGCCACACCTGTCAGGTGGATGGATTATCTTGTTTAATCATCTTCTTGATATGCCACACCTGTCAGGTGGATGGATTATCTTGTTTAATCATCTTCTTGATATGCCACACCTGTCAGGTGGATGGATTATCTTGTTTAATCATCTTCTTGATATGCCACACCTGTCAGGTGGATGGATTATCTTGTTTAATCATCTTCTTGATATATCACACCTGTCAGGTGGATGGATTATCTTGGTAAAGGAGAAATGCTCACTAACAGGGATGTAAACACATTTGTGCAAAACTTTTGAGAGAAATAAGCTTTTTGTTTGTAAGGAACATTTCTGGGATGTTTTATTACAGCTGATGAAACATGAGACCAACACTTTATATGGAGTGTTTATATTTTAGTTCAGTGTAATTTATGCATAGTAGTATCCATAGTAACATAGACAATATAAATAACTTTATTTTTATGGCAAGGGAACTTGTTTATGGAGTGGTTCAGAAAATAAACCAGATAAACATGGCTAGTAGATTAGGCTATACAGTGGACCAGGCTGAACTCTAACAGAGGACAGGCTGACCATATTATTAAATAAAAACCATCAGTGGCGCTCCCCATGCTGGAGAGCCTTAAATAGTGGAATCTATGTACAGTACACAATCTGGAAAGTAGTATCAATGATTGGTCTTTTACCAGGCATGCCCATGCTCCTGCCTCTGCCCTGCAGCGGCATCATGTGGGGTGGGGGGTAGAAGGCTCCCCCTGGGGGGTAAAAAGGCATGGGGTGGTGGAGGGGAGGGGGGCGGGAGAAGTTAAGCCCCTCCAGGATGCACTGCCTCATTTTCTTCACCTTGTTCACCTGATCCACCTGGAGACATAGAGGACAGAGCGAAAGAGAGGGGACAGAGAGAGAGAGGAGAGAGAGGGGACAGAGAGAGAGAGAGAGAGGAGAGAGAGGGGACAGAGAGAGAGAGGAGAGAGAGGGGACAGAGAGAGAGAGAGAGAGACAACGAGGAGACAGAGAGAGAGAGACAACGAGGAGACAGAGAGAGAGACAGAGACAGAGAGAGAGACAGAGACAGAGACAGAGACAGAGACAGGGGGGACAGAGAGAGAGAGAGAGAGAGAGAACAAAGAGAGAGAACAAAGACAAAGAGAAAGAGAGAGAGAGAGAGAGAGAGAGAGAGAGAGAGAGAGAGAGAGAGAGAGAGAGAGAGAGAGAGAGAGAGAGAGAGAGAGAGAGAGAGAGAGAGAGAGAGAGAGAGAGAGAGAGAGAGAGAGAGAGAGACAGAGAGAGAGGGGACAGAGAGAGAGAGGGGACAGAGAGAGAGAGGGGACAGAGAGAGAGAGAGAGAGAGGGGACAGAGAGAGAGAGAGAGAGGGGACAGAGAGAGAGAGAGAGAGAGGGGACACGGAGAGAGAGAGGGGACACGGAGAGAAAAAGGTTTTCTATGGAACTCCAGCACACGGTTGTATGATAAGTACTGGCACTGATGAGTTTACAACCGGACCATTGTTAAAAGATAGAGCTATAATATAATGGGACTGGTCTAGGTTAAGATCCTAGACTAGAATGGGACTGGTCTAGGTTAAGATCCTAGACTAGAATGGGACTGGGTTTGTCTCTGTGTAGATGATACCTGACCGTCACAGAGGTGGACCAGCAGGGCCTTGTCCTGAATGGCCTGGATCAGTTTGTTCTGCAACAGCTTGCCATCAAAGTACATCCAGGGGCAGCAGTGCTCCCAGGGGATTGGCTGGCCACAGACATCATTGGCCAATAAGGCCATGTCCACACCGCTCATGAAGAGAGCAGCCAGCTGCACACCGCGAGGGTCCAGGTTATCGATCTACAGGGAGAGACAACTGTAGAACAACTCACAGTGGCAGGCATAGCTTGCAAAGTTCTGGTAACTTCCCCAAAATCCACAGGTTTTCTAGAAATCCTGATTTCTGGAATCAGGAGGGAATAAGCAAGAAACCCTGGGAGGATCCAGATACACTCCTGGGGGACCCCACCACTCCTGGGAGACCCCACCACTCCTGGGAGACCCCACCACTCCGGGGGGACCCCACCACTCCGGGGGGACCCCACCACTCCGGGGGGACCCCACCACTCCTGGGAGACCCCACCACTCCTGGGAGACCCCACCACTCCTGGGGACCCCACCACTCCGGGGAGACCCCACCAAAGGGGTGAAGGTTTTTGCTATAGTCCAGTAATAACACACTTGATCAATCTAGCTAATCAGCTAGTCATCAAACTCTTGGTCAGGTGTGTTAGTGTTGGTCAGGTGTGTTAGTGTTGGGCTAAAACAAAAAGTTGTACCCTCTAAGTGTTCCCCAGAAGTGGACAGAGAACCACTGAGTTACATAAGCTACAATAGTACCCCCCCCACACACACACACACAGTAACCCCCACCATACAGTAACCCCAACGATACAGTAACCCCACCATACAGTAACCCCAACGATACAGTAACCCCCACCATACAGTAACCCCAACGATACAGTAACCCCCACCATACAGTAACCCCAACGATACAGTAACCCCCACCATACAGTAACCCCAACGATACAGTAATCCCACCATACAGTAACCCCCACTACAGAGAAAGCCCCATCACATAGTAAGCCCCCATCAACAGCATCCCACAGAGCAAAGCAGTGCACTGACAGTGGTAGCAGCCCATTCTACCAGGCTGCAGACATATAGGACACTAGCTGATAATCTACCAGCCAACCAGTCACGCAGCCAGCCAGCCAAACCAGTCTTGCAGCCAAGCAGTCACTCAGCCTGCCAGCCACACCCAGCCAACCAACCAGTCACAGCCAGCAAGCCAACCAGCCACACAGCCAACCACACACAGCTAGCCAGTCACAGATGACAGAGCCACACACACTACCAGAACCGAGCCACATACAGACTACCAGAACCGAGCCACATACAGACTACCAGAACCGAGCCACATACAGACTACCAGAACCGAGCCACATATAGACAACCAGAACCGAGCCACATACAGACTACCAGAACCGAGCCACATACAGACTACCAGAACCGAGCCACATACAGACTACCAGAACCGAGCCACATACAGACTACCAGAACAGAAGCAGATGGTTGATGTTTATGGTTGTTTAGTGCATGTTATTGTTGTGACAATATGAGGAGTGTCCTGTAGACGCAGCCTAGAGGACCCAGAGTACACATACTACCGGACTACAGAAAAAAATTACATTCACAGCAATTTCTGTTAAATCCATGATAGGGTTGGAAAATTCCCATAACTTCCCAAAATAACCAGGATTTCCAGAAATCCCGTTTGAAAAATTCCCGGGAATCTGGTCAGAAATCCAGAATCTTCCAACAAGGAATTCTGGAAAACCTGGGAAATTCGGAACCCTAGTCCAGGAGTGTTGTTAATGTGGGTGTGAAAGCAGCTTGTAATACCAATGTCTGCCACTGGTTGGTTCCAGGACACTCCTCAGACTCGCTACAAAATCACCTTGAGTTCCTGCAGCTGTTCAGGCTCATACAGTTTAGGAGACAGTGCTTGGGCTAGGAACGCGTCAAGTTCCTTACCACGCAAAACTCTTACTCCTGGCCATTGTAACATAAACCTAGAGCAGAACAAAGGGACAAATACAACATGACAACATTTAGTAAAGGTCAGATTATAGTGTCTGATCTGCTCTTCCATACAATCACCATCTCTCAACACAGAACAATACATTACAATCACCATCTCTCAACACAGAACAATACATTACATCCACCATCTCTCAACACAGAACAATACATGACAACCACCATCTCTCAACACAGAACAATACATGACAACCACCATCTCTCAACACAGAACAATACATTTTTCCACCATCTCTCAACACAGAACAATACATGACAACCACCATCTCTCAACACAGAACAATACATTACATCCACCATCTCTCAACACAGAACAATACATTACATCCACCATCTCTCAACACAGAACAATACATGACAACCACCATCTCTCAACACAGAACAATACATGACAACCACCATCTCTCAACACAGAACAATACATTACATCCACCATCTCTCAACACAGAACAATACATTACATCCACCATCTCTCAACACAGAACAATACATGACAACCACCATCTCTCAACACAGAACAATACATGACAACCACCATCTCTCAACACAGAACAATACATTTTTCCACCATCTCTCAACACAGAACAATACATTACATCCACCATCTCTCAACACAGAACAATACATTACCTCCACCATCTCTCAACACAGAACAATACATCCACCATCTCTCAACACAGAACAATACATTACATCCACCATCTCTCAACACAGAACAATACATCCACCATCTCTCAACACAGAACAATACATCCACCATCTCTCAACACAGAACAATACATCCACCATCTCTCAACACAGAATAATACATTACATCCACCATCTCTCAACACAGAATAATACATTACATCCACCATCTCTCAACACAGAACAATACATCCACCATCTCTCAACACTGAACAATACATTACATCCACCATCTCTCAACACAGAACAATACATTACATCCACCATCTCTCAACACAGAACAATACATTACATCCACCATCTCTCAATACAGAACAATACATGATATCCACCATCTCTCAACACAGAACAATACATGACATCCACCATCTCTCAACACAGAACAATACATTACATCCACCATCTCTCAATACAGAACAATACATGATATCCACCATCTCTCAACACAGAACAATACATGACATCCACCATCTCTCAACACAGAACAATACATTACATCCACCATCTCTCAACACAGAACAATACATCCACCATCTCTCAACACAGAACAATACATCCACCATCTCTCAACACAGAACAATACATCCACCATCTCTCAACACAGAACAATACATTACATCCACCATCTCTCAACACAGAACAATACATTACGTCCACCATCTCTCAACACAGAACAATACATTACATCCACCATCTCTCAACACAGAACAATACATTACATCCACCATCTCTCAACACAGAACAATACATTACATCCACCATCTCTCAACACAGAACAATACATTACGTCCACCATCTCTCAACACAGAACAATACATTACATCCACCATCTCTCAACACAGAACATTACATCCACCATCTCTCAACACAGAACAATACATTACATCCACCATCTCTCAACACAGAACAATACATTACATCCACCATCTCTCAACACAGAACAATACATTACATCCACCATCTCTCAACACAGAACAATACATTACATCCACCATCTCTCAACACAGAACAATACATGACAACCACCATCTCTCAACACAGAACAATACATGACAACCACCATCTCTCAACACAGAACAATACATTTTTCCACCATCTCTCAACACAGAACAATACATGACAACCACCATCTCTCAACACAGAACAATACATTACATCCACCATCTCTCAACACAGAACAATACATTACATCCACCATCTCTCAACACAGAACAATACATGACAACCACCATCTCTCAACACAGAACAATACATGACAACCACCATCTCTCAACACAGAACAATACATTACATCCACCATCTCTCAACACAGAACAATACATTACATCCACCATCTCTCAACACAGAACAATACATGACAACCACCATCTCTCAACACAGAACAATACATGACAACCACCATCTCTCAACACAGAACAATACATTTTTCCACCATCTCTCAACACAGAACAATACATTACATCCACCATCTCTCAACACAGAACAATACATTACCTCCACCATCTCTCAACACAGAACAATACATCCACCATCTCTCAACACAGAACAATACATTACATCCACCATCTCTCAACACAGAACAATACATCCACCATCTCTCAACACAGAACAATACATCCACCATCTCTCAACACAGAACAATACATCCACCATCTCTCAACACAGAATAATACATTACATCCACCATCTCTCAACACAGAATAATACATTACATCCACCATCTCTCAACACAGAACAATACATCCACCATCTCTCAACACTGAACAATACATTACATCCACCATCTCTCAACACAGAACAATACATTACATCCACCATCTCTCAACACAGAACAATACATTACATCCACCATCTCTCAATACAGAACAATACATGATATCCACCATCTCTCAACACAGAACAATACATCCACCATCTCTCAACACAGAACAATACATCCACCATCTCTCAACACAGAACAATACATCCACCATCTCTCAACACAGAACAATACATGACATCCACCATCTCTCAACACAGAACAATACATTACATCCACCATCTCTCAACACAGAACAATACATCCACCATCTCTCAACACAGAACAATACATCCACCATCTCTCAACACAGAACAATACATCCACCATCTCTCAACACAGAACAATACATGACATCCACCATCTCTCAACACAGAACAATACATGACATCCACCATCTCTCAACACAGAACAATACATGACATCCACCATCTCTCAACACAGAACAATACATTACATCCACCATCTCTCAACACAGAACAATGCATTACATCCACCATCTCTCAACACAGAACAATACATTACATCCACCATCTCTCAACACAGAACAATACATTACATCCACCATCTCTCAACACAGAACAATGCATTACATCCACCATCTCTCAATACAGAACAATACATGATATCCACCATCTCTCAGCACAGAACAATACATGACATCCACCATCTCTCAACACAGAACAATACATGACATCCACCATCTCTCAACACAGAACAATACATGACATCCACCATCTCTCAACACAGAACAATACATGACATCCACCATCTCTCAACACAGAACAATACATGACATCCACCATCTCTCAACACAGAACAATACATGACATCCACCATCTCTCAACACAGAACAATACATTACATCCACCATCTCTCAACACAGAACAATACATGACATCCACCATCTCTCAACACAGAACAATACATTACATCCACCATCTCTCAACACAGAACAATACATTACATCCACCATCTCTCAACACAGAACAATACATTACGTCCACCATCTCTCAACACAGAACAATACATTACATCCACCATCTCTCAACACAGAACAATACATTACATCCACCATCTCTCAACACAGAACAATACATTACATCCACCATCTCTCAACACAGAACAATACATTACGTCCACCATCTCTCAACACAGAACAATACATTACATCCACCATCTCTCAACACAGAACATTACATCCACCATCTCTCAACACAGAACAATACATTACATCCACCATCTCTCAACACAGAACAATACATTACATCCACCATCTCTCAACACAGAACAATACATTACGTCCACCATCTCTCAACACAGAACAATACATTACATCCACCATCTCTCAACACAGAACAATACATTACATCCACCATCTCTCAACACAGAACAATACATTACATCCACCATCTCTCAACACAGAACAATACATTACGTCCACCATCTCTCAACACAGAACAATACATTACATCCACCATCTCTCAACACAGAACATTACATCCACCATCTCTCAACACAGAACAATACATTAAACTACACATAATTTGTCTGCCTCTCAGTGTGTGTGTGTTCCCAACCTCACCTCAACACGCAGCAGAGAACCAGGAGTTGTGTGGGGACGCAGGCTGGGTTGAGCATGGCTGGGGTGTCTGACCTCATACAGGCCAGAAAGGCCCTCATCCTGGCATTCTTATCCTCCACAGCCCTGCCCAGCCAGAGCTTCTTCAGGTTGGGACAGGTCCATTCTCTAAAGGGAAGGGCCTCCACCAGCTCTGGGGTGTGTGGGGACTTCCCCTTGTAGGCCGCCCACTCCTTCACTACAACAGGGGGGTCTGGAACACAACAATAATAACATTAACCCTGATCTCTGACCTCTAACGCCTGACCCTTAACCCTGCTCTGGGATGTGGGGAAACTTCCCCTTGTAGGCCGCCCACTCCTTCACTACCACAGGGGGGTCTGGATCACAATGCAAACTTTCATGTGCCTTAATAACAAACTGTATGCCATCTGTAAATATGAAAATGTTTAGCCACGGAAAAAGACAGGAACCTTCCAGCTAGCCATGATTGGCTGAGATTTAAAATTAATTTGTTTATTTATTTAACCTTTATTTAACTAGGCAAGTCAGTCAAGAACTAATTCTTAATTACAATGACGGCCTACCCCGGACAAATCCGGACGACACTGGGTCAATTGTGCGCCGCCCTATGGGACTCCCAATCTCGGCCGGATTGTGATTAAGCCTGGATTCGAACCAGGGTCTGTAGTGACACCTCTAGCACTGAGATGCAGTGCCTTAGACCAGTGGTTCTCAAACCTCTCCTCAGGGAGATACAGCCGTTCCATGTATTTGATATATATACAGTGGGGAGAACAAGTATTTGATACACTGCCGATTTTGCAGGTTTTCCCACTTACAAAGCATGTAGAAGTCTGTAATTTTTATCATAGGTACACTTCAACTGTGAGTGACAGATTCTAAAACAATAATCCAGAAAATCACATTGTATGATTTTTAAATAATTAATTTGCATTTTATTGCATGACATAAGTATTTGATCACCTACCAACCAGTAAGAATTCCGGCTCTCACAGACCTGTTAGTTTTTCTTTAAGAAGCCCTCCTGTTCTCCAATCATTACCTGTATTAACTGCACGTTTGAACGCGTTACCTGTATAAAAGACACCTGTCCACACACTCAATCAAACAGACTCCAACCTCTCCACAATGGCCAAGACCAGAGAGCTGTGTAAGGACATCAGGGATAAAATTGTAGACCTGCACAAGGCTGGGATGGGCTACAGGACAATAGGCAAGCAGCTTGGTGAGAAGGCAACAACTGTTGCCGCAATTATTAGAAAATGGAAGAAGTTCAAGATGACAGTCAATCTCCCTCGGTCTGGGGCACCATGCAAGATCTCACCTCGTGGGGCATCAATGATCATGAGGAAGGTGAGGGATCAGCCCAGAACTACACGGCAGGACCTGGTCAATGACCTGAAGAGAGCTGGGACCACAGTCTCAAAGAAAACCATTAGTAACACACTACGCCGTCATGGATTAAAATCCTGCAGCACACGCAAGGTCCCCCTGCTCAAGCCAGCGCATGTCCAGGCCCGTCTGAAGTTTGCCAATGACCATCTGGATGATCCAGAGGAGGAATGGGAGAAGGTCATGTGGTCTGATGAGACAAAAATACAGCTTTTTGGTCTAAACTCCACTCGCCGTGTTTGGAGGAAGAAGAAGGATAAGTACAACCCCAAGTACACCATCCCAACCGTGAAGCATGGAGGTGGAAACATCATTCTTTGGGGATGCTTTTCTGCAAAGGGGACAGGACGACTGCACCGTATTGAGGGGAGGATGGATGGGGCCATGTATTGCGAGATCTTGGCCAACAACCTCCTTCCCTCAGTAAGAGCATTGAAGATGGGTCGTGGCTGGGTCTTCCAGCATGACAACGACCCGAAACACACAGCCAGGGCAACTAAGGAGTGGCCTAGCCAGTCTCCAGACCTGAACCCAATAGAAAATCTTTGGAGGGAGCTGAAAGTCCGTATTGCCCAGCGACAGCCCCGAAACCTGAAGGATCTGTATGGAGGAGTGGGCCAAAATCCCTGCTGCAGTGTGTGCAAACCTGGTCAAGAACTACAGGAAACGTATGATCTTTGTAATTGCAAACAAAGGTTTCTGTACCAAATATTAAGTTCTGCTTTTCTGATGTATCAAATACTTATGTCATGCAATAAAATGCAAATTAATTACTTAAAAATCATACAATGTGATTTTCTGGATTTTTGTTTTAGATTCCGTCACTCACAGTTGAAGAGTACATATGATAAAAATTACAGACCTCTACATGCTTTGTAAGTAGGAAACCCTGCAAAATCGGCAGTGTATCAAATACTTGTTCTCCCCAATGTATATATTTGTGTTGAACGCTGAGCTGTAGTCAATGAATAGCATTCTCACATAGGTGTTCATCTTGTCCAGATGGAAAGGGCAGTGTGGAGTGCAGTAGAGATTGTGCCATCTGTGGATCTGTTGGGGCAGTATGTAAATTGGAGTGGGTCTAGGGTGTCTGGGATGATGGTGTTGATGTGAGCCATGACCAGCCTTTCAAAGCATTTCATTGCTACAGACGTGAGTGCTATGGGGTGGTAATCATTTAGGCAGGTTTCCTTCACTTCCTTGGGCACAGGGACTACGGTGGTCTGCTTGAAACATGTTGGTATTACAGACTCAGTCTGGGAGAGGTTAGAAATGTCAGTTTAGACACTTGCGAGTTGGTCCGCGTATGCTTTGAGTACATGTCCTGGTAATCCGTCTGGCCCTGCGGCTTTGTGAAGGTCTTGCTCACATCGGCTACCAAGAGTGTTATCACACAGTCGTCTGGAACAGTTGGTGGTCTGATGCATGCTTCAATGTTGCTTGCCTCGAAGCGAGCATAAAAGGCATTTAGCTCGTCTGGTAGGCTCGCGTCACTGGGCAGCTCGCGGCTGGGTTTCCTTTGTAGTCCGTAATAGTTGCCAAGCCCTGACATACGACGAGCGTCAGAGCCGGTGTAGTAGGACTCAACCTTAATCCTGTATTGACGATTTGCCTGTTTGATGGTTCGTCTGACGACGTATCAAGATTTCTTACAAGCGTCCAGATTAGTGTCCTGCTCCTTGAAAGCGGCAGCTCTAGCCTTTAGCTCGATGCGGATGTTGCCTTCTGGTTGGGATATGAATTTATTGACGAAGCCATTGGAAGAATCATGGTAGCTAGCTATGACAATCCTTTCGTACATTATAGGTTGGGATTATGGTTCATTGTTTAGCTAGCTAGGTACGTCTAAACAAAACACTCCACTTTGCCAGATGATTAAATGTCCCATCAAGTTAGCCGGGTGTGTCTGGGGATGATTACAGCCATCTATTGTTTTCATGAACATGCATGTTTACCTGAGACGGTAATGTGAAGAACAACATGACCTGCACCAAAGTCACATTAAGATATAGGCCAAGGACTAGATAGTGTATTTTTACAGAGAGTTTTTCCTTATTGTAGGCTACTACTTTTACCACTTTTAGTCTTGAAATCTTTGGTTGTTTACTACACTACGTACTCACTCTGTTCAGAACATGAACTCACATGTGAATCCTTAAAGAGATGGGTGCGGCTAAGTCTTAAGAGGGTGTGAATGGGTGGAGACAAAGAAGAGCTCTTCACTAGATACCAAGTAGTATAGGTAGGTAGTAGTGTATTACATTAGTAGTATAGGTAGGTAGTAGTGTATTACATTAGTCGTATAGGTAGGTAGTAGTGTATTACATTAGTCGTATAGGTAGGTAGTAGTGTATTACATTAGTCGTATAGGTAGGTAGTAGTGTATTACATTAGTCGTGTAGGTAGGTAGTAGTGTATTACATTAGTCGTATAGGTAGGTAGTAGTGTATTACATTAGTCGCATTAGTCGTAACATGAACTCACATGTGAATCCTTAAAGAGATGGGTGCGGCTAAGTCTTAAGAGGGTGTGAATGGGTGGAGACAAAGAAGAGCTCTTCACTAGATACCAAAACATTCAAGGGCCATTTTCTCAGAAGTGGGGTTACAAGTTTAGCAACATTCAAAGCAGAATTACTTTCCCATTGTTCCTCATCTGTAGTGTGTGATACCATGTTCTAGCTGAGTCTCTACTTTTATCAAATGTAACTGTGTTTACCTGGTATGTTACTGTGTTTACCAGGTGTGTTACTGTGTTTACCAGGTGTTTTACTGTGTTTACCAGGTGTTTTACTGTGTGATACCATGTTCTAGCTGAGTCTCTACTTTTATCAAATGTAACTGTGTTTACCTGGTATGTTACTGTGTTTACCAGGTGTGTTACTGTGTTTACCAGGTGTTTTACTGTGTGATACCATGTTCTAGCTGAGTCTCTACTTTTATCAAATGTAACTGTGTTTACCTGGTATGTTACTGTGTTTACCAGGTGTGTTACTGTGTGATACCATGTTCTAGCTGAGTCTCTACTTTTATCAAATGTAACAAAAAACATAATTACAAATTTTGCAACATAAAACCGAATTGAGGTGGTCGGTCACAAATGGCAATAAAATACAAAGAGGGGTTGGAGCACTGGGTCAGCCTCAGTATAGGGAGCAGTTTATACAGAGGGGTTGGAGCACTGGGTCAGCCTCAGAGGGGTTGGAGCACTGGGTCAGCCTCAGAGGGGTTGGAGCACTGGGTCAGCCTCAGTATAGGGAGCAGTTTATACAGAGGTGTTGGGGCACTGGGTCAGCCTCAGTATAGGGGGCACTGGGTCAGCCTCAGTATAGGGGGCACTGGGTCAGCCTCAGTATAGGGGGCACTGGGTCAGCCTCAGTATAGGGAGCACAGGGTCAGCCTCAGTATAGGGAGCAGTTTATACAGAGGTGTTGGGGCACTGGGTCAGCCTCAGTATAGGGGGCACTGGGTCAGCCTCAGTATAGGGGGCACTGGGTCAGCCTCAGTATAGGGGGCACTGGGTCAGCCTCAGTATAGGGAGCACAGGGTCAGCCTCAGTATAGGGAGCAGTTTATACAGAGGTGTTGGGGCACTGGGTCAGCCTCAGTATAGGGGGCACTGGGTCAGCCTCAGTATAGGGGGCACTGGGTCAGCCTCAGTATAGGGGGCACTGGGTCAGCCTCAGTATAGGGAGCACAGGGTCAGCCTCAGTATAGGGAGCACAGGGTCAGCCTCAGTATAGGGGGAAGTTGAGAGATCAACATCTTTGCTCAAGGTCATAACAACAATAGATGGCTTCTAGGATACTGATGCTAGAAAACATTTGCAGTCTAATTTTCTGTCAGACTTGGGATTTGAACCCGTAATCCTGTAGTTGCTGGCCTGCCTCCAGGCTACCTGGTTGAGGTGTTTGACTCCAGCACTTACACTCTGGCAGGCGGTGACATCTCAGTCTCTCAGCCTTCTACTAGGACTTGGTCAGTAGAGACTAGCTAATAAAGACTATCTGGTAGTAGTGTATTACATTAGTAGTATAGGTAGGTAGTAGTGTATTACATTAGTAGTATAGGTAGGTAGTAGTGTATTACATTAGTCGTATAGGTAGGTAGTAGTGTACTACATTAGTAGTATAGGTAGGTAGTAGTGTATTACATTAGTCGTATAGGTAGGTAGTAGTGTATTACATTAGTAGTATAGGTAGGTAGTAGTGTATTACATTAGTAGTATAGGTAGGTAGTAGTGTATTACATTAGTAGTATAGGTAGGTAGTAGTGTATTACATTAGTCGTATAGGTAGGTAGTAGTGTATTACATTAGTCGTATAGGTAGGTAGTAGTGTATTACATTAGTCGTATAGGTAGGTAGTAGTGTATTACATTAGTCGTGTAGGTAGGTAGTAGTGTATTACATTAGTCGTATAGGTAGGTAGTAGTGTATTACATTAGTCGTATAGGTAGGTAGTAGTGTATTACATTAGTCGTATAGGTAGGTAGTAGTGTATTACATTAGTCGTATAGGTAGGTAGTAGTGTATTACATTAGTCGTATAGGTAGGTAGTAGTGTATTACATTAGTCGTATAGGTAGGTAGAAGGGTCTTACATTCAGGCAGACGGTTGCGTCTGATGGCTAGTCTCTCAGCCTTCTTCTTAGCTTCAGCTAGGCTGAAGAGAACCCCGTAAACATACTGGCGGATGGGCCTGAACAGCTGCACTGCTGACGGGAGCTCCTGATTGGCCTCATCCTCTATGGTGACGGACAGCTTTATCTCCCCCTGAAAACACAACACACTGTTAAAACCCGCATAAATCTAATTAGCATAATAAAAAGGCTATAGATTATTTAGGTTATTTTGCATGGGCTGGGTCTCAATCCACTACATCCGCCGATGTCGCCCTTCACCATCTACGGTGAAAGATGGCAGAGCTATAGTGGTGTTTGTCAGACCATGAGATATCCTGAAAATTGGTCTTCTATGGAAAACGGGACGCGTTTGACCCCTCTATGGAATAATCTCTCACGAACACACCCACAAGCCTCACAAGACTAGTTATACCAAACATAAGAAACACCTTCCTAATATTGAGTTGCCCTCAGAACAGCCTCGTCGGGCCATGGACTCTACAAGGTGTTGAAAGCATTTCACAGGGATGCTGAACCATGTTGACTCCAATGCTTCCCACAGTTGCATCAAGTTGGTTGGATGTCCTTTGGGTGGTGGACTATTCTTGATACACACAGGAAACTGTTGAGCATGAAAAACCCTGCAGCGTTGCAGTTCTTGACACAAACCAGTGCGCCTGGTATCTACTACCATACTCCGTTCAAAGGCACTTTAATATTTTGTCTTGTCCATTCACCCTCTGAATGCCACACATACACAATCCATGTCTCAATTATCTCAAGGCTTAATAATCCTTCTTTAACCTGACTCCTCCCCTTCATCTACACTGATTAAAGTCATCGAGTGGTCGCCTGTTAAGCAGCTCCCGTTGCTCCCGTTATTTTTTATTTTGCTACAGTTGAACTATAATAGTTCAGGATTATGGATTTTATCGCAGCTGAACGTCTACAGGAGTCGTCAACTGTTATTGTTTACAACAGAGCCCAGCTCCTGGATTTAGCTCATGCAGCGCTGCTGCTCCCCAGGGAAAAGTTTGATATTCCGGACGAGTTGAAAAGGCGACGCCGTGGACGTAGGGCGGGATTGAAATGTAAGGCAAAGCGGAGGAGGTTCAAGTACAAGCCGGCTATACCATCTATTATTATGGGCAATGTGAGGTCTCTACATAACAAGATGGATGAGTTGGAGGGACTTGTCCGTGGACAAAGGATTTATCGGGAAACGAGCCTAATGTGTTTTACTGAGACTTGGCTGAACGATAACATCCCCATACAGAACGTCACTATCGACAGTTTCCAGACCATCAGAGCAGACAGGGATCGCGTCTCTTCCGGTAAGAGTAAGGGTGGTGGGCTGGCTTTATTAGTTAACAACAGATGGTGTCATCCGAACCATATTACTCTTAAGGAAAAGTTTTGTAGCCTGGACATTGAACTGTTAGCCGTTAGCCTGAGACCTTACTATTTGCCGAGGAAATTCACGGCGGACATTGCTGTTATTGTTTACATCCCGCCCTCTGCTGACGCAAACACAGCGTGTGACGTCATCCACTCTGTTATAGCGAGGTTACAGACAGCGCATCCCAGTGCTTTCTTTGCCATTACGGGGGATTTTAACCATGCATCTCTCTCTTCCACGCTGCCCACGTTCAAACAGTTCGTGAAGTGCCCAACCAGGAATAATAAAACTCTGGACTTGTTATATGCTAATGTAAAGGACGCATACAACTCCACTGCACTCCCTCCCCTCGGTAGATTGGATCACAACCTTGTCCAACTCACCCCACTCTACAGGCCTATGGTCCAACAGCAGCCTGCAACCACCAGGACCATTAGGAGATGGTCCCATGAGGCGAATGAGGCCCTACAGGACTGCTTTGAAACAACAGACTGGGATGTGCTCTGTGAGGCTCATGGGGAGGACATCGATGGACTCACTGACTGCATTACAGACTATATTAATTTTTGTGTAGACAACACTGTACCCACCAGGAAGGTACGCTGTTTCCCAAACAATAAACCCTGGGTCACCAGCGACCTGAAGGCCCTGCTGAATGAGAAGAAGAGGGCCTTCAAGGAGAGGGACAAGGACAAGGACAAATTGAAATGCGTCCAGAGGGAGCTGAAGTTGCGGATTGCTGAGGGGAAGAGAGTGTATAAGGAGAAGATGGAGGACAAGCTGAGGCAGAGCCAGGTGAGAGAGGTGTGGAAGGGTATGAGAAATATCACTGGCTTCAAAAAGTCAAACAGTGGGCAGACGGAGGGGAACCAGGACAGAGCCAATGAGCTGAACCAATTTTTTAACAGGTTTGATACTGGCCCTGTCCACCTCCCCTCCAGCTCCCCAGACCAAACACCCTCACGGCTGTCCCACCCCCACTTTGCGAACAACACCTCTGCTGAGACAATCAGTGACCCCACCTCCGCCCCTGCTCCCCCTGGACTGATCCTCAACACCCCCCTTCCCCCCACCTGGGCTGGCTTTCACCACCAACCAAGTGAAGAGAGAGCTGGAGAGACTACATCAGTGGAAAGCAGCGGGCCCTGATGGCATCAGCCCAAGGGTGCTTAGGGTCTGTGCTGACCAACTGTGTGGAATACTCCAGCGTCTTTTCAACCTTAGCCTGAGCCTAGAAAGGGTCCCTGTGCTGTGGAAAACATCCTGCCTGGTCCCAGTGCCCAAGAAGGCACACCCCACTGTCCTGAATGACTTCAGACCTGTAACATCCCACATCATGAAGACCCTGGAAAG
The DNA here is from genome assembly GCA_023634145.1 of Thymallus thymallus. Lineage (NCBI taxonomy): Eukaryota > Metazoa > Chordata > Actinopteri > Salmoniformes > Salmonidae > Thymallus > Thymallus thymallus. The sequence goes on from CM042410.1 coordinate 1,465,618, forward strand.
GTTAGTCCTCGCTCACCTCAGACCCCTGGTGTGTACATCAATGGACCCCCTGCAGTTTGCATACCAGCGCAACATCGGGGTGGATGATGCAATCATCTACCTTCTGCAGAGGGCCTACTCTCACCTGGACAACGCAGGTTGCACTGTGAGGGTTATGTTTTTTGACTTCTCCAGTGCCTTCAATACCATTCAGCCCCTGCTACTGGGTGAGAAGATGAGGAGGATGAAAGTGGAAGCACCCTTAGTCTCCTGGGTCACGGACTACCTGACCGGTATGCCACAATTTGTGCGACTACAGAGCTGTGTGTCAGAACGGGCAGTTAGCAACACAGGGGCCCCCCAGGAAACGGTCCTGTCCCCCTTTCTGTTTACCCTCTACACCTCAGACTTCAGATATAACTCTGAAACATGCCACCTACAGAAGTTCTCGGATGACTCTGCTATTGTAGGGTGCATCAGGGGTGGGCAGGAGGAGGAGTACAGGAGCACAATCAGTGACTTTGTGTTGTGGTGTGAGCAGAACCACCTTCAGCTCAACATCAGCAAAACAAAGGAGATGGTGGTGGACTTCAGGAGAACCAAGGCACAACTGACTGCAGTCCCTATAGAGGGGATGGATGTGGAAATGGTTGGGTCATACAAGTTCCTGGGAGTCCATATGGACAACAGGCTGGAATGGGCTGGTAACACCGGGGCCCTGTACAAAAAGGGCCAGAGCCGACTATACTTTCTGAGGAGGCTCAGGTCCTTCAATGTGTGCAGTAAACTACTGCATACCTTCTACCAGTCTGTAGAAGGTATGCACATCTTTTTTGCAGTGGTGTGCTGGGGAGCAAACATCAAAGCCGTTGATGCTTCTCGGATAAATAAGCTGATCAGGAAGGCTAGCTCTGTCCTGGGGATGAGCCTTGACACTCTAGAGGTGGCGGAGAGACGGATCCTGGCCAAAATGCTGGCCATCATGGACAACGTCACCCACCCTCTGCATGCCATGGTTATGACGCAGAGGAGCACCTTCAGTCACAGACTGATCCCACCACGGTGTGCCAGAGAGCGCTACAGGAGGTCCTTCCTGCCGGCGGCTATTAGACTATATAATGCCTCACCGGGGTGCCGTGCCGTCGGCAACATAGATCTGGAACTGTTGGGGTGCTAGGACCTAGTTTAACAATTATGCATCCATCCGTGAGTAACTCTGGTCCGTAATCACTCATTCACTCAGGACCTATTTATTCATACAGGTCTGTATATACATACTCATGTACAGTTGTTTATCATATCACGTGCAATATTGCTAGTAATTCTTGGACTTAACTTACGTAGGCATTCACTCAGGAATGCATAGTAGCATCCTGTCAGTTGCACCTTTTCTCATTGCTTTTATTATATCGAATGTGCAATACGTGCAGTTGTCTGTAATTATACCCTGCGCACTAAGGACTGTATTTTAAGGGAATTACTATTATTACCCCAAATGATATCATACACACATTTAGCTATTAAAGTATCTCTTCCTGTCATTTACCTGTACAGTTTGTGTAACCATGCAAGTATTCACTTATCTGTAAATATAACTGTATACTTACCTGTACAGCTAATTTAACCATGCAAAATATTCACTTACCTGTTCATTTACCCAGTCCGTCTATTAAGTAAATTATTATTACCCTCATATCATACGCATTTTTAACTATTGAAGTATTTCTCTGCCATCGACCTGTATAGTATAGGTAACCATCCAACATCCACCAACGTATAGTGTACATATTCAGCCAACCACCCATACTATGCAATGTCTTTTTATAGCTTTTTTTTGCACTCCAGATATCTTGTATTTCTATACTTTTTCATACTGCCGCTCTATGTATCATGTACCGTGTATCTGTCTTTTGTGTACTTTCGTTGTGGCATTTTGCACCTGCCCTGTGTTTTGTTGTAGCTGCTTGACAATGAAATTTCCCCCCCGGGGGATCAATAAAGTACCTATCTATCTTTCTATCTATCTATCTTTCTATCTATCTTTCTATCTATCTATCTATCTATCTATCTATCTTTCTATCTATCTATCTTTCTATCTTTCTATCTTTCTATCTATCTTTCTATCTATCTATCTATCTATCTATCTATCTATCTATCTATCTATCTATCTATCTATCTATCTATCTATCTATCTATCTATCTATCTATCTATCTATCTATCTATCGATTGATTCAACAAGTGACATCAATAAGGGATCATAGTTGTCACCTGGATTCACCTGGTCAGTCTGTCCTGGTAAGAACAGGTGTTAATGTTTTGTATACTCAGTGTATATGGAGATAGTGTGTTAACCAAACACACACCCCGTTAACACACTAACAAAAACACACATTACACACACTGAACTAAATTATAAACAGCATGTAAAGTGTTGGTCTCATGTTTCATGAGCTGAAATAAAACATCCCAGAAATGTTCCATACAAACAAAAAACGTATTTCTCTCTAATTCTGTTGACAAATGTGTTTACATTGTGGGTAGGTAGGTAGGTAGGTAGGTAGGTGGGTAGGTGGGTAGGTGGGTAGGTAGATAGATACGTTATTGATCCCAGGTCTCTGACTCCCTCTAGGGTAGTGGGATGGCCACAGTCAGGTCCTGACATTCACAGGGTGGGTGTTGGGGTTTGGTTGATCCCCAATTAGAGGCAGCTGTCTTGAGTTGTCTCTAATTGGGGATTCTATTTAAGTTCCACTGTGTGTGGATTCTTGTGTGTGTTGTTCATTTGTTTCTGTACTCCAGTTCACGGTCGCGACCTCTCCTTTGTTTTCGGTTGTTGTTTTAATATCGTTAATAAAGGAATGTCGCTCCACTACAGCTCTGCGCTTGGTTCCGTATTTCCGCACCGTGACAATCCCCAAGGGGAAATTACTTTGTGAGTATTTCTCCTTTACCAAGATAATCCATCCACCTGACAGGTGTGGCATATCAAGAAGATGATTAAACAAGATAATCCATCCACCTGACAGGTGTGGCATATCAAGAAGATGATTAAACAAGATAATCCATCCACCTGACAGGTGTGGCATATCAAGAAGATGATTAAACAAGATAATCCATCCACCTGACAGGTGTGGCATATCAAGAAGATGATTAAACAAGATAATCCATCCACCTGACAGGTGTGGCATATCAAGAAGATGATTAAACAAGATAATCCATCCACCTGACAGGTGTGGCATATCAAGAAGATGATTAAACAAGATAATCCATCCACCTGACAGGTGCGGCATATCAAGAAGATGATTAAACAAGATAATCCATCCACCTGACAGGTGTGGCATATCAAGAAGATGATTAAACAAGATAATCCATCCACCTGACAGGTGTGGCATATCAAGAAGATGATTAAACAAGATAATCCATCCACCTGACAGGTGTGGCATATCAAGAAGATGATTAAACAGCATGATCATTACACAGGTGCACCTTGTTCTGGGGACAATAAAAGGCCTCTCTAAAATATGCATATTTGTCACACAACACAATGCCACAGTAAGTTTCAAGGGAGCGTACAATTGGCATGCTGACTGCAGGAATGTCCACCAGAGCTGCTGACTGCAGGACTGTCCACCAGAGCTGCTGACTGCAGGACTGTCCACCAGAGCTGCTGACTGCAGGAATGTCCACCAGAGCTGCTGACTGCAGGAATGTCCACCAGAGCTGCTGACTGCAGGAATGTCCACCAGAGCTGCTGACTGCAGGAATGTCCACCAGAGCTGCTGACTGCAGGAATGTCCACCAGAGCTGCTGACTGCAGGAATGTCCACCAGAGCTGCTGACTGCAGGAATGTCCACCAGAGCTGCTGACTGCAGGAATGTCCACCAGAGCTGCTGACTGCAGGAATGTCCACCAGAGCTGCTGACTGCAGGAATGTCCACCAGAGCTGCTGACTGCAGGAATGTCCACCAGAGCTGCTGACTGCAGGAATGTCCACCAGAGCTGCTGACTGAAAATGTAAAGTTAATTTCTCTACTATAAGCCACATCCAACATGGCTTTAGATAAATTGGCAGTACGTCCAACTGGCTTCACAACCGCAGACCACGTGTATGGTGGGGTTATGGTATGGGAAGGAAAAAGCTACGGACAACGATCACAATTGCATTTTATCGATGGCAATTTGAATGCACAGAGATACCTTGATGAGATCCTGAGGCCCATTGACATGCCATTCATCCACCGCCATAAGCATGATAATGCACGGCCCCATGTCGCAAGGATCGGTACACAATTCCTGGAATCTGAAAATGTCCCAGCATGGCCTGCATACTCAGACATGTCACCCATTGATCATGTTTGGGATACTCTGGATTGACGTGTACAACAGCGTGATCCAGTTCCTGCCTGTTACGTGCCACTCCCCTTGTTGTTTGGTGCCTCTTTGTCCTGGTTGTCTCAGGCTCCCTCACAGGTGTCTCTTTGTCCTGGTTGTCTCAGGCTCCCTCACAGGTGTCTCTTTGTCCTGGTTGTCTCAGGCTCCTTCACAGGTGTCTCTTTGTCCTGGTTGTCTCAGTCTCCCTCACAGGTGTCTCTTTGTCCTGGTTGTCTCAGGCTCCTTCACAGGTGTCTCTTTGTCCTGGTTGTCTCAGTCTCCCTCACAGGTGTCTCTTTGTCCTGGTTGTCTCAGGCTCCCTCACAGGTGTCTCTTTGTCCTGGTTGTCTCAGGCTCCCTCACAGGTGTCTCTTTGTCCTGGTTGTCTCAGTCTCCCTCACAGGTGTCTCTTTGTCCTGGTTGTCTCAGTCTCCCTCACAGGTGTCTCTTTGTCCTGGTTGTCTCAGGCTCCCTCACAGGTGTCTCTTTGTCCTGGTTGTCTCAGTCTCCCTCACAGGTGTCTCTTTGTCCTGGTTGTCTCAGGCTCCTTCACAGGTGTCTCTTTGTCCTGGTTGTCTCAGTCTCCCTCACAGGTGTCTCTTTGTCCTGGTTGTCTCAGTCTCCCTCACAGGTGTCTCTTTGTCCTGGTTGTCTCAGGCTCCCTCACAGGTGTCTCTTTGTCCTGGTTGTCTCAGTCTCCCTCACAGGTGTCTCTTTGTCCTGGTTGTCTCAGGCTCCCTCACAGGTGTCTCTTTGTCCTGGTTGTCTCAGTCTCCCTCACAGGTGTCTCTTTGTCCTGGTTGTCTCAGGCTCCCTCACAGGTGTCTCTTTGTCCTGGTTGTCTCAGTCTCCCTCACAGGTGTCTCTTTGTCCTGGTTGTCTCAGTCTCCCTCACAGGTGTCTCTTTGTCCTGGTTGTCTCAGTCTCCCTCACAGGTGTGGTGTGTTTTCCTGACGAGGTGGGCATCCCCCCCCCCCGTTTGGTAACTCCTACATCCTCAGGAGTGAATTGTGTTTGTGTGTTGTGATACTTGTGTTGTTAATTATACTGGTTAATTGTGGAGATTTATTGTAGAGTGTGTCATGTGACGCTGTTTGTAACTTCTTGGCTACCTGCCAAGCTTTACGGTTTTTCCTTTTTATAACCGTTTAATCAATCTTCATTTAACACATTTACCAACGTCTTAGTTATTTTGATTTGTTCCTTGGTCTGCTTTTTTTCATTCAACTTATTTATCCCGGACTCTTTATCTGGACATGGTTCTACAGGACTTCCATCAGCCGAAGCTAAGTAGTAACATTATTAACACTATGTCATCTGACGTTAACTGTAGTCACTGTATTTATAACATACAGGAAAACTATCGCCTTATGGCGAGGATAGCCTCGCTGCAAGACCAGCTTCAGACGCCATCGTTAGGCAAGGGCAATATAAGTGTAGGAAAGGATGAAACAGTGTCTGTGTCACCAGTAAGTACAGATAGTAGTATAAATCCCCTCCACAGTCCCCACCAGTAAGTACAGATAGTAGTATAAATCCCCTCCACAGTCCCCACCAGTAAGTACAGATAGTAGTATAAATCCCCTCCACAGTCCCCACCAGTAAGTACAGATAGTAGTATAAATCCCCTCCACAGTCCCCACCAGTAAGTACAGATAGTAGTATAAATCCCCTCCACAGTCCCCACCAGTAAGTACAGATAGTAGTATAAATCCCCTCCACAGTCCCCACCAGTAAGTACAGATAGTAGTATAAATCCCCTCCACAGTCCCCACCAGTAAGTACAGATAGTAGTATAAATCCCCTCCACAGTCCCCACCAGTAAGTACAGATAGTAGTATAAATCCCCTCCACAGTCCCCACCAGTAAGTACAGATAGTAGTATAAATCCCCTCCACAGTCCCCACCAGTAAGTACAGATACTAGTATAAATCCCCTCCACAGTCCCCACCAGTAAGTACAGTTACTAGTATAAATCCCCTCCACAGTCCCCACCAGTAAGTACAGATAGTAGTATAAATCCCCTCCACAGTCCCCACCAGTAAGTACAGATAGTAGTATAAATCCCCTCCACAGTCCCCACCAGTAAGTACAGATAGTAGTATAAATCCCCTCCACAGTCCCCACCAGTAAGTAGATAGTAGTATAAATCCCCTCCACAGTCCCCACCAGTAAGTACAGATAGTAGTATAAATCCCCTCCACAGTCCCCACCAGTAAGTACAGATAGTAGTATAAATCCCCTCCACAGTCCCCACCAGTAAGTACAGATAGTAGTATAAATCCCCTCCACAGTCCCCACCAGTAAGTACAGATAGTAGTATAAATCCCCTCCACAGTCCCCACCAGTAAGTACAGATAGTAGTATAAATCCCCTCCACAGTCCCCACCAGTAAGTACAGATAGTAGTATAAATCCCCTCCACAGTCCCCACCAGTAAGTACAGATAGTAGTATAAATCCCCTCCACAGTCCCCACCAGTAAGTACAGATAGTAGTATAAATCCCCTCCACAGTCCCCACCAGTAAGTACAGATAGTAGTATAAATCCCCTCCACAGTCCCCACCAGTAAGTACAGATAGTAGTATAAATCCCCTCCACAGTCCCCACCAGTAAGTACAGATAGTAGTATAAATCCCCTCCACAGTCCCCTCCAGTAAGTACAGATAGTAGTATAAATCCCCTCCACAGTCCCCACCAGTAAGTACAGTTACTAGTATAAATCCCCTCCACAGTCCCCACCAGTAAGTACAGATAGTAGTATAAATCCCCTCCACAGTCCCCACCAGTAAGTACAGTTACTAGTATAAATCCCCTCCACAGTCCCCACCAGTAAGTACAGATAGTAGTATAAATCCCCTCCACAGTCCCCACCAGTAAGTACAGATAGTAGTATAAATCCCCTCCACAGTCCCCACCAGTAAGTACAGATAGTAGTATAAATCCCCTCCACAGTCCCCACCAGTAAGTACAGATAGTAGTATAAATCCCCTCCACAGTCCCCACCAGTAAGTACAGATAGTAGTATAAATCCCCTCCACAGTCCCCACCAGTAAGTACAGATAGTAGTATAAATCCCCTCCACAGTCCCCACCAGTAAGTACAGATAGTAGTATAAATCCCCTCCACAGTCCCCACCAGTAAGTACAGATAGTAGTATAAATCCCCTCCACAGTCCCCACCAGTAAGTACAGATAGTAGTATAAATCCCCTCCACAGTCCCCACCAGTAAGTACAGATAGTAGTATAAATCCCCTCCACAGTCCCCACCAGTAAGTACAGATAGTAGTATAAATCCCCTCCACAGTCCCCACCAGTAAGTACAGATAGTAGTATAAATCCCCTCCACAGTCCCCACCAGTAAGTACAGATAGTAGTATAAATCCCCTCCACAGTCCCCACCAGTAAGTACAGATAGTAGTATAAATCCCCTCCACAGTCCCCACCAGTAAGTACAGATAGTAGTATAAATCCCCTCCACAGTCCCCACCAGTAAGTACAGATAGTAGTATAAATCCCCTCCACAGTCCCCACCAGTAAGTACAGATAGTAGTATAAATCCCCTCCACAGTCCCCACCAGTAAGTACAGATAGTAGTATAAATCCCCTCCACAGTCCCCACCAGTAAGTACAGATAGTAGTATAAATCCCCTCCACAGTCCCCACCAGTAAGTACAGATAGTAGTATAAATCCCCTCCACAGTCCCCACCAGTAAGTACAGATAGTAGTATAAATCCCCTCCACAGTCCCCACCAGTAAGTACAGATAGTAGTATAAATCCCCTCCACAGTCCCCACCAGTAAGTACAGTTACTAGTATAAATCCCCTCCACAGTCCCCACCAGTAAGTACAGATAGTAGTATAAATCCCCTCCACAGTCCCCACCAGTAAGTACAGATAGTAGTATAAATCCCCTCCACAGTCCCCACCAGTAAGTACAGATAGTAGTATAAATCCCCTCCACAGTCCCCACCAGTAAGTACAGATAGTAGTATAAATCCCCTCCACAGTCCCCACCAGTAAGTACAGATAGTAGTATAAATCCCCTCCACAGTCCCCGCAGCCAGACTGTTTTCTCAGGGCTTCTGGAAAGAAATGCAGTCGGCATGTTCAACCGGTCGATCAGTCAGCCGACAGAAACTTTCAACCGGTTCTCCCCATTAAGCAACGAGTCGGAGCCAGAGACTTCTCAGGTCTCTCCTCCACCCGTTACGGGGTCTGAGCCACCGAAGCCTCCCACCATTAGCTCTGACAAATTGAAAACCCTAGTCATTGGCGACTCCATTACCGGCAATATTAGACTTAACAAGAATCATGCAGGATCATACAGTGTTTACCAGGGGGCAGGGTACCGACGTACCGAGGCTCATCTGAAGATGGTGCTGGCTAAAACAACATCTGGTGAGTGTAGAGAGTATATATTGTTATCCACGTCGGCACCAACAATGTTAGGATGAAACAGAGGTCACCAAGCGCAACATAGCTTCAGTGTGTAAATTAGCTAGAAAGATGTGTTGGCATCGAGTAATAGTCTCTGGCCCCCTCCCAGTTAGGGGAAGTGATGAGCTCTACAGCAGAGTCTCTTAACCAAATCGCTGGTTGAAAACTGTTTTCTGCCCCTCCCAAAGGATAGAATTTGTAGACAATTGGCCCTCTTTCTGGGACTCACCCACGAACAGGACCAAGCCTGGCCTGCTGAGGAGTGACGGACTCCATCCTAGCTGGAGGGGTGCTCTCATTTTATCTATGAACATAGACGAGGCTCTAACTCCTCTAGCTCCACTATGAGATAGGGTGCAGGCCAGGGAGCAGGCTGTTAGCCAGCCTGCCAGTTTAGTGGAGTCTGACACTAGCATAGTCAGTGTAGTCAGCTCAGTTACTCGATCTAGGTTGAGCAAACCTAAACATGGCGGTGTTCGCCTTAGTAATCTCACTGGAATAAAGACCTCCTCCATTCCTCCTGGGCCGTAAACAGCTTTCCTCACTGAGTTCCCTGAATTCCTATCACACCATGTAGGCAGATAATATTCACATTTTTGGTGACTTTAATATTCACATCGAAAAGTCCACAGAAAGGCTTTTGGAGCCAACATGTCTCCGGACCTACTCATTGCCACAGTCATACCCTGGATCTAGTTCTGTCCCGTGGAATAAATATTGTGGATGTAAATGTATGTAAAACCAAGGCTCTGCATCTGTCCTCGTGCTCTTAGACCTTAGTGCTGCTTTTGACACCATCGACCATCATATTCTATTGGAGAGATTGGAAACCTTAATTGGTCTACACGGATAAGTTCTTGCCTGGTTTAGATCTTATCTGTCGGAGAGATATCAGTTTGTCTCCGTGGATGGTTTGTCCTCTGACAAATCAATTGTATGTTTCGGTGTTCCTCAAGGTTCCGTTTTAGGGCCACAATATATTCACTATATATTTTACCTGTTGGTGATGTCATTCGGAAACATAATGTTAACTACCATTGCTATGCGTACGACTCACAGCTGTACATTTCGATGAAACCGAAATTGCCAGCCCTGGAAACTGTGAAGGACCTCGGCGTTACTCTGGATCTTTTAACGAAACATATCAAGAATATTTCAAGGACAGATTTTTTCCATCTTCGTAACATTGCAAAAATATGACATTTTTTATCCAAAAATGATGCGGAAAAGCTAATCCATGCTTTTGTCACTTCTAGATTAGATTACTGCAATGCTCTACTCTCCGGCTACCCGGATAAAGCACTAAATAAACTTCAATTAGTGCTAAACACGGCTGCTAGAATCCTGACTAGAACCAAAACATTTGATCATATTACTCCCGTGCTAGCCTCTCTACACTGGCTTCCTGTTAAGGCTAGGGCTGATTTCAAGGTTTTACTGCTAACCTACAAAGTATTACATGGGCTTGCTCCTACTTATCTCTCAGATTTGTTCCTGCCGTACATACCTACACGTACGCTCCAGTCACAAGACGCAGGCCTCCTTATTGTCCCTAGAATCTCTAAGCAAACAGCTGGAGGCAGGGCTTTCTCCTATAGAGCTCCAATGGTCTGCCTATCCATGTGAGAGACGCAGACTCGGTCTCAACCTCTTTACTGAAGAGACTCACCTCTTCAGTATGTCCTATGATTGAGTCTGGCCCAGGGGTGAACGGCAAGGCACTGGAGCGACGACTCTCACTCACTCCATGGCCAGGCATGACTCCAACACCATCATTAAGTTTGCAGACAACAACGGTGGTAGGCCTGATCACCAACAACGAGACAGCCTATAGGGAGGAGGTCAGAGACCTGGCCGTGTGGTGCCAGGACAACAACCTCTCCCTCAATGTGATCAAGATAAAGGAGATGATTGTGGACTACAGGAAAAAGAGGACCGAGCACGCCCCCATTAACATCGACGGGGATGTAGTGGAGCTGGTTGAGAGCTTCAAATTCCTTGATGTCCACATCACCAACAAACTAGAATGGTCCAAAAACACCAAGACAGTTGTGAAGAGCTTATTCCCCCTCAGGAGACTGAAATGATTTGGCATGGGTCGTCAGATCCTCAAGTTCTACAGAGCTTCCTGATTGGTTAAATCACTGCCTGGTATGGCAACTGCCCAGCCTCAGAAAGCAAGGCACTACAGAGTGTAGTGTGTACGGCCAAATACATTACTGGGGCCAAGCTTCCTGCCATCCAGGACCTCTATACCAGTCACCCTAGTCATAGACTGTTCTCTCTGCTACAGCACGGCAAGCAGTACCGGTCCAAAAGGCTTCTTAACAGATTCTACCACCAAGCCATAAGACTCCTGAACAGCTAATCAAATGGCAAATGGTAGATGTAGGGGTAATTAGTAAGGATATGGTAGATGTAGGGGTATAAGGGTACCTTAGTAAGGATATGGTAGATGTAGGGGTATAAGGGTACCTTAGTAAGGATATGGTAGATGTAGGGGTATAGGGGTACCTTAGTAAGGATATGGTAGATGTAGGGGTATAAGGGTACCTTAGTAAGGATATGGTAGATGTAGGGGTATAAGGGTACCTTAGTAAGGATATGGTAGATGTAGGGGTATAAGGGTACCTTAGTAAGGATATGGTAGATGTAGGGGTATAAGGGTACCTTAGTAAGGATATGGTAGATGTAGGGGTATAAGGGTACCTTAGTAAGGATATGGTAGATGTAGGGGTATAGGGGTACCTTAGTAAGGATATGGTAGATGTAGGGGTATAAGGGTACCTTAGTAAGGATATGGTAGATGTAGGGGTATAAGGGTACCTTAGTAAGGATATGGTAGATGTAGGGGTACATCAGGCCCTTCTTGTGTCTGTGCTCGGCCACTCTGAGGACCTCTGGAGCCACCGTGGGGAGTGGAGGGGTAGTGATGTCCATGTGGTTCCTGGTCGGCATTGACAGCAAAGATGGGATCTGGACGTTCAGATGACCCATGACCTCTAACCCCTGACCCACAGGAGAGGTCACCGTTGGGTCAACCTGGGACGGGAGAAGAGGGCTGTCAGGGGTCTCATTGGATAAGTTCAGATAGTGCCGTTTCATTGTTTCAAATAGTTTTCTACAGTTGATTCAATTGAGATTTTGTGTCACTGGCCTACACATAATACCCCATAATGTCATAGTAGCATTATGTTCTAACAAATTTGTACAAATTTTAGGGTGTTCACCCATAAAAGTATTATTTAATTCAATGTTAATGAAAATGTTCATGCAATAGAGAATTTCAACAGAAAAAACAACAGTCCAAACACGGTCTCTACCATGTATACAGTGGGGAGAACAAGTATTTGATACACTGCCGATTTTGCAGGTTTTCCCACTTACAAAGCATGTAGAAGTCTGTAAATTTTATCATAGGTACTTCTTCAACTGTGAGTGACGGAATCTAAAACAAAAATCCAGAAAATAACATTGTATGATTTTTAAATAATTAATTTGCATGTTTTTGCATGACATAGGTATTTGATACATCAGAAAAGCAGAACTTAATATTTGGTACAGAAACCTTTGTTTGCAATTACAGAGATCATACGTTTCCTGTAGTTCTTGACCAGGTTTGCACACACTGCAGCAGGGATTTTGGCCCACTCCTCCATACAGACCTTCTCCAGATCCTTCAGGTTTCGGGGCTGTCGCTGGGCAATACGGACTTTCAGCTCCCTCCAAAGATTTTCTATTGGGTTCAGGTCTGGAGACTGGCTAGGCCACTCCAGGACCTTGAGATACTTCTTACGGAGCCACTCCTTAGTTGCCCTGGCTGTGTATTTCGGGTCGTTGTCATGCTGGAAGACCCAGCCACGACCCATCTTCAATGCTCTTACTGAGGGAAGATCTCGCGATACATGGCCCCATCCATCCTCGCCTCAATACGGTGCAGTCGTCCTGTCCCCTTTGCAGAAAAGCATCCCCAAAGAATGATGTTTCCACCTCCATGCTTCACAGTTGGGATGGTGTTCTTGGGGTTGTACTCATCCTTCTTCCTCCAAACACGGCGAGTGGAGTTTAGATCAAAAAGCTCTATTTTTGTCTCATCAGACCACATGACCTTCTCCCATTCCTCCTCTGGATCATCCAGATGGTCATTGGCAAACTTCAGACGGGCCTGGACATGCGCTGGCTTGAGCAGGGGGACCTTGCGTGCGCTGCAGGATTTTAATCCATGACAGCTTAGTGTGTTACTAATGGTTTTCTTTGAGACTGTGGTCCCAGCTCTCTTCAGGTCATTGACCAGGTCCTGCCGTGTAGTTCTGGGCTGATCCCTCACCTTCCTCATGATCATTGATGCCCCACGAGGTGAGATCTTGCATGGTGCCCCAGACCGAGGGAGATTGACCGTCATCTTGAACTTCTTCCATTTTCTAATAATTGCACCAACAGTTGTTGCCTTCTCACCAAGCTGCTTGCCTATTGTCCTGTAGCCCATCCCAGCCTTGTGCAGGTCTACAATTTTATCCCTGATGTCCTTACACAGCTCTCTGGCCTTGGCCATTGTGGAGAGGTTGGAGTCTGTTTGATTGAGTGTGTGGACAGGTGTCTTTTATACAGGTAACGAGTTCAAACAGGTGCAGTTAATACAGGTAATGAGTGGAGAACAGGAGGGCTTCTTAAAGAAAAACTAACAGGTCTGTGAGAGCCGGAATTCTTACTGGTTGGTAGGTGATCAAATACTTATGTCATGCAATAAAATGCAAATTAATTATTTTAAAATCATACAATGTGATTTTCTGGATTTTTGTTTTAGATTCCGTCTCTCACAGTTGAAGTGTACCTATGATAAAAATTACAGACCTCTACATGCTTTGTAAGTAGGAAAACCTGCAAAATCGGCAATGTATCAAAACCTTGTGCTCCCCACTGTATATACAGTCCAAACACGGTCTCTACCATGTATATATGCATTCGGAAAGTATTCAGACCCCTTGACTTTTTCCACATTTTGTTACGTTACAGCCTTATTCTAAAATGTATTAAATAGTTTTTTTTACCATCATTATACACACAATATCCCATAATGACAAAACAAACTTATTTTTTTTTCTTGCTAATTTATATAAAAATAAAATAAAATGAAATGACACTTACATAAGTATTCACAGCCTTTATTCAGTACTTTGTTGAAGCACCTTTGTCAGTGATTACAGCCTCAAGTCTCCTTGAGTATGACGCTACAAGCTTGGCACACCTGTATTTGGGGAGTTTCTCCCATTCTTCTCTGCAGATCCTCTCAAGCTCTGTCAGGTTGGATGGGGAGCGTCGCTGCACAGCTATTTCTCTGGGGCAGGTTTAAATCAAGGATCTCTGTACTTTGCGCCGTTCATCTTTCCCTCGATCCTGACTAGTCTCCCAGTCCCTGCTACTGAAAAACATCCCCACAGCATGATGCTGCCATCACCATGCTTCAACCGTAGGGATGGTGCCAGGTTTCCTCCAGATATGACGCTTGGCATTCAGGCGAAAGAGTTCAATCTTGGTTTCATCGGACAAGGGAATCTTGTTTCTCATGGTCTGAGAGACTAAGTGCCTTTTGGCAAACTCCAAGTAGGCTGTCATGTGCCTTTAACTGAGGAGGGGCTTCCGTCTGGCCACTCTACAATAAAGGCCTGATTGGTGGAGTGCTGCAGAGATGGTTGTCCTTCTGGAAGGTTCTCCCATCTCCACAGAGGAACTCTGTCAGAGTGACCATCGGGTTCTTGGTCACCTCCCTGACCAAGGCCCTTCTCTCCTGATTGCGCCGTTTGGCCCCGGTGGCCAGCTCTAGGAAGAGTCTTGGTGGTTCCAAACTTCTTCCATAATGATGGAGGCCACTGTGTTCTTGGGGACCCTCAATGCTGCAGATATTTTTTGGTACCCTTCACCAGATCTGTGCCTCGACACAATCATGTCACTGAGCTCTACGGACAATTCCTTCGACTTCATGGCTTGGTTTTTGCTCTGACATGCACTGTCAACTGTGGGACTTTCTATAGACAGGTGTGTGACTTTTTAAATCATCAAGTTGTAGAAACATCAAGGATGATCACTGGAAACAGGAAGCACCCGAGCTCAGTTTCTAGTCTCAGAGCAAAGGGTCTGAATACTGATGGAAAAGTTTAGATTTGTTAATACATTTGTAAAAAAAACTTTTCACTTTGTCATTATCTGGCATTGTGTGTAGATTGATGTCATTATGGGGTATAGTGTGTAGATTGATGTCATTATGGGGTATTGTGTGTAGATTGATGTCATTATGGGGTATTGTGTGTAGATTGATGTCATTATGGGGTATTGTGTGTAGATTGATGTCATTATGGGGTATTGTGTGTAGATTGATGTCATTATGGGTTATTGTGTGTAGATTGATGTCATTATGGGGTATTGTGTGTAGATTGATGTCATTATGGGGTATTGTGTGTAGATTGATGTCATTATGGGGTATTGTGTGTAGATTGATGTCATTATGGGGTATCGTGTGTAGATTGATGTCATTATGGGGTGTTGTGTGTAGATTGATGTCATTATGGGGTGTTGTGTGTAGATTGATGTCATTATGGGGTATTGTGTGTAGATTGATGTCATTATGGGGTATTGTGTGTAGATTGATGTCATTATGGGGTATTGTGTGTAGATTGATGTCATTATGGGGTATTGTGTGTAGATTGATGTCATTATGGGGTATTGTGTGTAGATTGGTGAGAATGCTTTATTTTTAATCAATTTTAGAATAAGGCTGTAACGTAACAAAATGTGGAAAAAGTACATGTGTATGAATACTTTCTGAAGGCTGTATAAACAACTTTACATGCATTTCGGATTTACAGGCATTTTCACTATATATAGAACTGACACTACCGTTGTTCTTACATCAGTGTATGATGTAAGATGACTGTTTGTTAAATCAGACTGTGTTGAACCATACCTTAGTTTGGTCTCCCAGCTCCCCCTCTGCTGTGCTCTCTGATGGTTTGGCCCATCCTCCCAGCTCCCCCTCTGCTGTGCTCTCTGATGGTTTGGCCCATCCTCCCAGCTCCCCCTCTGCTGTGCTCTCTGATGGTTTGGCCCATCCTCCCAGCTCCCCCTCTGCTGTGCTCTCTGATGGTTTGGCCCATCCTCCCAGCTCCCCCTCTGCTGTGCTCGCTGATGGTCTGTCCCATCCTCCTTTATGGTCACTTACATGACTACAGGAAAACAAATCAAATCAAATGTTATACTATAGCACAGGGCCGGCCCTGACCAATTTGGTGCCCTTGGCAAGATTTTAGCTGGTGCCCCTTGCATCGCAGCCAATTCCACCACCGATCATTGTGTTCATACACACAAAGAAACTGCATAGCTTTAGGTCTTTGAGATTCCTTATTTTACAAACATAAAACCCCCATGAAATAAAAACAGTATTAAAGAAACAAGTGACATAAAATGAATTATAAGTACAATATAAATAAGAGTATTGCACAAAAAAAACGATATTAGACCTTTTTACAGTCTTACTCGCCTTGCCTTTCTGGCAGCAAAGTCATCTATGATGTCATCATAAGACAGCTGTTGTGAGACCCCATGATTTATACTAATGATGGAAAGTCCACTGAGACGTTCTTGCACCGTAGTAGATCTCAGGTAGGTTTTAATCAGTTTGAGCTTAGAGAAGCTCCTTTCAGCAGCAGCCACTGTAACAGGAAGAGTGGCAGTGATTCTCAGAGCTACCCTCATATTGGGGTAAATATCTGTCAGCTTCTTCTCGTGCAGGAAGGTCAAGAGTTCCATGTTTGTCATGTTTTTTTATGGCAAATGTGGAAAGTTTTTCACTTCCACAGCAAGTTCCCTGCCATCAATATCTGTCTGTCCGTCATGGCTTAGAGCAGTGCTCAGGGTTTGACAGTGCTCTAGCAACTCTTCTTTTGACATGTTGGGGAAGTTGAGGAGCACTCCGAATGTGTCCTTCACCTCTCCCAGGCTCTGAAATCTCTCATCAAGTGAAGAGAGGGCTGTATCCACTACCACATCAAAACATGTGGTTTCCATTTTTCTAAGTGCATCACCAACAGGCTCATCTGGAGCCTCATAACCAAAGTGCCTTTTTGTGGTTCTCCACCGCTTTTGTTTGAGTACAGCCTCCACGTTCATCTCCTCGCACATTTACTTTGCAGTTGTCTGTGCATCAGACAATCCAGTGTTTCTGTAGCAGGAATCTCTGGTTTTCTTCAGCAAGTCAACAGCCACATCTAGCTGCATAGAGGGTGACTGCATCAGTTTACTCACATGCTGGATCTTGTTGAGGATGTCATACCATATGACTGTGCAAATAGAGAAGCAGTAGGATCCAATCTCCTCAGCCAAAGACTAGGCTTCAACTTTCACCACAGGGTCTGCAGTAGATTCCCTCACCTCCAGAGGAGCCTCTCTGACCTGCCCAACCTGGTACCTTACTGCCTGAATGCTGTTTATCCTGCTTTCCCACCTGGACTCTGACCATGATTTCATTTTTTTTTTTACATGTTTCAGGAGGATATCCCATCTATGGGTGGAGGCTGAGAAGGGTTTGAATAATTTCACTAAATATCCGAAGTAGTCAATGGCATCTGGTGAGCTCTTAGCAGCATCAGCTTCCACCAGATTTAAAGTGTTCTGTTGAAGCAGCCGAGCCTGAACACCTTTATTCTTTCCCTTCATGTTGGCGCCGTTGTCACAGGGCTGTCCTCTGCAGTCCTCAAAGGGGATGTTCAGCTCCTCCAGCCTTTAGAGGATGAGAGATGACAGACGTTCCCCTGTTGACTCCTCTGACACAAGAAAGGCCATGATACGTTCTTTAATTTGTGGTTTGTCTTCCAGTAACACAATCCTGACAATGACAGAGAACTGTTCCTTATGACTCAGATCAGGGCTGCAATCTAACATAATGGACAAATACTTTGATGTTTTCATCTCTTCCACTATTCCTTCCAGTATTTTTGCGCTGATGGAGTCCATCAGTTCATTTTGGATTCTTTTGCCTAGGTAATGTGTGTGACTGGCAGCTCCACTTTCCACCCTACCAACATGCTGCTTCATTACTTGATCAAATTTGGCCAAAGCTCCACCTCTTTGAGTAACCAGACAAGTGCCATTGTCTGGTTTGTTTAATGTGTCTGTGGATCCCCTTAAAGCCATGTTTCTTTCAGCTAAGGACTGAATTATTGCCACCAATCTGGTAAGAACTTCACGCCACATGTTTCTCTCAGCCTCAGCGAATGCCATCTCTTGCTTATCTATTGTTAGCCCCTTTGCAAGACGGACCTCCAATACCTTCCATGTTGCCATGTGTGTATTGTGCTCCTGGCTATCCTCATGGGCCTTGAGCAAGTGGCTTGCATTTTTCCAATCCCTTAGTCCTTCTTTATTCCATTTGAAATCTCTCTGAGAAAACATTTAGCAGCAGAAGCAGTACAAACTATCATTATTTTTGAGTACATTAGCCAGCTTCTTTAGATTGTTTCTCCATTGACAAAGACTCTTGAAATAGTCATGCTGACACCTTCTCCCGTATTTTTGTTTTGGAACCGTGAAACTGTTTTTCATTTGATACAGTCCTCTGAGAACATACTCTGTTCTTACCTTATCAGTTAAAACAGATGGCCAGTCAGCAGGGTCAATTGGTGCAGCCTTTTTGTAGATGCCTGATGCTGCATCGCTGTGCTGTACTGAGGTAGAGGGGACAGGAGCACTTGATGCTGCATCGCTGGGCTGTACTGAGGTAGAGGGGACAGGAGCACTTGATGCTGCATCGCTGGGCTGTACTGAGGTAGAGGGGACAGAGCACTTGATGCTGCATCGCTGGGCTGTACTGAGGTAGAGGGGACAGTGCACTTGATGCTGCATCGCTGGGCTGTACTGAGGTAGAGGGGACAGGAGCACTTGATGCTGCATCGCTGGGCTGTGCTGAGGTAGAGGGGACAGGAGCACTTGATGCTGCATCGCTGGGCTGGGCTGAGGTAGAGGGGACAGAGCACTTGATGCTGCATCGCTGGGCTGTACTGAGGTAGAGGGGACAGGAGCACTTGATGCTGCATCGCTGGGCTGGGCTGAGGTAGAGGGGACAAACGATGTCAGAAAGACCAAAACCCTCTGGTGCCGAGAGGAGAAGAAGAAGAGAAGAGGAGGAAAAGGGATAAGGACAGAGAGAGGACTACAGCCATATAGTATACTGTACATATGGAGAGGACTACAGCCATATAGTATACTGTACATATGGAGAGGACTACAGCCATATAGTATACTGTACATATGGAGAGGACTACAGCCATATAATATACTGTACATATGGAGAGGACTACAGTCATATAGTATACTGTACATATGGAGAGGACTACAGTCATATAGTATACTGTACATATGGAGAGGACTATTGCTGTTGGGGTGCTAGGACCTAGTTTAACAATTATGCATCCATCCGTGAGTAACTCTGGTCCGTAATCACTCAGGACTTATTTATTTATACAGGTCTGTATATACATATTCATGTACAGTTATATCATATCACGTGCAATATTGCTAGTAATTCTTGGACCTAACTTACGTAGTCATTCACTCAGGAATGTATATTAGTATCCTGTCAGTTGTATCTTTTCTCATTGCTTTTAGTATATCGAATGTGCAATACGTGCAGTTGTCTGTAATTAAACCCTGCGCACTAAGGACTGTATTTTAAGGGAATTACTATTAATTATATCATACACACATTTAGCTATTTAAGTATCTCTTCCTGTCATTTACCTGTACAGTTAATGTAACCATGCAAGTATTCACTTACCTGTAAATTTAACTGTATACTTACCTGTACAGCTAATTTAACCATGCAAAATATTCACTGTTCATTTAACCAGTCTGTCTATTAAGTAAACTATTATTACCCTTGCTCATATCATACGCACTTTTAGCTATTTAAGTATTTCTCTGCCATCGACCTGTATAGTATAGTTAACCATCCAACATCCACCAATGTATTGTGTACATATTCAGCCAACCACCCATACTATGCAATGTCTTTTTATAGCTTTCTTGCACTCCAGACTCATACTTTTTAATACTGCCGCTCTATAGATCTATCTAGCTGACTGAACAAAAAAGAAAAAGTTACCTGGTTGCCTTATAATGTTGATTAAGTTAAGCAAAGGATCTCAAGTTATTTCAACCACACACTCCAGTTTGTCCAAATGAAATGCTTACTAACAAACCCTTAACCAACAATACAACAGGTGTAGACCTTACAGTGAAATGCTTACTAACAAGCCCTTAACCAACAATACAACAGGTGTAGACCTTACAGTGAAATGCTTACCTACAAGCCCTTAACCAACAATACAACAGGTGTAGACCTTACAGTGAAATGCTTACTAACAAGCCCTTAACCAACAATACAACAGGTGTAGACCTTACAGTGAAATGCTTACCTACAAGCCCTTAACCAACAATACAACAGGTGTAGACCTTACAGTGAAATGCTTACTAACAAGCCCTTAACCAACAATACAACAGGTGTAGACCTTACAGTGAAATGCTTACCTACAAGCCCTTAACCAACAATACAACAGGTGTAGACCTTACAGTGAAATGCTTACCTACAAGCCCTTAACCAACAATACAACAGGTGTAGACCTTACAGTGAAATGCTTACCTACAAGCCCTTAACCAACAATACAACAGGTGTAGACCTTACAGTGAAATGCTTACTAACAAGCCCTTAACCAACAATACAACAGGTGTAGACCTTACAGTGAAATGCTTACTAACAAGCCCTTAACCAACAATACAACAGGTGTAGACCTTACAGTGAAATGCTTACCTACAAACCCTTAACCAACAATACAACAGGTGTAGACCTTACAGTGAAATGCTTACCTACAAGCCCTTAACCAACAATACAACAGGTGTAGACCTTACAGTGAAATGCTTACTAACAAGCCCTTAACCAACAATACAACAGGTGTAGACCTTACAGTGAAATGCTTACTAACAAGCCCTTAACCAACAATACAACAGGTGTAGACCTTACAGTGAAATGCTTACCTACAAGCCCTTAACCAACAATACAACAGGTGTAGACCTTACAGTGAAATGCTTACCTACAAGCCCTTAACCAACAATACAACAGGTGTAGACCTTACAGTGAAATGCTTACCTACAAGCCCTTAACCAACAATACAACAGGTGTAGACCTTACAGTGAAATGCTTACCTACAAGCCCTTAACCAACAATACAACAGGTGTAGACCTTACAGTGAAATGCTTACCTACAAGCCCTTAACCAACAATACAACAGGTGTAGACCTTACAGTGAAATGCTTACCTACAAGCCCTTAACCAACAATACAACAGGTGTAGACCTTACAGTGAAATGCTTACCTACAAGCCCTTAACCAACAATACAACAGGTGTAGACCTTACAGTGAAATGCTTACTAACAAGCCCTTAACCAACAATACAACAGGTGTAGACCTTACAGTGGAATGCTTACTAACAAGCCCTTAACCAACAATACAACAGGTGTAGACCTTACAGTGAAATGCTTACCTACAAGCCCTTAACCAACAATACAACAGGTGTAGACCTTACAGTGAAATGCTTACCTACAAGCCCTTAACCAACAATACAACAGGTGTAGACCTTACAGTGAAATGCTTACTAACAAGCCCTTAACCAACAATACAACAGGTGTAGACCTTACAGTGAAATGCTTACTAACAAGCCCTTAACCAACAATACAACAGGTGTAGACCTTACAGTGAAATGCTTACTAACAAGCCCTTAACCAACAATACAACAGGTGTAGACCTTACAGTGAAATGCTTACTAACAAGCCCTTAACCAACAATACAACAGGTGTAGACCTTAGTGAAATGCTTACTAACAAGCCCTTAACCAACAATATGGTTCAAGAAATAGAGTTAAGAAAATATTTACTAAATAAACTAAAGTAAAACAAATGAAGCAACAAGAAAATGATATTACAATAACGAGGCTATAAACAGGTACCAATAACGAGGCTATAAACAGGTACCAATAACGAGGCTATAAACAGGTACCAATAACGAGGCTATAAACAGGTACCAATAACGAGGCTATAAACAGGTACCAATAACCAGGCTATAAACAGGTACCAATAACCAGGCTATAAACAGGTACCAATAACCAGGCTATAAACAGGTACCAATAACCAGGCTATAAACAGGTACCAATAATGAGGCTATAAACAGGTACCAATAATGAGGCTATAAACAGGTACCAATAACGAGGCTATAAACAGGTACCAATAACGAGGCTATAAACAGGTACCAATAACGAGGCTATAAACAGGTACCAAGTCAACATGTTAGTCGAGGTCATTTGTAAAGTGAGTAGCAGCCGTGTAAAAACAAAAATGGGGGAGGGGTCTGTTAATGTAAATAGTCTGGTGGTCATTAGTGTTATGGTTTGGGGGTAGAACCTGTTAAGGAGCCTTTTTCTCCTAGACTTGGCTCTCCGGTACCTCTTGCAGTGCGGTAGCAGAGAGAACAGTCTATGACTTTGGTGACTGGAGTCTTTGACAATTTTTAGGGCCTTTCTTCTGACACCGCCTGGTATAGAGGTCCTGGATGTCAGGAAGCTTGGCACCAGTGATGTGGGAAGCACCCACTACTCTCTGTAGCGCCTTACGGTCTGATGCCATACCAGGTGGTGATGCAACCGGTCTCAATGGTGCAGCCGTAGAACTTCTTGAGGATCGGGGGATCTATGCCAAAGTCTCCTGAGGGGGAAAGGTATTGTTGTGCCCTCTTCACAACTGTATTGGTGTGTTTGGACCATGATAGTTTGTTGGTGATGTGGAAACCAAGAAACTTGAAACTCTTGACCCGCTCCACTACAGCCCGTCAATGTTAATGGGGTCGTGTTCGGCCAGCCTTTTCCTGTAGTCCAAGATCAGCTCCTTTTGTCTTGCTCACATTGAGGGAGAGGTTGTTATCCCGGCACCACATGGCCAGGTCTCTGAGCTCCTCCCTATAGGCTGTCTCATCGTTGTCGGTGATCAGGCCTACCACTGTTGTGTTGTCAGCAAATTTAATGATGGTGTTGGAGATGTGCTTGGCCACGCAGTTGGGGGTGAACAGGGAGTACAGGAGGGGACTAAGCACACACCCCTGAGGGGCCCCAGTGTTGAGGATCAGTGTGGCTGACATGTTGTTGCCTAGTGTGGAGTGCGATTGAGATTGTGTCATCTGTGGATCTGTTGGGGCGGTATGCAAATTGAAGTGGGTCTAGGTTTTCCAGCATGATGGTGTTGATGTGAGCCATGACCAGCCTTTCAAAGCACTTCATGGCTAACGACTATGGGGCGGTAATCATTTAGGCAGGTTACCTTTGCTTTTCTTGGGCACAGGGACTATGGTGGTCTGTTTGAAACATGTAGCACTACCGTTCAAAAGTTTGGGGTCACTTAGAAATGAGAATTGAAGGCTATTACATGCGAGAAATTGACAAGAAACTGAAGATCTCGTACAACGCTGTGTACTACTCCATTCACAGAACAATGCAAACTGGCTCTAACCAGAATAGAAAGAGGAGTGGGAGGCCCCGGTGGACAACTGAGCAAGAGGACAAGTACATTAGAGTGTCTAGTTTGAGCAACAGACACCTCCCAAGTCCTCAACTGGCAGCTTCATTAAATAGTACCCGCAAAACACCAGTCTCAACGTCAACAGTGAAGAGGCAACTCCGGGATGCTGGCATTCTAGGCAGAGTTGCAAAGAAAAAGCCATATCTCAGACTGGCCAATAAAAGATTAAGATGGGCAAAAAAACACAGACAGAGGAAGATTGGAAAAAAGTGTTATGGACAGACAAATCTAAGTTTGAGGTGTTCGGATCACAAAGAAGAACATTCGTGAGACGCAGAACAAATGAAAAGATGCTGGAGGAGTGCTTGACGCCATCTGTCAAGCATGGTGGAGGCAATGTGATGGTCTGGGGGTGCTTTGGTGGTGGTAAAGTGGGAGATTTGTACAGGGTTAAAGGGACCTTGAAAAAGGAAGGCTATCATTCCATGCCATGCCATTCCCTGTGGATGGCGCTTAATTGGAGCCAATTTCCTCCTACAACAGGACAATGACCTAAAGCACAGCTCCAAACTATGCAAGAACTATTTAGGGAAGAAGCAGTCAGCTGGTATTCTGTCTATAATGGAGTGTCCAGCACAGTCACCGGATCTCAACCCTACTGAGCTGTTGTGGGAGCAGCTTGACCGTATGGTACGTAAGAAGTGCCCATCAAGCCAATCCAACTTGTGGGAGGTGCTTCAGGAAGCATGGGGTGAAATCTCTTCAGATTACCTCAACAAATTGACAACTAGAATGCCAAAGGTATGCAAAGCTGTAATTGCTGCAAATGGAGGATTCTTTGACGAAAGCAAAGTTTGAAGGACAATTATTATTTCAATAAAAAATATTTATAACATTGTCAATGTCTTGACTATATTTCCTATTCATTTTGCAACTCATTTAATGTATGTTTTCATGGAAAACAAGAACATTTCTAAGTGACCCTAAACTACAGGTCAGGGACAGGTTGAAAATGTCAGTTTAGACACTTTCCAGTTGGTCCACGCATGCTTTGAGTACACCTAGTAATCCATCTGGCCCCGCGGTTTTGTGAATGTTGACCTGTTTAAAGGTCTTGCTCAGATCGGCTACGGAGAGTGTTATCACACAGTCGTCTGGAACAGCTGGTGCTCTCATGCATGCTTCAGTGTTGCTTGCCTCAAGCGTCACTGGGCAGCTCGCGGCTGGGTTTCCCTTTGTAGTCCATAATAGTTTTCAAGCCCTGCCACATCCGACGAGCATCGGAGCCGGTGTAGTAGGACTCAACCTTAATCCTGTATTGACGCTTTGCCTGTTTGATGGTTCGTCTGAGGGAATAGCGGGATTTCTTATAAGCGTCTGGATTAGTTTCCCGCTCCGTGAAAGCAGAAACTCTAGCCTTTAGCTCAGATGTTACCTGTAATCCATGGCTTCTGGTTGGAAAATGTACGTACGGTCACTGTGGGGATGACGTCGTCACTTATTGATGAAACCTGGGACTGAGGTGGTATACTCAATGCCATTGGATGGAACCCGGAACATATTCCAGTCTGTGCTAGCAAAACAGTCCTGTAGCGTAGCATCTGCTTAATCTGATCACTGGTGCTTCCTGCTTTAGTTTTTGCTTTTAAAAAGGAGGATAGAATTATGGTCAGATTTGCCAAATGGAGGGCGAGGGAGAGCTTTGTATGCGTCTCTGTGTGTGGAGTAAAGGTGGTCTAGAGTTTTTCCCCTCTGGTTGCACATTTAACAAGCTGGTGGAAATGAGGTAAAACTGATTTAAGTTTGGATGCATTAAAGTCCCCGGCCACTAGGAGTGCCGCTTCTGGATGAGCATTTTCTTGTTTTCTTATGGCTGTATACAGCTGGCTGAGGCCCCACCCTCCTCTCCCCTTTTCTCTGTCTTTTCTTCACGCTGATGACGGGGATTTGTCTTGACAAAGCAGTATATCCATTAAAGAAAACATCTTTGTCCAGTTCGAGGTGAGTAATCGCTGTTCTGATGTCCAGATGCTCTTTTCGTTCATAAGAAAGTCCGTAAAACGGCAGCCATCTCCTCCGGTGCCATTACTTATTATGAGGATAGGAGTATAATGTATTAGGATAATGTATAGTAACGGTTTTGACTTGACTTGCTGTATAGTAACAGTACTGACTTGCCAGTGAGTAATGAAGTAGGTCAAATAACGGTATTGACATGACAGTGTAAGGATATTGTAATAGAACCGTATTGACTTGCAGTTTGTAGGGTTGAAAATAACCAAAATAATTGCCTGGAAACTGAATCTGAACCAAAACTAATTTCACACAGATGAAAAGTATGATGGGGGAGAATGGGTGAGTTGATGAGGGGAAGCCAACAAACAGGACGGGCCATTCGATTGTTCTGATCCATTGTAATTCTAATCTCTAAATGGTACGTACCCTGTATCAGTCCACCAAATCCAACCAGATGTATCAGTCTCCTCTGGCCTACTGGGAGTACAGTGAGAGCGTGCCTCATTTATAACGGCAAGGCCAAGACCAACGGATGCGCATGCTGCGTAAGCATTGGAACAGGATCTGAATGGAAACGACTCAGACGGAAGAAATTAATGACATTGATGCTTCTTCAGATTCTGAGCCTCAGACTGAACCTCGGAGCACTAAGTTCAAAAAAGCCAGAACGGAGCGCATGGACATGCTCCAACGGATGCCATTGGTCGTTTATGTGACATGCTCCAACTGATGCCATTGGTCGTTTATGTGACATGCTCCAACGGATGCCATTGGTCGTTTATGTGACATGCTCCAACGGATGCCATTGGTCGTTTATGTGACATGCTCCAACGGATGCCATTGGTCGTTTATGTGACATGCTCCAACTGATGCCATTGGTCGTTTATGTGACATGGACATGCTCCAACTGATGCCATTGGTCGTTTATGTGACATGCTCCAACGGATGCCATTGGTCGTTTATGTGACATGCTCCAACGGATGCCATTGGTCGTTTATGTGACATGCTCCAACGGATGCCATTGGTTGTTTATGTGACATGCTCCAACGGATGCCATTGGTCGTTTATGTGACATGCTCCAACGGATGCCATTGGTCGTTTATGTGACATGCTCCAACGGATGCCATTGGTCGTTTATGTGACATGCTCCAACGGATGCCATTGGTTGTTTATGTGACATGCTCCAACGGATGCCATTGGTCGTTTATGTGACATGCTCCAACGGATGCCATTGGTCGTTTATGTGACATGCTCCAACGGATGCCATTGGTTGTTTATGTGACATGCTCCAACGGATGCCATTGGTCGTTTATGTGACATGCTCCAACGGATGCCATTGGTTGTTTATGTGACATGCTCCAACGGATGCCATTGGTTGTTTATGTGACATGCTCCAACGGATGCCATTGGTCGTTTATGTGACATGCTCCAACGGATGCCATTGGTTGTTTATGTGACATGCTCCAACGGATGCCATTGGTCGTTTATGTGACATGCTCCAACGGATGCCATTGGTTGTTTATGTGACATGCTCCAACGGATGCCATTGGTCGTTTATGTGACATGCTCCAACGGATGCCATTGGTCGTTTATGTGACATGCTCCAACGGATGCCATTGGTTGTTTATGTGACATGCTCCAACGGATGCCATTGGTCGTTTATGTGACATGCTCCAACGGATGCCATTGGTTGTTTATGTGACATGCTCCAACGGATGCCATTGGTTGTTTATGTGACATGCTCCAACGGATGCCATTGGTTGTTTATGTGACATGCTCCAACGGATGCCATTGGTCGTTTATGTGACATGCTCCAACTGATGCCATTGGTCGTTTATGTGACATGCTCCAACGGATGCCATTGGTCGTTTATGTGACATGCTCCAACGGATGCCATTGGTCGTTTATGTGACATGCTCCAACTGATGCCATTGGTCGTTTATGTGACATGCTCCAACGGATGCCATTGGTCGTTTATGTGACATGCTCCAACGGATGCCATTGGTCGTTTATGTGACATGCTCCAACTGATGCCATTGGTCGTTTATGTGACATGCTCCAACGGATGCCATTGGTCGTTTATGTGACATGCTCCAACGGATGCCATTGGTCGTTTATGTGACATGCTCCAACTGATGCCATTGGTCGTTTATGTGACATGCTCCAACTGATGCCATTGGTCGTTTATGTGACATGCTCCAACTGATGCCATTGGTCGTTTATGTGACATGCTCCAACTGATGCCATTGGTCGTTTATGTGACATGCTCCAACGGATGCCATTGGTCGTTTATGTGACATGCTCCAACTGATGCCATTGGTCGTTTATGTGACATGCTCCAACGGATGCCATTGGTTGTTTGTGTGACATGCTCCAACTGATGCCATTGGTTGTTTGTGTGACATGCTCCAACTGATGCCATTGGTCGTTTATGTGACATGCTCCAACTGATGCCATTGGTTGTTTATGTGACATGGACATGCTCCAACTGATGCCATTGGTTGTTTATGTGACATGCTCCAACTGATGCCATTGGTCGTTTATGTGACATGCTCCAACTGATGCCATTGGTTGTTTATGTGACATGGACATGCTCCAACTGATGCCATTGGTTGTTTATGTGATATGGACATGCTCCAACTGATGCCATTGGTTGTTTATGTGACATGGACATGCTCCAACTGATGCCATTGGTTGTTTATGTGACATGGACATGCTCCAACGGATGCCATTGGTTGTTTATGTGATATGGACATGCTCCAACTGATGCCATTGGTTGTTTATGTGATATGGACATGCTCCAACTTTCCACTATCCATCAAGCATCCAGCCCTTGGTGCTTATAATGATGTTTATGCAACTGATGGTTTTGCTGACTGTGCATCTTGGGGGTTAGGGTATTTATTTTGTTGTTATAAAAAGTAGATAACGACCAAAGTGGATTTTTTAGGGGCCCATTTTCGGTGATCAAGGAGGCAGATGGCCTATATTTTAGGCAGATATTTAATATCATTAAATTTGAACAATGTTGATGAAACTTCCCAGAGAGCCATGTTTGTTCTAATCAATTTAAAAATCACAACAATTAGTTGACTTTGTTTTTACCAATATAACTACATAACATAATGGTAATAATTTTATTAGATAAATAAAATAAACTGGTAAATAAAGATGGCATAGGCCTACTCACAATACAGGTAAATGTATATTCAAAAGGAGTGTCCATGTACTGACTTATTGAGCTGGTTTTGTCTGATCAGGGGAATCTATGGTGCTACAGATGACAACCAACCTGTTGGCCTTCCACTAGGGACTCATTATCTTACTGATCAACAACATTTCCATAGAAGCATCACTCCAGCAGGTCACGGTTGTATGGAAGGACATCATACAGGCACTGCTGTTAGTTTCACCATATAAAATAACATTCAATGCAAATGGGCCCAACGTAACGCCATGACTTCTGATTACCAAACTAGTATTTTTAGTAATATGATCGGGGAAAGGTATTTCTTTCAGCTGTCAGGACGAAATTTTAAACAACTCAATTGGCTAGTTAAGCCATCTGTCAAGCAATGGGTGGGTTGTAACTTGATCCTACTGCTACGATTGGATAGTGCGAGGCTGTAACTCCGCTCCCTTTCAAATGTCCCTCCTCTGCTCCTCTGCCGTTTACTGCTACTATAAGAATAGCTCAACGGTGATGATATTTGCAACAAAGCCATAAATGTGCATAATGTTTAACAAGGAGAGCGAGGGTAGGAGATAAGATGAAACAGCACTGCAGGTTGTGTCAGAATGACTCAAATCTACCCATAGTTTGAGAAGTGAGAATGCACACACTGATCTACAGCTTCCTTGGTCCATAAACATGCAGGGAGATTCTTATGTAGCTAAACCTATTGGCAGCCTTTATTTAGGCATTTTAAAACACGTCCTTCTTTCCCTATTACAATAATCATATAACACGACTATAAACTGTCAATTTATGGATACAATTACAACTGGTCAGATCAACACACCAGTAAATAGCTAATGTTGGACTGCAAGTCAGATGGCTCGTTGCTGAAAATGGTGCATCCTCAAAATGATAACCAGCTAACGATAGCTAGCTACATTGGCTATTAGCTCCTTTATGATATCTTAGCACCATGTTTATCTAGCCAGCTAGCTAGCACAGTAGCTAATATAGCTAGCTAGATGACTAACCCTTTCATCTTAATGTTTGCTAACAGGTCACATAGGCATCTGCTTAGCTAGCTTGCTTACTGTATGCATGTCAGAGCACATCAAAACGAGCATCATTATTAGTAAATTAACTAAACTAATATTTGCCAGGTAGTATAATGGTACTGACCTGACAAGGTAAACGTAACAGCACTGACATGGCAGTAGGTAGTGTAATGGTACAGACCTGACAAGGTAAACGTAACAGCACTGACATGGCAGTAGGTAGTGTAATGGTACAGACCTGACAAGGTAAACGTAACAACACTGACATGGCAGTAGGTAGTGTAATGGTACTGACATGACAAGGTAAACGTAACAGCACTGACATGGCAGTAGGTAGTGTAATGGTACTGACATGACAAGGTAAACGTAACAACACTGACATGGCAGTAGGTAGTGTAATGGTACTGACATGACAAGGTAAACGTAACAGCACTGACATGGCAGTAGGTAGTGTAATGGTACAGACCTGACAAGGTAAACGTAACAACACTGACATGGCAGTAGGTAGTGTAATGGTACTGACATGACAAGGTAAACGTAACAACACTGACATGGCAGTAGGTAGTGTAATGGTACAGACCTGACAAGGTAAACGTAACAGCACTGACATGGCAGTAGGTAGTGTAATGGTACAGACCTGACAAGGTAAACGTCACAACACTGACATGGCAGTAGGTAGTGTAATGGTACTGACATGACAAGGTAAACGTAACAACACTGACATGGCAGTAGGTAGTGTAATGGTACAGACCTGACAAGGTAAACATAACAGCACTGACATGGCAGTAGGTAGTGTAATGGTACAGACTTGACAAGGTAAACGTAACAACACTGACATGGCAGTAGGTAGTATAATGGTACAGACATGACAAGGTAAACGTAACAGCACTGACATGGCAGTAGGTAGTGTAATGGTACTGACATGACAAGGTAAACGTAACAACACTGACATGGCAGTAGGTAGTATAATGGTACTGACATGACAAGGTAAACGTAACACTGACATGGCAGTAGGTAGTGTAATGGTACAGACATGACAAGGTAAACGTAACAACACTGTCATGGCAGTAGGTAGTGTAATGGTACAGACCTGACAAGGTAAACGTAACAACACTGTCATGGCAGTAGGTAGTATAATGGTACTGACATGACAAGGTAAACGTAACAACACTGACATGGCAGTAGGTAGTGTAATGGTACAGACATGACAAGGTAAACGTAACAACACTGTCATGGCAGTAGGTAGTATAATGGTACTGACATGACAAGGTAAACGTAACAACACTGACATGGCAGTAGGTAGTATAATGGTACTGACATGACAAGGTAAACGTAACAACACTGACATGGCAGTAGGTAGTGTAATGGTACTGACATGACAAGGTAAACGTAACACTGACATGGCAGTAGGTAGTGTAATGGTACTGACATGACAAGGTAAACGTAACAACACTGACATGGCAGTAGGTAGTATAATGGTACTGGCATGACAAGGTAAACGTAACAACACTGACATGGCAGTAGGTAGTGTAATGGTACTGACATGACAAGGTAAACGTAACAACACTGACATGGCAGTAGGTAGTATAATGGTACTGGCATGACAAGGTAAACGTAACAACACTGACATGGCAGTAGGTAGTGTAATAGGTACAATAGCAAAACCTACTTGGCAGTGAAGCCTGTGTTGTCCTCGTTCTCTGAGGAGGAGGCCGTGCCCCCAGGGGGAAAAGAGGGGTTGATGGGAGAAGACCTCTCGTACAGTGGTGTGTGCTTCTCTTCAGGAGGAATGTTGCTGAAGCTGCTTGGAACCTTCTCTGCCAGGGCCTTCCCCACCACTGGATCCACAGCCAGACCAGAGTCAGTATTACCAGGACTGAGACCAGCACCAGGGTCACTACTAAGGCCAGTAATTGCCCCAGTCCCAGGGCCAGGCTCTACGACCAGGGGGGCTGTGTAGGCCGGCTGGACCTGGGGATCAACCGGGACCAACAACATGTTAGCCTCATCTCACCAACATTAGGATTTGAAAATCAGGGTTCATTATTTAATATTAGATAGCAAGATTGTTTGACATTTGTGGACTCTTAGAAAAATATAATATGTTTATACACCATATGAATATTACAAAACAAGCATATCACAAAACAGTTTGGGTCTGTAGCTGTGAGCAAAGCCTGGTTTGAGTGTGTAGCTAAGAGCAATGTGCCACTCTGATCTAATTAAGAGGTTTGTTTGGGTCCAGGCTCTGATATAATTAAGAAGTTTGTTTGGGTCCTGGTTCTCTGAGCTAAGAGCATGGTTTGTTTGGGTCCTGGTTCTCTGAGCTAAGAGCATGATTTGTTTGGGTCCTGACTCTGAGCTAAGAGCATGGTTTGTTTGGGTCCTGACTCTGAGCTAAGAGCATGGTTTGTTTGGGTCCTGACTCTGAGCTAAGAGCATGGTTTGTTTGGGTCCTGACTCTGAGCTAAGAGCATGGTTTGTTTGGGTCCTGACTCTGAGCTAAGAGCATGGTTTGTTTGGGTCCTGACTCTGAGCTAAGAGCATGATTTGTTTGGGTCCTGACTCTGAGCTAAGAGCATGGTTTGTTTGGGTCCTGACTCTGAGCTAAGAGCATGGTTTGTTTGGGTCCTGGTTCTCTGAGCTAAGAGCATGGTTTGTTTGGGTCCTGACTCTGAGCTAAGAGCATGGTTTGTTTGGGTCCTGACTCTGAGCTAAGAGCATGGTTTGTTTGGGTCCTGACTCTGAGCTAAGAGCATGGTTTGTTTGGGTCCTGACTCTGAGCTAAGAGCATGGTTTGTTTGGGTCCTGACTCTGAGCTAAGAGCATGGTTTGTTTGGGTCCTGGTTCTCTGAGCTAAGAGCATGGTTTGTTTGAGTCTGTTTGAGTCCTGGCTCTGTCAAAAATAAATCACATTTTTGAAATGCTGGATTTTAACCCACAGTGGCAAATCCACCATCCATTCATTGTTTGGGTCCTGGTCAAAAGTAATGCACTATATAAGGCAGAGTTATTAAACTCTGACCCTATGAGGTCTGGAGCCTTCTGGTTTAAATCATTCAAACCAGGTCTAAACCAGTCCCTGATTAGAGGAGTATAGTGAAGAAATACAGTGGACCAGGTAGGGAACAGGGAACAGGGAACCATTTAGTCTCACCCCGGGTTTCCCCGACAGGGAAGCACGTGGAATGTTGAACGTCTGAGGAGGCGGCGTTAGAGCTGTGTAGTGTGGCAGAACTGCTGCTACTGGAGAACCTACTGGTACTCCTGTCTGGTTTGGTCCGACTGGTGGGGGAAACACACACACTGTTAACACAGCATAAGACACACAGACTTAATACAGCATAACAGACACACAAACCTGGAGGGGGGAGGCGCGCAGGCACACAGACAGGAAGGACATGGAAATACAGCTTAACACAGCAGTGTAAGTCAACTACCTTTGACAGTTAAGACGGCACAAGAGAGATTCAACATTATTATGTGGACCTTTGAGGTTTTACTGGATAACAGTGTGACAGATGACAGAAACATTAATTAAATTATTACACCAGTCTGCTTCAGGCCAGTGTGGAGGGGTGGAAGAGTTAGACCAGTCTGCTTCAGGCCAGCGTGGAGGGGTGGAAGAGTTAGACCAGTCTGCATCAGGCCAGTGTGGAGGGGTGGAAGAGTTAGACCAGTCTGCATCAGGCCAGTGTGGAGGGGTGGAAGAGTTAGACCAGTCTGCTTCAGGCCAGTGTGGAAGAGTTAGACCAGTCTGCATCAGGCCAGTGTGGAAGTTAGACCAGTCTGCTTCAGGCCAGTGTGGAGGGGTGGGCTAGTTTTCACAAAGTTACAGCAAGCCGCCAGAGTCGTGATGCAAGAAGCCTTTCTAAAGCAGCCTATTTGTATGCGAAGGGAATAGCAGCCATTCCAGAGAGTGGAAGAATCGCTCACATTACTGAGAGCTACTCTGCAAGTTGGTTCTCTGCCTCGCCCTGCCTGCCTCAGTCGCCCTGCCTGCCTCAGTCGCCCTGCCTGCCTCAGTCGCCCTGCCTGCCTCAGTCGCCCTGCCTGCCTCAGTCGCCCTGCCTGCCTCAGTCGCCCTGCCTGCCTCAGTCGCCCTGCCTGCCTCAGTCGCCCTGCCTGCCTCAGTCGCCCTGCCTGCCTCAGTCGCCCTGCCTGCCTCAGTCGCCCTGCCTGCCTCAGTCGCCCTGCCTGCCTCAGTCGCCCTGCCTGCCTCAGTCGCCCTGCCTGCCTCAGTCGCCCTGCCTGCCTCAGTCTACTGGGCTATAGAGAGAAGGTTGAGGTGTTTGAACGTACCTTGGTAAGGTGTGAAGTGTGGAGCCTTGCTGGCTGCTGAGTAGTACTCCACTGCTCTCTTAAAGCGGACAACTTTGTGGTCAGTCCTGGACTGGAGGAAGAAACAGCCATGTTACTTAATCAAAGGCTTTAAAGTCCTGATATCTAGTCACTCGAGTAATGTACCTGTGAATGCTTGAAGACCCTGCTAGGTGATGCATCAACAGTTGAAGTCAGAAGTTTACATACACCTTATCCAAATACATTTAAAAATCAGTTTCACAATTCCTGACATTTGACCCTAGTAAAAATTACCTGTCTTAGGTCAGTTAGGATCAACACTTTATTTTAAGAATGTGAAATGTCAGAATAATAGTAGAGAGAATGATTTATTTCATCGTTTATTTCTTTCATCACATTCCCAGTGGGTCAGAAGTTTACATACACTCATTTAATATTTGGTAGCATTGCCTTTAAAATTGTTTAACTTGGGTCAAACGTTTCGGGTAGCCTTCCACAAGCTTCCCACAATAAGTTGGGTGAATTTTGGCCCATTCCTCCTGACAGAACTGGTGTAACTGAGTCAGGTTTGTAGGCCTCCTTGCTCACACACGCTTTTTCAGTTCTGCCCACAAATGTTCTATAGGATCGAGGTCAGGGCTTTGTGATGGCCACTCCAATACCTTGTTTTGTTGCCATTTTGCCACAACTTTGGAAGTATGCTTGGGGTCATTGTCCATTTGGAAGACCCATTTGCGACCAAGCTTTAACTTCCTGACTAATGTCTTGAGATGTTGCTTCAATATATCCACATAATTTTCCTTCCTCATGATGCCATCTATTTTGTGAAGTGCACCAGTCCCTCCTGCAGCAAAGCACCCCCACAACATGATGCTGCCACCCACGTGCTTCACGGTTGGGATGGTGTTCTTCGGCTTGCAAGCCTCTCCCTTTTTCCTCCAAACATAACGATGGTCATTTTGGCCAAACAGTTCTATTTTTTTTGTTTCATCAGACCAGAGGACATTTCTCCAAAAAGTACAATCTTTGTCCCCATGTGCAGTTGCAAACTGTAGTCTGGCTTTTTTATGGCGGTTTTGGCGCAGTGGCTTCTTCCTTGCTGAGCAGCCTTTCAGGTTATGTCGATATAGGACTCATTTTACTGTGGATATAGATACTTTTGTACCCGTTTCCTCCAGCATCTTCACAAGGTCCTTTGCTGTTGTTCTGGGATTGATTTGCATTTTTCGCACCAAAGTACGTTCATCTCTAGGAGGCAGAACGCGTCTCCCTCCTGAGCGGTATGACGGCTGCGTGGTCCCATGCTGTTTATACTTGCGTACTATTGTTTGTACATATAAACGTGGTACCTTCAGGCGTTTGGAAATTGCTCCCAAGGATGAACCAGACTTGTGGAGGTCTACAATTTTTGCCTGAGGTCTTGGCTGATTTCTTTGGATTTTCCCATGATGTCGAGCAAAGAGGCACGGAGTTTGAAGGTAGGCCTTGAAATACATCCACAGGTACACCTCCAATTGACTCAAATGATGTCAGTTAGCCTATCAGAAGCTTCTAAAGCCATGACATAATTTTCTGGAATTTTCTAAGCTGTTTAAAGGCATAGTCAACTTAATGTATGTAAACTTCTGATCTACTGCAATTGTGATATAGTGAATTATAAGTGAAATAATCTGTCTGTAAACAATTGTTGGAATAATTGCTTGTGTCATGTACAAAGTAGATGTCCTAACCGACTTGCCAAAAATATAGTTTGTTAACATGAAATCTGTGGAGTGGTTGTGTATGTAAACTTCCGACTTCAACTGTACCTTAACATAGCCCTGTCTGGTTTTCTGTACCTGTGAATATCTGGAGATGTCTGAGTACCTGTGAATGTCTGGAGATGTCTGAGTACCTGTGGATGTCTGGAGATGTCTGTGAGTACCTGTGGATGTCTGGAGATGTCTGTGAGTACCTGTGGATGTCTGGAGATGTCTGTGAGTACCTGTGAATGTCTGGAGATGTCTGTGAGTACCTGTGAATGTCTGGAGATGTCTGTGAGTACCTGTGAATGTCTGGAGATGTCTGTGAATGTCTGGAAATGTTTGTGAGTACCTGTGAATGTCTGGTGATATCTGTGAGTACCTGTGAGTGTCTGAAGATGTCGTTAGCAATGGCCTCCAGGTCGCTGATGTCCGTCATGTTTCGAACATAGTCCGCCACTGCCTTGATCACCACGTCACACGGCGGGAGCACTAGCTGGTGAGCGCGCACCTAGAGGTCAGAGGTTAGAGGTCAGACAGCCTTGATGACAACGTCACATGGCGGGAGCACTAGCTGGTGAGCGCGCACCTAGAGGTCAGAGGTTAGAGGTCAGACAGCCTTGATGACAACGTCACATGGCGGGAGCACTAGCTGGTGAGCGCGCACCTAGAGGTCAGAGGTTAGAGGTCAGACAGCCTTGATGACAACGTCACATGGCGGGAGCACTAGCTGGTGGGCACGAACAAAACGCGCCTAGGCAACAGAAAAACCAAGAAATATGTGAAGATTACATTCAACTCAACTCTCTTGTCTGGCTGCTTGTCTCACCAAGATTTACACCCTCTCCCACAGGACCAAGTGGTCTTGAATTACGAATCTTATAATAGAATTTCAGAAATGTTATGTTTTCAAATTGAGGAGGATTGCAGTGAAATACCGACTAAAGTTTCAGGACAAAACTTACTAGTTGCCAAGGACACTGGTTTTGGAGAGCAATATCTACAAATTATGCAGCAAACTATTGAGATGGATTAATATAACCTTCGTTTTCAAAGGGAATTTGAAGTTACGTGGCATCCATTTTTTTTTGTCCATGATGGCAAACAAATACAACAACTTAACTTGGCTAAATGTTTTTAACATCATGAGTAAATTCATGTATTATTTGTTTTCTTACAATTATGAACCAATGGTGTAACTAAGGTTGTGGAACATTGAACTCGACACAGAAGTTTATTTCAAGTCTATTCATGATATAGTTCTGATTGATTACATTTTATCCACTTAATTATGTCATTTCCACTTTCATTGCACTGGTAAATATTATCAGAAATATTTATCAAAATATTGCACTTCTCTGCCATAAAAGGTGTCAGTTTATTAGTCTTTTGGTGTGATGCCTTTTGAATGTTTACATGAAAATAATTTGACAATTTAAGTATGAAAAGCAATGAAAACATGTTGTGGGGAAATCATATGGAAGGCTTAATGTAATTTAATGTTTTTACTTAACTAGGCAAGTCAGTTTAGAACAAATTCAAGGGAGCCCAAAAACAATAAGATGACATGAAGATGGAGGCATGTAGTACTGAGATACAGTGTCTTAGACCAAGATCACTAGGGTTACAGGGAGAGTAGGTGTTGATGCCTGGAGGTCAGTGTCTTAGACCAAGATCACTAGGGTTACAGGGAGAGTAGGTGTTGATGCCTGGAGGTCAGTGTCTATGACCAAGATCACTAGGGTTACAGGGAGAGTAGGTGTTGATGCCTGGAGGTCAGTGTCTTAGACCAAGATCACTAGGGTTACAGGGAGAGTAGGTGTTGATGCCTGGAGGTCAGTGTCTTAGACCAAGATCACTAGGGTTACAGGGAGAGTAGGTGTTGATGCCTGGAGGTCAGTGTCTATGACCAAGATCACTAGGGTTACAAAGGGTCGGAAACCATCCGGTAAATGTACAGATTTTTTTTCGAATATTTTCCATGGGAAGTTGAGCCCGGGAATCAGACACCTTATCAATAGCAACAGCTCATGGTCCTCCTGGAATCAGAAGTTTTTTTGACTCAATGGAGGAACGTAGTCAGAGAAATGCTGATGAATGTGTATTGGAAGATATTTCTGAATGTTCTTCACCCAGCATGCAACCCTCCAACCAGACATGCTTTATCTACTAATTTGCTGGATGCAGAGTTCAACAGAGTTGAAAGCAGACTGTAATGCAATCATCTCTGATGGGAGGTCGAATGTTCGTGGGCAAGGAATAATTAACTACATCATCTCCACCCCTCAACCAGTATTATACAAGACCACAGATACAAGGGACAACAGACACAACGGTCTCTACATTGCAGATGAGCTGAAGGCAGTCATCAATGACCTTGGACCACAGAAGGTATTTGCACTGGTGACAGACAATGCTGTGAAGATGAAGGCTGCTTGGTCTAAAGTGGAGGAGTCTTACCCTCACATCACACCCATTGGCTGTGCTGCTCATGCATTGAAGCTGCCCAGCAACACCCGTTGGGGTGGTGTTGTCATCATGTTTGACAGTCTCCTGGAGGGGAAGGAGTCTCTCCAAGAAATGGCCATATCACAGTCTGCCGATATGGACAGCCCCATCAAGAGGATCCTCCTGGATGATGTATTTTGGGAGAGAGTGGTAAGCAGCCTGAAACTCCTGAAACCTATAGCAGTAGCCATTGCACGGATTGAGGAAGACAATGCCATCCTGTCTGATGTTCAGACTCTGCTTGCAGATGTAAGAGAAGAAATCCGTACTGCCCTGCCCACTTCACTGTTGCTCCAAGCAGAGGAAACTGCAGCTCTGAAATACATCAAATAGCATCCTGTTTGGTGCAGAGAACAACAAGGCCTATGATGTCATCACTACCGTGTCTCACCACCTTGGCCTGGATGAGCTTCTTGGCAGTCTGGCGAAGTACACTTCCAAACAAGGGCTTTGGGATGGAGATGCAATATGGCAGTCGTGCCAACATATCTCATCAGCCACCTGGTGGAAGGGACTTTGTGGATCTGAGGCTCTTTCCCCTGTTGCCTCAATCATCCTCCAAATCCCACCAACATCAGCCGCCTCAGAGCGCAACTGGTCCTTGTTTGGGAACACACACACCAAGGCACGCAACAGGCTGACCAATACAAGGGGTGAAAAATGTGAGGCTTTTTGAGCCTGACAACGAGCCATCCTCAACAAGGTTGGAAAGTGACAGTGAAGATGAGGCCTCAGAGTCTGATGTTCAAGAGGTGGACATTGAGGAGGTCCAGGGAGAAGACATGGAAGCCTGAGAGGAAGACAACCAAAGCTTTAGTTTCTAGACTATCATTTTACAGATTTTGGGAGATGAGATGGATCATTGGGGATCATTCAATATTCCCTTTCTTTTGTTGTTCAGTGAAATCATCCCATGTGATATATTCCCGTTAATTCCCATGGAAAGTTAGACCACTGCGCCACTTGGGAGCCCAAGTTAGGGGAGGCCGGGTTAGGCAGTCATTGTAAATAAGAATTTGAACTTAACTTGCCTAGTTAAATAAAGGTGAAATAAAAGAATAAAACACTTAGCTGTCACTCCGGGGGACATAACCCATTAATAAACTTCCAGAACAATCTTTTTAGACTTATTTACATTAAACCTGTAATAACACTTATTAAACCTGTAATAACACTTATTAAACCTGTAATAACACTTATTAAACCTGTAATAACACTTATTAAACCTGTAATAACACTTTAAACCTATTTGTAACCTGTTGCCATTTTGATCCTTTAAGTGGTTCTGAGTGCTATATTTACTGCTGTTTGTGACTCACTACCTGGATTCAGTCTTATGTAGCAACATTTTAAAATGTGTTTGTTACATTTGATAAAAGTAGAGACTCAGCTAGAACATGGTATCACACAGTAACACACCTGGTAAACACAGTAACATACCAGGTAAACACAGTAACACACCTGGTAAACACAGTAACATACCAGGTAAACACAGTTACATTTGATAAAAGTAGAGACTCAGCTAGAACATGGTATCACACAGTAACACACCTGGTAAACACAGTAACACACCTGGTAAACACAGTAACATACCAGGTAAACACAGTTACATTTGATAAAAGTAGAGACTCAGCTAGAACATGGTATCACACAGTAAAACACCTGGTAAACACAGTAAAACACCTGGTAAACACAGTAACACACCTGGTAAACACAGTAACATACCAGGTAAACACAGTTACATTTGATAAAAGTAGAGACTCAGCTAGAACATGGTATCACACACTACAGATGAGGAACAATGGGAAAGTAATTCTGCTTTGAATGTTGCTAAACTTGTAACCCCACTTCTGAGAAAATGGCCCTTGAATGTTTTGGTATCTAGTGAAGAGCTCTTCTTTGTCTCCACCCATTCACACCCTCTTAAGACTTAGCCGCACCCATCTCTTTAAGGATTCACATGTGAGTTCATGTTCTGAACAGAGTGAGTACGTAGTGTAGTAAACAACCAAAGATTTCAAGACTAAAAGTGGTAAAAGTAGTAGCCTACAATAAGGAAAAACTCTCTGTAAAAATACACTATCTAGTCCTTGGCCTATATCTTAATGTGACTTTGGTGCAGGTCATGTTGTTCTTCACATTACCGTCTCAGGTAAACACGCACTATATTAAATCAAATCAATGTTTATTTGTCACATGCTCAGGATACAGAAGGTGTAAACGGTACAATGAAATAGTTACTTGCATAGTAGCAATATCAAAAACAGAAAGTGGCCAGATACAAATATTTTATAATCATTTGATGACACTTACCCAGACACACCTGACTAACTTGATGGGTCATATAATCATTGGGCGAAGTGGAGTCTTTTGTAGCTAGCTAGCTAAACAATGAACAAGCATAATCCCAACTACCACCAATACTAACTGATTGTCATAGCTGTATCTAGTATGAATCTGCAGTTAGCTAAAGCTAACCAACTAGATTAAATGTTAGCTAGCTAGCTAACATTAGGCTTTAACTAGCAATGCAAATGGTTTCTGATTCGAATAATATTACAGATCATAGACGTGAAGTTAGCTAGAGAGTCAGCAAGCTAATGTTCGTTAGCTAGAGAAGAGTACGCTTTATGTTGCAATGAAAATGACTTTGATAAAATTAGAAAGGTATAATATATGAAAATGTAGCTAGACTCTTAGCAGCATACAACTGTCCTACCAATCCCTGTATTAGGCCATCCATCTCTCTGTCCTACCACTTCCTGTATTAGGCCATCCATCTCTCTGTCCTACCACTTAGGCCATCCATCTCTCTGTCCTACCACTTAGGCCATCCATCTCTCTGTCCTACCACTTCCTGTATTAGGCCATCCATCTCTCTGTCCTACCACTCCCTGTATTAGGCCATCCATCTCTCTGTCCTACCACTTCCTGTATTAGGCCATCCATCTCTCTGTCCTACCACTCCCTGTATTAGGCCATCCATCTCTCTGTCCTACCACTTAGGCCATCCATCTCTCTGTCCTACCACTCCCTGTATTAGGCCATCCATCTCTCTGTCCTACCACTTCCTGTATTAGGCCATCCATCTCTCTGTCCTACCACTCCCTGTATTAGGCCATCCATCTCTCTGTCCTACCACTCCCTGTATTAGGCCATCCATCTCTCTGTCCTACCACTTAGGCCATCCATCTCTCTGTCCTACCACTTAGGCCATCCATCTCTCTGTCCTACCACTTCCTGTATTAGGCCATCCATCTCTCTGTCCTACCACTTAGGCCATCCATCTCTCTGTCCTACCACTTAGGCCATCCATCTCTCTGTCCTACCACTTAGGCCATCCATCTCTCTGTCCTACCACTTCCTGTATTAGGCCATCCATCTCTCTGTCCTACCACTCCCTGTATTAGGCCATCCATCTCTCTGTCCTACCACTCCCTGTATTAGGCCATCCATCTCTCTGTCCTACCACTTCCTGTATTAGGCCATCCATCTCTCTGTCCTACCACTTAGGCCATCCATCTCTCTGTCCTACCACTCCCTGTATTAGGCCATCCATCTCTCTGTCCTACCACTCCCTGTATTAGGCCATCCATCTCTCTGTCCTACCACTCCCTGTATTAGGCCATCCATCTCTCTGTCCTACCACTTCCTGTATTAGGCCATCCATCTCTCTGTCCTACCACTTCCTGTATTAGGCCATGCATTCACTAGATCCATCTCTGTCCTACCAGTTTCACTCCTCCTGACCAACCGATTGGTACATGATCCACCCTGGGACTGTTCCCCTGCTATCCAATACGCTCGGCTGGCCTCACTCCAAGCAAGACCCAGTCGACCCGATAGCGTCCCGGCGCAGGGCGTGGCACGCCTAGGCAGTGATGCCATCCCATTATGCACTGACATCAGAGACACATTGTGTTTCTCAAACTCTGTTGGCTCTGTTGTGCTCCAAAACCCTCCAATAGAAAACCTCTCGAGCGGCTTTGGCTGTGGGTAGGTCGGGCTTCCCACTGGGTGCACACAAGTGTGCTTGGGTCTCCTCAATCACTTGAGGAATGTGCCCCTGCGCCTCTGTGTGCCTAGGCAAACCTCAATGTTGCGAGGGGCTACCTGGTTGATCCTGCCAGTAGCATATGCTTGTCTCAAAGATTAAGCCATGCAAGTCTAAGTACACACGGCCGGTACAGTGAAACTGTGAATGGCTCATTAAATCAGTTATGGTTCCTTTGATCGCTCCAACGTTACTTGGATAACTGTGGCAATTCTAGAGCTAATACATGCAAACGAGCGCTGACCTTCGGGGACACATTCATTTTTCAGACCCAAAACCCATACAGGGTGGGTTACCCGGACGCTGTTACAGACCCTCGTGGCACTGGCGTCTCATTTGAATGTCTGCCCTATCCACTTTTGATGTAGTTTTGGTGCCTACCATGGTGACCACGGGTAACAGAGAATCAGGGTTTGATTCCAGAGGGAGCCTGAGAAACGGTTCCCATATCTAAGAAAGGATATGGGAACGCAAATCCACTCCCAATTCAGGTAAGTAGTGACGTACAACCACAATAATATATATAATATCCCGTTTATTGGAATAATACACTTCAAATCCTTTAATGACAATCGATTACTGATGTTTGTTTTTACATTTACATTTTAGTCAGACGGGGTGACAGAACGTCTTACGGGGTGACAGAACGTCCTACGGGGTGACAGAACGTCCTACGGGGTGACAGAACGTCCTACGGGGTGACAGAACGTCCTACGGGGTGACAGAACGTCCTACGGGGTGACAGAACGTCCTACGGGGTGACAGAACGTCCTACGGGGGTGACGCCAATAAATTAAAGAGAGAAAAGGTGTCATGGAACAAAATATAAAAATTATGAGTAACATTATAATACAAAAGTAAGGTAATTGCTTTTTATCTGGTTTAGTGAAATGACTGAGTAATACCCAAAATGTAAAAGACACTTGGTTATCATCGTTGTACAGGAAATTGTGTTTTTCCATTTGAAATGCAAGAATGACTGATTTAGAGACAAGAGTCACTAAATAGAGGATCATGTTCTTGTCTGGGAATCATTAAACCTTTATATTAACAGTCGTTGTGATGTCACACCAGAGGACAAATTCAAGGCACTAATGCATGAAATGCTTCATTAAATTGGATATAAACTCAAAATTGAAGGTTTCCATAGAACATTGAGTTGTTTAGACATGTTTATATTATAGCAACTACCGTATATGTTTTCATACTTTAACAAGTATTGGAACAAGTATTTTTTCACTTTTGTTTGGTCACATGTCAACTACCCAATAACAGTTTGAACAGACATCATTTCACTGCCACTGGGACTAACACATTCCCTGCCACTGGGACTAACACATTCCCTGCCACTGGGACTAACACATTCCCTGCCACTGGGACTAACACATTCCCTGCCACTGGGACTAACACATTCCCTGCCACTGGGACTAACACATTCCCTGCCACTGGGACTAACACATTCCCTGCCACTGGGACTAACACATTCCCTGCCACTGGGACTAACAC
Organism: Thymallus thymallus; assembly: GCA_023634145.1. Lineage (NCBI taxonomy): Eukaryota > Metazoa > Chordata > Actinopteri > Salmoniformes > Salmonidae > Thymallus > Thymallus thymallus. Next base: position 1,509,373 of record CM042410.1, read on the forward strand.
ATTCCCTGCCACTGGGACTAACACATTCCCTGCCACTGGGACTAACACATTCCCTACCACTGGGACTAACACATTCCCTGCCACTGGGACTAACACATTCCCTGCCACTGGGACTAACACATTCCCTGCCACTGGGACTAACACATTCCCTGCCACTGGGACTAACACATTCCCTGCCACTGGGACTAACACATTCCTTGCCACTGGGACTAACACATTCCCTGCCACTGGGACTAACACATTCCCTGCCACTGGGACTAACACATTCCTTGCCACTGGGACTAACACATTCCCTGCCACTGGGACTAACACATTCCCTACCACTGGGACTAACACATTCCTTGCCACTGGGACTAACACATTCCTTGCCACTGGGACTAACACATTCCTTGCCACTGGGACTAACACATTCCCTGCCACTGGGACTAACACATTCCCTACCACTGGGACTAACACATTCCCTGCCACTGGGACTAACACATTCCCTGCCACTACATTGCCCGTGAAGTAAGTTTACCTTGAGTGATGCTAGTGGATGCTCTGGACCCAGGAGACTCCAGTGAAAGGCAGCCAAGTCTTCATCTGGCAGTATGTGGTTACCTAAAGCAGGACAGTTGCATGAAATCATGAGGCTAACATAATTAGCACTGACTAAGCAGTGACAGTAAATCTTATTTATGTTAGCGATAAATAGGCTTGATCTAAGTCTAGCAAACCGACCCATAAGTTACCTACCTTCTTAGAAGTTGTTACCAATCCACCTACAAGTGATGTTCATTAGAGACCGACACTACCGTTCAAACATTTGGGGTCACTTAGAAATGTTTTTGTTTTTGAAAGAAAAGCTATTTTTTTGTCCATTAAAATAACATCAAATTGATCAGAAATACAGTGTAGACGTTGTTAATGTTGTAAATGACTATTGTAGCTGGAAACGGCTGATTTTATATGGAATATCTCCATAGGCGTACAGAGGTCCATTATCAGCAACCATCACTCCTGTGTTCCAATGCCACGTTGTGTTAGCTAATCCAAGTTTATCATTTTAAAAGGCTAATTGATCATTAGAAAACCCTTTTGTAATTATGTAGCACAGCTGAAAACTGTTGTGCTGATTAAAGAAGCAATAAAACTGTCCTTCTTTAGACTAGTTGAGTATCTGGAGCATCAGCATTTGTGGGTTTGATTACAGGCTCAAAATGGCCAGAAATAAAGATCTCGTACAACGCTGTGTACTACTCCCTTCACAGAACAGCGCAAACTGGCTCTAGCCAGAATAGAAAGAGGAGTGGGAGGCCCCGGTGCACAACTGAGCAAGAGGACAAGTACATTAGAGTGTCTAGTTGGAGAAACAGACGCCTCACAAGTCCTCAACTGACAGCTTCATTAAATAGTACCCGCAAAACACCAGTCTCAACGTCAACAGTGAAGAGGCGACTCCGGGATGCTGGCCTTCTAGGCAGAGTTGCAAAGAAAAAGTCATATCTCAGACTGGCCAATAAAAATAAAAGATTAAGATGGGCAAAAGAACACAGTCACTGGACAGAGGAAGATTGGAAAGAAGTCATATGGACAGACAAATCTAAGTTTGAGGTGTTCGGATCACAAAGAAGAACATTCGTGAGACGCAGAACAAATGAAAAGATGCTGGAGGAGTGCTTGACGCCATCTGTCAAGAATGGTGGAGGCAATGTGATGGTCTGGGGGTGCTTTGGTGGTGGTAAAGTGGGAGATTTGTACAGGGTGAAAGGGACCTTGAAAAAGGAAGGCTATCATTCCATGCCATGCCATTCCCTGTGGATGGCGCTTAATTGGAGCCAATTTCCTCCTACAACAGGACAATGACCTAAAGCACAGCTCCAAACTATGCAAGAACTATTTAGGGAAGAAGCAGTCAGCTGGTATTCTGTCTATAATGGAGTGTCCAGCACAGTCACCGGATCTCAACCCTACTGAGCTGTTGTGGGAGCAGCTTGACCGTATGGTACGTAAGAAGTGCCCATCAAGCCAATCCAACTTGTGGGAGGTGCTTCAGGAAGCATGGGGTGAAATCTCTTCAGATTACCTCAACAAATTGACAACTAGAATGCCAAAGGTCTGCAAAGCTGTAATTGCTGCAAATGGAGGATTCTTTGACGAAAGCAAAGTTTGAAGGACAATTATTATTTCAACAAAAAAAAAACATCATTTATAACATTGTCAATGTCTTGACTATATTTCCTATTCATTTTGAAACTCATTTCCTGTATGTTTTCATGGAAAACAAGAACATTTCTAAGTGAGCCAACCTTTTTAACGGTAGTGTACATGTCATGTTTCTAACCCACCTAAAAGCGAAGCGAAGATAATGAAGCGGTTGGGGTTGAGGTCCAGTTGTTTGGCCACTTCATGCATCAGGTACTGGGAGGTGGTCAGGCTCTTCCCGTTGCGACTCAGCTTCAGGGCGTGGGCAGAGAAGTAGTAAGGGATGTTACACAGCGCGTAGTCCGAGTCGTACGCCACCAGGCCGTGGAACCCGTTCTCCCTGCACAGAGATATCACCTCCAAGTGGTGATCCTCGATGCTCTGGACTACCTGGACACAAACACAAACATTATACTGTTACTAACACACACACACACACACACACACACACGCACACACACACGCAAAACGATATCACCTCCAAGTGGTGATCCTTGATCCTCTGGAATACCTGGACACAAAGAGCCCAGTTAAAATTAACCACAGTCTAAACACAAGCACTGAATACTAATATATAATAATATATGCCATTTGCCAGACGGTTTTATCCAGAGCAATGGTCCGATTACAGTCCTGCATTCATTTTACATGAGTGCATACATTTTACGTACAGGTGGTCCCGGGAATCGAACTCATTATCCTAGAGTTGCAAGCGCTAAGCTCTACCAACTGAGCTACAGAGGACCATATAGTGACAGTACTAATCAGTAACAGTATTCTGGGTGGAGTGAGGAACATTCAGGCCCAGCCCAAAGAGTTGGCTACAGTGGGTCAGTAATGTATTAGAATGCAGTCAGTGTAGTGCATTATATCCATGATCAATGGTCTGATTACAGTGTGGATCCTGGAATACCATTCCAACATCAACATCCTGCATTCATAAAATCTGGTTGTGGTCTGGTAATTCTCATATAAATCACTGTAGAATGTGGGACAGACCATTATTCCTCCTCCACCAAACTTACAGTTGGACTCTGCATTGGGGCCGGTAGCTTTCTCCTGGCATCAGATTTGTCCGTTGGACTGCCAGATGGTGAAACGTGATTCATCACTCAAGGGAACGCGTTTCCACTGCTCTACAGTCTAATGGCGGTGAGCTTAACACCACTCCAGCTGACGCTTGGCACTGCGCATGGTGATCTTATGCTTGTGTGCGGCTGCTCAGCCATGGAAATCCATTTCATGGCTTTGTGCTCGATTTTAAACACCTGTAAAATCGGGTGTGGCTGAAATAGCCGAATCCACACACACACACACACACATATACACACACACACACACACACACACAGTGGGGGCCAAAGGTTTGGAATATTACTCATTCAAAAGTTTCTTTAAATGCAAAAATGTTTACATTGTAGAATAAAAGTAAAGTCATAAAAACTATGAAATAACACATATGGAATCATGTAGTAACCAAAGAAAGTGTTAAACAAATTTAAATATATTTTATATTTGATTTTTCAAATAGCCACCCTTTGCCTTGATGACAGTTTTGCACGCTCTTGGCATTCTCTCAACCAGCTTCATGAGGACCGCCACAGGAATGGAATGAGTGTGCAAAGCTATCATCAAGGCAAAGGGTGACTACTTTGAAGAATCTCAAATATAAAATACATTGATTGTTTAACACTTTTTTGGTTACTACATCATTCCATATGTGGCTCTAACCAGAATAGAAAGAGGAGTGGGAGGCCCCGGTGCACAACTGAGCAAGAGGACAAGTACATTAGAGTGTCTAGTTGGAGAAACAGACGCCTCACAAGTCCTCAACTAGCAGCTTCATTAAATAGTACCCGCAAAACACCAGTCTCAACGTCAACAGTGAAGAGGCGACTCCGGGATGCTGGCCTTCTAGACAGAGTTGTAGTAAGTCCATTTAACTCCTGAGAGTCAACGTCTTGCTAAAAGCCATGAGCTGGCCTGTGGCTGTGGTGTTCACCCTCCTAAGGCTGTTCTGAACACTGGCTGTAGTGTCTATTTTTTTTTCTTCATTTTGAGTGTTAACCTGGGTGTCCTCTTTAGCCTGGTCTACAAGACTTTCTGCCACCAGATGGTCTACAAGGCTTTCTGCCACCAGATGGTCTACAAGGCTTTCTGCCACCAGATGGTCTACAAGACTTGCTGCCACCAGATGGTCTACAAGACTTTCTGCCACCAGATGGTCTACAAGGCTTTCTGCCACCAGATGGTCTACAAGACTTTCTGCCACCAGATGGTCTACAAGGCTTTCTGCCACCAGATGGTCTACAAGGCTTTCTGCCACCAGATGGTCTACAAGGCTTTCTGCCACCAGATGGTCTACAAGGCTTTCTGCCACCAGATGGTCTACAAGGCTTTCTGCCACCAGATGGTCTACAAGGCTTTCTGCCACCAGATGGTCTACAAGGCTTTCTGCCACCAGATGGTCTACAAGGCTTTCTGCCACCAGATGGTCTACAAGACTTTCTGCCACCAGATGGTCTACAAGGCTTTCTGCCACCAGATGGTCTACAAGGCTTTCTGCCACCAAATGGTCTACAAGACTTTCTGCCACCAGATGGTCTACAAGACTTTCTGCCACCAGATGGTCTACAAGACTTTCTGCCACCAGATGGTCTACAAGACTTTCTGCCACCAGATGGTCTACAAGGCTTTCTGCCACCAGATGGTCTACAAGGCTTTCTGCCACCAGATGGTCTACAAGGCTTTCTGCCACCAGATGGTCTACAAGGCTTTCTGCCACCAGATGGTCTACAAGGCTTTCTGCCACCAGATGGTCTACAAGGCTTTCTGCCACCAGATGGTCTACAAGGCTTTCTGCCACCAGATGGTCTACAAGGCTTTCTGCCACCAGATGGTCTACAAGGCTTTCTGCCACCAGATGGTCTACAAGGCTTTCTGCCACCAGATGGTCTACAAGGCTTTCTGCCACCAGATGGTCTACAAGGCTTTCTGCCACCAGATGGTCTACAAGGCTTTCTGCCACCAGATGGTCTACAAAGCTTGCTGCCACCAGATGGTCTACAAAGCATGCTGCCACCAGATGGTCTACAAAGCTTGCTGCCACCAGATGGTCTACAAAGCTTGCTGCCACCAGATGGTCTACAAGACTTGCTGCCACCAGATGGTCTACAAAGCTTGCTGCCACCAGATGGTCTACAAAGCTTGCTGCCACCAGATGGTCTACAAGACTTGCTGCCACCAGATGGTCTACAAGACTTGCTGCCACCAGATGGTCTACAAGACTTGCTGCCACCAGATGGTCTACAAGACTTGCTGCCACCAGATGGTCTACAAGGTTTGCTGCCACCAGATGCTCCTTGGTTCAGGAATGTTCAGAAACCTTTTTTCTGAGTTCTCTTAGTTCTTGTTTTAACATCCGAGACACAGGATGTTAACTTACTGTCCGTTCCACCCAGTCTTCTGCTGGTTTAATCCCTCCAGTCGTTTCTAGAAGCTCTCTACCTTTTTGCATGTTCTACGGCCCAACTTTGAATTCTGCATGACAAGCCAGGGGTTATACGTTTGCTTGTTCTTGAACTGAAAATTGCACCTGCTCCGAGCACTTCGTCTGTGGATGCACTGCCCCTCCCCCCCAGCTCCCCGTCTCCCTCTGAGTCTACTAGCTAGTGGAGGTGCCGGTGGTGATGCTGAACTGGTGGGATTAGCATGGCCATCAGGAACAGTTTGCCCCTCCTCCTCTCCAACTGCACTGACAGTTCTCTGGCTCTAATTAAGCACTGCACTACCTCTGTTGTCGTTCAGGGGACGCTCTGCTGCTGTAACTGACGCTGTAACTGACGCTGCAATGACGCTGCAACTGACGCTGCAACTGACGCTGCAACTGACGCTGTAACTGACGCTGTAACTGACAAGTTGGTTGTCTCTTCTCTCTTCAGTCGTCATGTGCTGCATTCTGTTGTGATGTGAACGATTGGCTGAGCCCAGGCTGAGCCTTGGATACGGCCAGTATTGCTCTAAACGCGCATCACTGGTTTGCTTACAGCCAGTAGTGACCCAAACGCGCATATTATACCGCCACCCCCCCGAACCCCCAAAACAAAAACACTTTTCTCATGGGATCTACAAAATCACGTTCTCATGGGATCTACACAAATCACGTTCTCATTGGATCTACACGAATCACGTTCTCATGGGAAATACATGAATCACGTTCTCATGGGATCTACACGAATCACGTTCTCATGGGATCTACACAAATCACGTTCTCATGGGAAATACATGAATCACGTTCTCATGGGATCTACACAAATCACGTTCTCATGGGATCTACACAAATCACGTTCTCATGGGATCTACACAAATCACGTTCTCATGGGATCTACACGAATCACGTTCTCATGGGAAATACATGAATCACGTAGGTGTCCTGTTTTGTATTAAAAATGGCCAATTTAACCAAAAAAAGTGACTCGTTTGCATCCCTGCAGAGAGGTAGGGTGGAGGGAGGGTGAGAGGCAAGGAGAGAGAGAGAGAGAGAGGCAGAGAGAGAGGCGGAGAGAGAGAGAGAGAGAGGCAGAGAGAGAGAGAGAGAGAGGATGAGAGGCAGAGAGAGAGAGGAAGGGCCCCTAGAGTTTGAATCAGCAGGCCTGTAGGCTGGGAATAGATCCTGGAGCCCCACCAGCCTCCCAGGGACAGCCAATAGCCACTAAGGGCTGATTACAGACAGTGCTGAAAGGGTGGGACCTCCACTTCAGTCAAACACTGAACAGGATACCAGTGAAACTTTTCTGGACTGTCTCACCTAACACATACAATGATTGTCTAGATGGAATATTTTGTCTAGGATTTCTGGGGGAGTGAGCATTGGTTTCTGGATGAAACACTGCACAAAACAATAGTATATTTGGTGGGTAGGGTGGGGAGTACTACAAGGGTTCCTGTGATTTCATTGCACTTTCAGTTAAACTGACTGACCAGGAGACAAAACAAGTAGTTTTCTGTACAGCCCTCCTTGATTAAGAACTAAATGCCTGAGAAAGATAGACTGCAGCAAAACCATGTATATTGTATCTAGTTGTGTGTCTACTGTGATCTTTATGAAAGTTACATTTTAATTCCTGGAGTTTTAGATAGGTCAAGTCATGTGCAAAATGTCGATCTAACCTTACATGAACTTTGGGTAAATGCAAGGATTGTAATGTTTAACAGTTTTTGTGTCGAGGAAATGTATAGCAAGGCCCGGCCTGGTTAACATGGCTACCTGGTAGTAGCTGGTTCGCGATCCATCACAATTATACAAGTTGTGAAAATGTCCTTAGATCTAGACAAGTCTAAGTGTCTGCTAGTTGTTGACAGCTTGTTATCTAACAGATTGTTTAATAGCCAGCCAGATAGCTATATTAGGAGGAAAAGCACCGAGCGGCCGGCTAGCTGTCTTACCCCAATGTGGAACCTGAGTAGGGCCAGCCGGATACAGTGGACCATGCACACCGGGGGAAGGAACCAGACCTTCGGCGGAGGGGTTCCCTTATTCTGGATGTGGCTGACAATCTGCTGCGCGGTCTGTCTGTCGTTCACCTGCCGTTTGACCCACTCATGAAGACGGCCTTTCTCCATGGCGCCATTGAAACACACCAGCAGCTCAATGTTTCCGTGGAAGCAGGCCTTGGCCAGGGCAGCCAGATACCCCAGCATGTGGTTCCACTGCCCGCCGCTCACCCAGTCGGTGTAGAAGCCCCCATACAGCCGGTGGAGGCAGTTCTCCGCGTCGACCAACAGCCGTAGCGGGCTCTGGGGAGCTCTCTGCCTGCCTCCTCCGACCAGACTGCCCCGGGCTAGCTTCTGGAGCTCCACCGGTACCACGGCAGTAGGACAGTGCTTTTCTATGTATTCTTGGAAACCTTGCACACCCATGATGACCGTCTTTAAAAAGAGCGATTGCAACCAAAAACAGTTTAAAGACCGAGTAAAATAGGTCAGTAAAACTGGACGGACGCTTATATCCCCGTGACAGTTAAAACCAACTGTATGTCTAGTTCGGTTGTTGCAATGGTTGAATCCAAAATAAACGAAATCGGGTTGCTACTGATTCATTAACTGTTTTTGGTGATGTATTTTTTGGTTCATGGTTAGCCGCCGCCATGTGCCTTCTCACAGAGCCAGAGAACGAAGCACGGTGACGCATGGACACGGACCGCCGTGCCCCGGAGAGGAGGAGGAGGAGGAGGAGGAGTCCGTGGGTATGAATGACAGACAACCTGTTGTTTCTAGCCATTCAGATGAAAGCAGGAATGATTTTCATGTCAAATCCTTTAAATGTGGGATACACGACAACTGCACACATATCCAACATGGTGAGAAATAGGTTCTGAAGTTGTCCACACAGATCAGCTTTCCTGTCCTGTAGATGATGTATTGTGCCCCAACTCCCAAAGGATACACGTCTGATCTTTTCATGTCAGCCAAGCAAGCAGCCAGGCCAAAAAGCAAGCAGCCAGGCCAAAAAGCAAGCAGCCAGGCCAAAAAGCAAGCAGCCAGGCCAAAAAGCAAGCAGCTTGGGACACAATACCACCAGAGGGCGATGTCTGTCTGTTGCTGAGTTTTGACTGTGTTGTCTGTATATTGTCTGTTGCTGAGTTTTGACTGTGTTGTCTGCATATTGTCTGTGTGGGTTTTGACTGTGTTGTCTGCATGTTGTCTGTTGCTGAGTTTTGACTGTGTTGTCTGCATATTGTCTGTTGCTGAGTTTTGACTGTGTTGTCTGCATGTTGTCTGTTGCTGAGTTTTGACTGTGTTGTCTGCATATTGTCCGTGTGGGTTTTGACTGTGTTGTCTGCATGTTGTCTGTTGCTGAGTTCTGACTGTGTTGTCTGCATATTGTCTGTTGCTGAGTTTTGACTGTGTTGTCTGCATGTTGTCTGTTGCTGAGTTTTGACTGTGTTGTCTGCATATTGTCTGTGTGGGTTTTGACTGTGTTGTCTGCATATTGTCTGTGTGGGTTTTGACTGTGTTGTCTGCATGTTGTCTGTTGCTGAGTTTTGACTGTGTTGTCTGCATATTGTCTGTTGCTGAGTTTTGACTGTGTTGTCGCCCCCTCTTGCTTGTGCAGTGGAGGGGATCTTTTGTGGACTATACTCAGCCTTGTCTCAGGGTAGTAAGTTGGTGGTTGTTGATATCCCTCTATTGGTGTAGGGGCTGTGCTTTGGCAGAGTGGGTGAGGTTATATCCTGCCTGGTTTGGCCCTGTCCGGGGGTATTGTCTGGGTATTGTCAGAGGGGGCCACAGTGTCTCCTGACCCCCCCTGTCTCAGCCTCCAGTATCTATGCTGCAATAGTCTATGTGCCGGGGGACTAGGGTCAGTTTGTTAAATCTGATGTTATTATCCAGTGTCTTGTGTGAATTTAAGTATGCTCCCTCTAATTCACTCTCTCTCCCACTCTACCTCCTCTCCCGGAGGACCTGAGCCTACCCGGAGGACCATGCTTCAGGACCACCTGCCCTGATGACTCCTAGCTGTCCCCAGTCCACCTGGTCGTGCTGCTGCACCGGTTTCAACTCCTCTGCCTGCGGTTATGGAACCCTGACCTGTTCAATGGACGTGCCACCCGGTTCCAGACCTGCTGTTTTCATCTCTCTCTCGCTCTATTGCATTGAAAAACCAAGTGACATTCACTCCTGATGTATTTACCTGTTGCAACCTCCACAACTACTTTTATTATTATTTAACCCTGCTGGTCATCTATGAACATTTGAACATCTTGGAGAAAGAACTGGCCTTAATGGCCATGAATTGTTATAATCTCCACCCGGCACAGCCAGAAGAGGACTGGCCTCCCCTCAGAGCCTGGTTCCTCTCTAGGTTTCTTCCTAGGTTTTTGCCTTTCTAGGGAGTTTTGCTTGCTGTTTGGTGTTTCTGTATAGCACTTTGTGACATCTGATGTAAAAAGGGCTTTATAAATACATTTGGTTTGATTTGATTTGATATTGTCTGTGTGGGTTTTGACTGTGTTGTCTGCATGTTGTCTGTTGCTGAGTTTTGACTGTGTTGTCTGCATGTTGTCTGTTGCTGAGTTTTGACTGTGTTGTCTGTATATTGTCTGTTGCTGAGTTTTGACTGTGTTGTCTGTATATTGTCTGTTGCTGAGTTTTGACTGTGTTGTCTGCATATTGTCTGTGTGGGTTTTGACTGTGTTGTCTGCATGTTGTCTGTTGCTGAGTTTTGACTGTGTTGTCTGCATGTTGTCTGTTGCTGAGTTTTGACTGTGTTGTCTGCATATTGTCTGTGTGGGTTTTGACTGTGTTGTCTGCATGTTGTCTGTTGCTGAGTTTTGACTGTGTTGTCTGCATATTGTCTGTTGCTGAGTTTTGACTGTGCTGTCTGCATATTGTCTGTGTGGGTTTTGACTGTTGTCTGCATGTTGTCTGTGTGAGTTTTGACTGTGTTGCTGTGTGTTTTGCCATGTAGCTATGATACAACATGGTCAAACAGGACTGTAACACAATTGCCTTTCTGATGCATTCAGTTGTACCTCACATTCAGAACACAGATTGTAAAATGGTGAAACCAAAACCATTGAAGCAATATAAATGTTTTATTTTTTTATCTCAATAAGCTGTGAAATTGTTTTATTATTTCTAAATTGTTAATATTTTAATATTAGTAATGCACTAATACAGTAGGAGAGGGATAAAGGTTAACTAGAAACAGTCTAAATATTATTCTACAGGATTCAGGCCATTGATATTGAAGTCAACTATACAAGTAATGACGTATCTCTATGGTATTCATGTCACATACGATTACATACAATGTCTTGGTAAAAACATTTTAGAAAAAAGCAATTTTTTCCAATAACACGAATGGCACAATGGTTGCAGAGCGGGCCAGTCTCCCTAAAAGGTGCTGCCTGGTTGCAGAGCGGGCCAGTCTCCCTAAAAGGAGCTGCCTGGTTGCAGAGCGGGCCAGTCTCCCTAAAAGGTGCTGCCTGGTTGCAGAGCGGGCCAGTCTCCCTAAAAGGTGCTGCCTGGTTGCAGAGCGGGCCAGTCTCCCTGAAAGGTGCTGCCTGGTTGCAGAGCGGGCCAGTCTCCCTAAAAGGTGCTGCCTGGTTGCAGAGCGGGCCAGTCTCCCTAAAAGGTGCTGCCTGGTTGCAGAGCGGGCCAGTCTCCCTAAAAGGTGCTGCATGGTTGCAGAGCGGGCCAGTCTCCCTAAAAGGTGCTGCATGGTTGCAGAGCGGGCCAGTCTCCCTAAAAGGTGCTGCATGGTTGCAGAGCGGGCCAGTCTGCCTAAAAGGTGATGCATGGTTGCAGAGCAGGCCAGTCTCCCTAAAAGGTGCTGCCTGGTTGCAGAGCGGGCCAGTCTCCCTAAAAGGTGATGCATGGTTGCAGAGCGGGCCAGTCTCCCTAAAAGGTGCTGCCTGGTTGCAGAGCGGGCCAGTCTCCCTAAAAGGTGCTGCCTGGTTGCAGAGCGGGCCAGTCTCCCTAAAAGGTGCTGCCTGGTTGCAGAGCGGGCCAGTCTCCCTAAAAGGTGCTGCCTGGTTGCAGAGCGGGCCAGTCTCCCTAAAAGGTGCTGCCTGGTTGCAGAGCGGGCCAGTCTCCCTAAAAGGCGTTGCATGGTCAATCCGATGTCTGCATTGGCCGTGAATCATTTAGGATGATACAGCGTCTGCAGAAGTCAGGGCATTCATACTTCTTGCACTTCACAGAGCAGATGAACAGAGCTGTTGTGAAGGAAGTTGTCAAGGAAGGGGGCTCTATACGGAGCCCTCTGCATCAAACCATCCGTACGGCGCCTCCGACCACATTTTCGGATCAAGCATAAATTGGCTTTTAGAGGTCCAGAAACTAGAAAAATATTAAATAAGTCTGTCTCTCTCAGAGGTGCAGTGACTAGGAAAATATAAAATAAGAGTCTGTCTCTCTCGGAGGTCCAGTGACTAGGAAAATATAAAATAAGAGTCTGTCTCTCTCAGAGGTCCAGAGACTAGGAAAATATAAAATAAGAGTCTGTCTCTCTCAGAAGTCCAGAGACTAGGAAAATATAAAATAAGAGTCTGTCTCTCTCAGAAGTCCAGAGACTAGGAAAATATAAAATAAGAGTCTGTCTCTCTCAGAAGTCCAGAGACTAGGAAAATATAAAATAAGAGTATGTCACTCTCAGAGGTCCAGATAGATCATGAAGTGCAGTGCTCTCTGAGCCAGCTCCTTGGCAAAGTCCTGGGCCTCCTGCATAGCCTGTCTCTCAGGGTAATGCAGCGCCGCCTTCTTGGTGGCTACCGCCAGCTGCTTTAACAGGGCACACAGGTGGTTGCACTTACACAGCAGGTTCTGGCTCTGGCTGGGCCCCAACCCTGACACCGACCCGGGCTCCCCTCTCTGTGCCTCCCCTCTCTGGGCCTCTCGGCACAGCGTGTCCACTAGCTGCTGCCCTACCATGATGACCAGCTTGCTGTGGGAGATGAACTTCTCCGGGGGCTGGCTGTCCAGCAGGCTGGTGATGAGCACACCGATTGCCTTCTGCAGCGCCCCGAAGTACAGCCGGCAATGTTCTGACAGGGTGGGCTGTCTCTTAAAGGACTTCTCAGGGCTAGGGGTGTCAGAGACCTTGTGCTCAGACTTAGAGGGCCTCCTAGCGAACAGGGAGACCTTGTGTTCAGACTGAGAGGGCCTCCTAGCGAACAGGGAGACCTTGTGTTCAGACTGAGAGGGCCTCCTAGCGAACAGGGAGACCTGGGACTCAGACTGAGAGGGCCTCCTAGCGGACAGGGAGACCTGGGACTCAGACTGAGAGGGCCTCCTAGCGGACAGGGAGACCTGGTGCTCAGAGGTCCTCCTGGGGGCGTCACCAGAGTCAGACACGGAGAGCTTCCTAGGGGTCAGGGTTTCTGAAGACCTCCTAGGGCCATTCACACAGACCTCGGGCTCGGAGACACAACGCTTCTGGTCCTCCTGGGTGGGAGAGGAAGAATTGAGGGAGGTAGAGTAGGGAGGGAAGGAGAGAAGAAGAGGGGGAGTAGGGAGGTAAAGGGGGAGGAGGGAGGTAAAGGGGGAGGGGGAAGTAAAGGGGGAGGAGGGAGGTAAAGGGGGAGGAGGGAGGTAAAGGGGGAGGAGGGAGGTAAAGGGGGAGGAGGGAGGTAAAGGGGGAAGTGAAGGGGGAGGAGGGAGGTAAAGGGGGAAGTGAAGGGGGAGGAGGGAGGTAAAGGGGGAAGTGAAGGGGGAGGAGAGAGGTAGAGAGAGGGGATGAAGAGAGATGGTTAGTTAGACAGACAGACATCCTGCTCCCTCAGGGGAATCTCACCAGTAGAGGAAGAGAAGTAAACCTGAAGCTTCCCAGGCAGCCTGTAATTACAAGGTACGCTGCTTATATCTACACCACTAATACCCGGCTCCTGCTGAGGAGTGGCTGGAGCTGCTGTGTGTGTTTCAGAGTCTACAGTATTTAAAACTTTTCTGTTAGTTTCAGTACTTGACTATAAGAAATGCATTCCTCAGAGCAGCGGGAAAGTCTCACCTGATGCTTGATGGAGTTTACTGGGTTTCTGTTTTCCCAGGACTTTAATTTGATGTTTTTCAAACTCTTTCTTCATTTGAAAAAGAGAGCAATGCCATACTTTCAATTTTCTAAATCAAGATACAGCATTATGAATGTGTATCATATCAAGTTTATAGAAGTCTATAGAAATATAATGACGCTGTAAAGGCTGTTTTACAGTTGTCAAATTCTAATGGTCTACAGACGTGTTAGACCAAGTATAAACCAGGCTTAAATCAGTGTTAGAGAAAGCTTTATTTTTTATTATTATTTTCTAAATCAGGATTAAGATACAGACCTATGAATGTGTATCATAGCAAGCTTTGCACATTTCCAGATATATAATGGTCCTGATAACCAATGACTAACCTGTAGCTGGATATATAATGATCCAGATAACAATGACTAACCTGTAGCTGGATATATAATGGTCCAGATAACCAATGACTAACCTGTAGCTGTATATATAATGGTCCTGATAACCAATGACTAACCTGTAGCTGGATATATAATGACTAACCTGTAGCTGGATATATAATGGTCCAGATAACCAATGACTAACCTGTAGCTGGATATATAATGATCCAGATAACAATGACTAACCTGTAGCTGGATATATAATGGTCCATATAACCAATGACTAACCTGTAGCTGTATATATAATGGTCCTGATAACCAATGACTAACCTGTAGCTGGATATATAATGGTCCTGATAACCAATGACTAACCTGTAACTGGATATATAATGGTCCTGATAACCAATGACTAACCTGTAGCTGGATATAAAATGGTCCTGATAACCAATGACTAACCTGTAGCTGGATATATAATGGTCCAGATAACCAATGACTAACCTGTAGCTGGATATATAATGGTCCAGAAAACCAATGACTAACCTGTAGCTGGATATATAATGGTCCTGATAACCAATGACTAACCTGTAGCTGGATATATAATGACTAACCTGTAGCTGGATATATAATGGTCCTGATAACCAATGACTAACCTGTAGCTGTATATATAATGGTCCAGATAACCAATGACTAACCTGTAGCTGGATATATAATGGTCCAGATAACCAATGACTAACCTGTAGCTGGATATATAATGGTCCAGATAACTAATGACTAACCTGTAGCTGGATATATAATGGTCCAGATAACCAATGACTAACCTGTAGCTGTATATATAATGGTCCTGATAACCAATGACTAACCTGTAGCTGGATATATAATGGTCCTGATAACCAATGACTAACCTGTAGCTGGATATATAATGGTCCAGATAACCAATGACTAACCTGTAGCTGTATATATAATGGTCCAGATAACCAATGACTAACCTGTAGCTGGATATATAATGGTCCAGATAACCAATGACTAACCTGTAGCTGGATATATAATGGTCCAGATAACCAATGACTAACCTGTAGCTGTATATATAATGGTCCAGATAACCAATGACTAACCTGTAGCTGGATATATAATGGTCCAGATAACCAATGACTAACCTGTAGCTGGATATATAATGGTCCAGATAACCAATGACTAACCTGTAGCTGGATATATAATGGTCCAGATAACCAATGACTAACCTGTAGCTGGATATATAATGGTCCAGATAACCAATGACTAACCTGTAGCTGGATATATAATGACTAACCTGTAGCTGGATATATAATGACTAACCTGTAGCTGGATATATAATGACTAACCTGTAGCTGGATATATAATGACTAACCTGTAGCTGGATATATAATGACTAACCTGTAGCTGGACATTGTCATGATGATCTGTTCCTGAGTTCTCTCCCTGCTCTGTTCTCTTCTTCACAAACTGACTGGTAGAGGTACTGGTATTATTGCTAGTACTGGGTCCGTCTGCCTCTCTCTTCTCCGTGGGTCGGAACAGCAGCTTGGCGTTGGCATTGACAATGGACACCAGTCTCTTGACATCCTCGGGGACGTTCCTGGTTACCCTGACGAGGCGGTCCAGCTCGTCGGGGGTGTGGTTCTGGGCGGGATCCTGGGCCAGCAAGGGGAGGGGCCAGCCGGCGACGCCCAGGGAGCTGACGGCCTGCTGCAGGATGAGGCCGGAGTCCTCCAACACGGAAAGCTGGTGCTGGAGACGCGCCTGCAGGTTGGAGTCGGTCAGGCGCCGGGCGTTACCTTTCACGTCAAGGGCAAAGGTCAGGAAGGAGGTCACCGACCCTGCCACGCCCTCTGCTGCAGACCTGGTGGTGGTAGTTTGGAAGAATTAGTGGTAGTACATGTTTTAGATATGGTAGTCCCAAATAGATGGCTTGTGGATGTTCAGTAGATGTTCAACTAACTGTCCCCCTTTATACAGCATGTTTCAAACCTTATGTATAAAGCACAGTGAATACTGTACATAAATGGTTCCTTAAGGCACCAATTTAGGGACTGGTCAGAATATTAACAAGAATCATTACTGATCTCGTTCTTCACCGACCTGATCTCAATCTCCACAGACCTGATCTCAATCTCCACAGACCTGATCTCATTCTCCACAGACCTGATCTCAATCTCCACAGACCTGATCTCATTCTCCACAGACCTGATCTCATTCTCCACAGACCTGATCTCAATCTCCACAGACCTGATCTCAATCTCCACAGACCTGATCTCATTCTCCACAGACCTGATCTCATTCTCCACAGACCTGATCTCATTCTCCACAGACCTGATCTCATTCTCCACAGACCTGATCTCATTCTCCACAGACCTGATCTCCATGAGGTGCTTTCCTAGGTGATCCCTGCTCCTCCAGCGAGAGGAGACAAACTCCATGAGTCGCGGCACCTCCCTGCACACCTCCTGCTGTAGGAGGAGCAGCCTGCGACACGCCTCCTCCTGGCTCAGACACACCTCCCGCTGTGGCTCCGGGGAGGAGGAGCACAGCGCCAGGGAGTCGCAGGAGGAGGAGGAGGTAGAGGCTGTGCTAATTCTCTGTTTGTCTGATGTTGTCGTTCTTCCTCTCACTTCATCCTCTCTCCTACCAGGCCTGGCCCCCAGAGCCTCAGCCACTAGCCCCAGACCTCCCCTCTGCACCCTGCCCTGGGGGTTGGGGTGGTCGTAGGTAGGGCCAGAGTCCCTCCGACACTCCAGTGGGACATGGTATCCTCGGTGGGGAACGGAGACTGAGAGCTGCTCCTGGGGCTGGACAGCGTACACACATCGCTCCTCATCTGTCTGCCTCTGCCCTGGGGGTCTGTCGTAGAGAGGAGCCTTGGGGAGGACCATGGGGGGGCTGGGGGGGTCCTGGGGAGAGGGGCTGGGTTTGGGGATATCATAGAAGGACTGATTAGAGACACAGCCCTGACCAGACCAGTTACGGGTGGTCAGAGGGTCGTACAGCTGCCTGGCATAGCTCAGGGCCTTGGAGGGCAGGGTTGTGTAGTACCCAGGCTGGCCACCAGGCTTTTCAGGAGAGATGGGCACATCGTAGATCCAATCTGACTTGCGGGGGTTGGGGAGGGTGCTGTAGCTAGTAGACGGTCTCTGGGGGCTGGGTAAGGTGTTGTAGGCTCCGGCCACTAGCCTCTGCTGGGTGTCTGAGACCGAAGGGATGGAGTGTGGGACGGAGGAGGGGATAGGGATGTCATAGCTGGGGTCCGGGACCACTAGAGGAGGAGCAGCATACACCTGGTGGGGGGGACAGGAAGTCAAAGGTGAGTATAGATAACGATGTAACAGTATGTAACACCATATAGGAACTACAACACTAAAGAGGAAGTCAGAGATGCCGTCATAAAAGAGACCAGGAAGTACACGTGTCATTCAGGTCCATTTATTTGGAGTTGATTTGTCTCCCAGGGCAGATGTTCATGGGTTGCATGTTTTGTCACAGTATGTTTTGAAGATTCTCTTGAGGACTGATGAACATTGCATTGTAAATAGGTTCTGATGAAGATTTTATCAAAAGTATTACAGTGTCTTGAAAACACGATGACATTTCAAATGGATACATAGGAATACCTTTTGTGATCATTGAGATGTCGCTAGATTGACTTTAGATAAGTAAGATTGTGGCCTCTTAATTACCAGACTGAGTATGGTAATTACGTGGCTAGTAAGTTGAGGGGACAGAATGACATTTTTTGCTAGCTAAGTTTGGCGTACATAGTCCGGGCTGGCACTGGGACTGCAGTTCCTCCTACTGCCCAGGGTGCCAAACTGTCTCTCCAGCTCAGAGGTTGCCATCAACGACGCCTTCTGGGTCAAATGTCGCGGTGTTGTTGACGCCTGTCAATCATTCACACAGTGGTCTGTTAGACACCACAACTCAATGTCTTCATACAAATAACGTACATAAACTGTTAACTGTAAACTGTAACAAGCCACCAAGCATGGAACAATACAGTCAAGCAGAGCAGAGCAGAGGAGAGGAGAGGAGAGGAGAGGAGAGGAGAGGAGAGGAGAGGAGAGGAGAGGAGAGGAGAGGAGAGGAGAGGAGAGGAGAGGAGAGGAGAGGAGAGGAGAGGAGAGGAGAGGAGAGGAGAGGAGAGGAGAGGAGAGGAGAGGGACTCACAGGGTAGAGAGAGGCTTGTCTGACAAGGCTGGGGACATCATAGACCTCTCCCTTGGAACAGCCAGAGAACACACTGCTGACAGATGCCTGCAAACAACAACATTATACCATTCATATAAAACCATTGTCCGGTTTCCCAGACACAGAGCCTAGTCCAGGACTATAAAGCATTCTTAATGGAAAGAGGTTTTTACTTCAGACTAGGTTAAATCTGTGTCTTGGAAACCATCCCAAAACATATAACAACTCATATAACAACACAACACAAATAACCACTCATATAACAACACACATAACGACACATATACTGTAACAACACAACTCATATAACAACACAACTCATATAAGAACTCATATAACAACACATACTATAACCACTCATATAACAACACAACACAAATAACCACTCATATAACAACACACATAACGACACATATACTGTAACAACACAACTCATATAACAACACAACTCATATAAGAACTCATATAACAACACATACTATAACCACTCATATAACAACACAACAACTCAAATAACAACACATATAACAACACAACTCATATAACAACACAACTCATATAACAACACAACTCATATAACAACTCGTATAACAACACATACAGTACTGTTTCAGAATACCTACTCATTCAACAGTTTTTCTTTATTTTTACTATTTTCTACATTGTAGAATAATAGTGAAGACATCAAAACCATGAAATAACACATATGGAATCATGTAGTAACCACACATGCAGAGATCATCCGTTCACCTACTCTGCGTTTCACAAAGACACGGCGGTTGGAACCAAAAATCTCACATTTGGTTCAGACCAAAGGACAAATTTCCAACGGTCTAATGTCCATTCTCATGTTTCTTGGCCCAAGCAAGTCTCTTCTTCTTATTGGTGTCCTTTAGTAGTGGTTTCTTTGCAGCAATTCGACCATGAAGGCCTGATTCACACAGTCTCCTCTGAACAGTTGATGTTGAGATGTGTCTGTTACTTGAACTCTGAAGCATTTATTTGGTCTTCAATCTGAGGCTGGTAACTCTAATGTCCCATTCACATTACATGTATGCACTCCGTTACGTTGCGCCGGATGTCATTCACTGCAAAAAAGACCGTCACAACGGATTGGAATCGGAAGGCCCCCTAGCGGCTGAAACGGATCCATCATACTTTGAAAAATGTCAAACTTTGCGTCGTCTTCGCTGCAGCCAGAATCCGTTCACATAACCGGAAGTTACCACAGCAAAACATCTACTTAAGTGGTAGAACATCTCACCCATACAAACATGTTACACTTCAGTAGAACATCAATATAACGACATGTGAATAATATGACACTATTGTAGTTTTCAGTTTTATACTAAAACGTTAGTGATAATAACGATGGTTATAATTACATGTTCCATTATTAAATTATGTTCCCATGTTGTTACGTTTCTTGTGATAATAAAAGTGATGGTTATAATGACTTAATCATTTATTAAATAATGTTCCTAAAACGTATATTGTGATAATATTGCTGGTTATAATTCTTGGTCCTTTCTTGAATAATATTCCCATTTTATTCTAAAAGGTATCTTGAGATATTAATTATAGAATGTAATGTTACTTTTTAAAATAATGTTATTGCATACGCGTTTATTTTATATTTTCAGATGACGATTTAGACAAATTAAGATTTAACATACTTTTTATTGTCTGTTACTCCCTCCAAAATGTATCTATATTTCTGGACCTAAGGTCCAGAAAGAAATACGGCGAGTACCATCGTCTGGTTTTGGAGCTGCGGTTGTATGGAGAGCAGTTTAGACGGTCCTGTCGAATGGACCGGAGCCAGTTCGACCTGCTACTGCAGAACATTGGCGCCTCATTACGGCCTTCGCAGACACACGGGAGTCCATCAGTCCACCCGAACGGCTCGCCATTTGTCTCCGGTAATTTGATTGCTTTACCTACATAAACTAATCACGTTGCGATGACTACTTTTCTGCGTCAAATAGCGGAACGAGATTGACTGCACTTGAATAAATATTCCGGATTGACTGACCTTCATGTCTTAAAGTAATAATGGACTGTCGTTTCTCTTTGCTTATTTGAGCTGTTCTTGCCATAATATGGACTTGGTCTTTTACCAAATAGGGCTCTTCTGTATTCCACCCCTACCTTGTTATAACACAACTGACTGAATCAAACTCATTGAGAAGGAAATAAATTCCACAAATGTACTTTTATCAAGGCACATCTGTTAATTGAAACGCATGTGTGCCCTCAGGCCCCTACTCCACTACCACATATCTACAACACAAAATCCATGTGTACGTGTGTATAGTGTGTACGTTATCATGTGTGTGTATGCATGTGTCTGTGTCTATGTCTGTGTTACTTCACAGTCCCTGTTGTTCCATAAGGTGTATTTTTACCTGCTTTTTAAATCTGATGCTTGCATCAGTTACCTGATGTGGAATAGAGTTCCATGTATTCATGGCTCTATGTAGTACAGTGTTCCTCCCATAGTCTGTTCTGGACTTGGGGACTGTGAAGAGACCTCTGGTGGCGTGTCTTGTGGGGTATGCATGGGTGTCTGAGCTGTGTGCTAGTAGTTTAAACAGACAACTCGGTATCTTCAGCTTCAACACCTCTTACAAAAACAAGTAATGATGACAGCTCATACAACAACTCATACAACAACTCATACAACAACTCATACAACAACTCATAAAACAACTCATACAACAACTCATACAACTCATATAACAACTCATACAACAACTCTTATAACAACACATATAACAAAACATATAACAACTCATACAACAACTCATACAACAACTCATACAACAACACATATAACAACACATACAACAACACATACAACAACTCATACAACAACTCATACAACAACTCATATAACAACACATATAACAACACATATAACAACTCATATAACAACACATATAACAAATCATATAACAACACATATAACAACACATATAACAACACATACAACAACTCATACAACAACTCATACAACAACTCATACAACAACTCATACAACAACACATACAACAACACATATAACAACTCATATAACAACACATATAACAAATCATATAACAACACATATAACAACACATATAACAACTCATATAACAACACATATAACAAATCATATAACAACACATATACCAACTCATATAACAACACATATAACAAATCATATAACAACACATATAACAACTCATATAACAAAATATATAACAACACACATAACAACACACATAACAACACATATAACAACACACATAACAACACATATAACAACTCATATAACAACTCATATAACAACACATATAACAACACATATAACAACTCATATAACAACACATATAACAAATCATATAACAACACATATAACAACTCATATAACAACTCATATAACAACACATATAACAACACATATAACAACACATATAACAACACACATAACAACTCATATAACAACACATATAACAACTCATATAACAACTCATATAACAACACATATAACAACACACATAACAACTCATATAACAACACATATAACAACACATATAACAACACACATAACAACTCATATAACAACACATATAACAACACATATAACAACTCATATAACAACACATATAACAAATCAAATAACAACTCATATAACAACTCATATAACAACATATAACAACACATATAACAACACATATAACAACTCATATAACAACATATAACAACACATATAACAACTCATATAACAACATATAACAACACATATAACAACACATATAACAACTCATATAACAACATACAACAACACATATAACAACTCATATAACAACATATAACAACTCATATAACAACACATATAACAACACACATAACAACTCATATAACAACACATATAACAACACATATAACAACTCATATAACAACACATATAACAAATCATATAACACATATAACAACTCATATAACAACATATAACAACACATATAACAACACATATAACAACTCATATAACAACATATAACAACACATATAACAACATATAACAACACATATAACAACACATATAACAACTCATATAACAACATATAACAACACATATAACAACTCATATAACAACATATAACAACACATATAACAACACATATAACAACTCATATAACAACATATAACAACACATATAACAACTCATATAACAACATATAACAACTCATATAACAACACATATAACAACACACATAACAACTCATATAACAACACATATAACAACACATATAACAACTCATATAACAACACATATAACAAATCATATAACAACACATATAACAACTCATATAACAACATATAACAACACATATAACAACTCATATAACAACATATAACAACACATATAACAACACATATAACAACTCATATAACAACATATAACAACACATATAACAACTCATATAACAACACATATAACAACTCATATAACAACATATAACAACTCATATAACAACATATAACAACACATATAACAACTCATATAACAACATATAACAACACATATAACAAATCATATAACAACACATATAACAACTCATATAACAACATATAACAACACATATAACAACACATATAACAACTCATATAACAACATATAACAACACATATAACAACTCATATAACAACATATAACAACACATATAACAACTCATACAACAACTCATATAACAACATATAACAACACATATAACAACACATATAACAACACACATAACAACTCATATAACAACACATATAACAACACACATAACAACACATACAACAACACATATAACAACTCATACAACAACTCATATAACAACATATAACAACACATATAACAACACATATAACAACACATATAACAACTCATATAACAACACACATAACAACTCATATAACAACACATATAACAGCACATATAACAACACATATAACAACACATATAACAACTCACATAACAACTCATACAACAACACATATAACAACTCACATAACAACACATACAACAACATATAACAACTCATATAACAACTCATATAACAACACATATAACAACTCATATAACAACACATATAACAACACATATAACAACACATATAACAACTCATATAACAACACATATAACAACATATAACAACACACATAACAACACATATAACAACACATATAACAACTCATATAACAACACATATAACAACATATAACAACACATATAACAACTCATATAACAACTCATATAACAACACATATAACAACACATATAACAACACATATAACAACACATATAACAACACATATAACAACACATATATCAACTCATATATCAACACATATAACAACATATAACAACATATAACAACACACATAACAACACACATAACAACACATATAACAACACACATAACAACACATATAACAACACATATAACAACTCATATAACAACACATATAACAACATATGACAACACATATAACAACTCATATAACAACTCATATAACAACACATATAACAACACATATAACAACACATATAACAACATATAACAACATATAACAACACACATAACAACTCATATAACAACACATATAACAACATATAACAACATATAACAACACATATAACAACACATATAACAACACATAACAACACATATAACAACACATACAACAAGCTCCTTTACCTCCTCTATCACTGTCTTCACGACTGTGTCCCAAATGGCACCATATTCCCTTAATAGTGCACTACGTTTGACCATATGGCTCTGCTTTATTACCTATATACCTTTATATAGGAAATATGTTGATAGAGAGAGAGAGTCACAGACAGGTCCACATCCACATCCACATTACACCATGACTGTAACCAGAGCTGCTCTCTCTCTCTCTCTCTCTCTCTCTCTCACTCTGTATCTATCTCTCACTCTGTATCTATCTCTCTCTCTCTCACTCTGTATCTATCTCTCTCTCTGTATCTCTCTCTCTCTCTCTCTCTCTCTCTCTCTCTCTCTCTCACTCTCTCTCACACTCTGTATCTCTCTCTCTCTCTCTCTCTCTCACTCTCTCTCACACTCTGTATCTCTCTCTCTCACACTCTGTATCTATCTCTCTCTCTCTCTCTCACTCTGTATCTATCTCTCTCTCACTCTCTCTCTCTCACTCTGTATCTATCTCTCTCTCTCTCTCTCTCTCACTCTGTATCTATCTCTCTCTCTCTCTCTCTCACTCTGTATCTATCTCTCTCTCTCTCACTCTGTATCTCTCTCTCTCTCTCTCTCTCACTCTGTATCTCTCTCTCTCTCTGTATCTCTCTCTCTCTCTCTCTCTCTCTCTCTTTCAATTTCAATTCAATTCACTTTATTGGCATGACGCAACAATGTACATATTGCCAAAGTATCAAACATTATTATTATTTTTTTTATTACACTTCAACTGTGAGTGACGGAATCTAAAACAAAAATCCAGAAAATCACATTGTATGATTTTTAAGTAATTAATTTGCATTTTATTGCATGACATAAGTATTTGATACATCAGAAAAGCAGAACTTAATATTTGGTACAGAAACCTTTGTTTGCAATTACAGAGATCATACGTTTCCTGTAGTTCTTGATCAGGTTTGCACACACTGCAGCAGGGATTTTGGCCCACTCCTCCATACAGATCCTTCAGGTTTCGGGGCTGTCGCTGGGCAATACGGACTTTCAGCTCCCTCCAAAGATTTTCTATTGGGTTCAGGTCTGGAGACTGGCTAGGCCACTCCAGGACCTTGAGATGCTTCTTACGGAGCCACTCCTTAGTTGCCCTGGCTGTGTGTTTCGGGTTGTTGTCATGCTGGAAGACCCAGCCACGACCCATCTTCAATGCTCTTACTGAGGGAAGGAGGTTGTTGGCCAAAATCTCGCGATACATGGCCCCATCCATCCTCCCCTCAATACGGTGCAGTGGTCCTGTCCCCTTTGCAGAAAAGCATCCCCAAAGAATGATGTTTCCACCTCCATGCTTCACGGTTGGGATGGTGTTCTTGGGGTTGTACTCATCCTTCTTCTTCCTCCAAACACGGCGAGTGGAGTTTAGACCAAAAAGCTCTATTTTTGTCTCATCAGACCACATGACCTTCTCCCATTCCTCCTCTGGATCATCCAGATGGTCATTGGCAAACTTCAGACATGCCTGGACATGCGCTGGCTTGAGCAGGGGGACCTTGCGTGCGCTGCAGGATTTTAATCCATGACGGCGTAGTGTGTTACTAATGGTTTTCTTTGAGACTGTGGTCCCAGCTCTCTTCAGGTCATTGACCAGGTCCTGCCGTGTAGTTTTGGGCTGATCCCTCACCTTCCTCATGATCATTGATGCCCCACAAGGTGAGATCTTGCATGGTGCCCCAGACCGAGGGAGATTGACCGTCATCTTGAACTTCTTCCATTTTCTAATAATTGCGCCAACAGTTGTTGCCTTCTCACCAAGCTGCTTGCCTATTGTCCTGTAGCCCATCCCAGCCTTGTGCAGGTCTACAATTGTATCCCTGATGTCCTTACACAGCTCTCTGGTCTTGGCCATTGTGGAGAGGTTGGAGTCTGTTTGATTGAGTGTGTGGACAGGTGTCTTTTATACAGGTAACGAGTTCAAACAGGTGCAGTTAATACAGGTAATGAGTGGAGAACAGGAGGGCTTCTTAAAGAAAAACAAACAGGTCTGTGAGAGTCAGAATTCTTACTGGTTGGTAGGTGATCAAATACTTATGTCATGCAATAAAATGCAAATTAATTATTTAAAAATCATACAATGTGATTTTCTGGATTTTTGTTTTAGATTCCGTCTCTCACAGTTGAAGTGTACCTATGATAAAAATTACAGACCTCTACATGCTTTGTAAGTAGGAAAACCTGCAAAATCAGCAGTGTATCAAATACTTGTTCTCCCCACTGTACATAGACACACACATACATATATATATATATATATATATATATATATATACACATATATTTGTTTTAATATAATTACATCAAAGAACAAAATAACAACATAGGGAAAAAATGCATTAAATATGTCAGGCACTGTCCCTCAACTTGTGTCAGGCAGCAACATAGCATGCTGCCAGCGCACAGCTGTCCATGTCTTCCCCCAAAAGGATCGGCAGCCTTTCTATTTCAGAGAGGTCCTCAAAGCCCCGGACTACTTGTTCAAATTTGGGGAAGTGACTCTCTCTGATAGTTTTATATTTTGGACATTTTGTCAGGAAATGCATCTCTGTCTCTGGTTCTGCTGTGGTGCAGTGGTTGCACAGCCTTTCCTCTACAGGGAGACAGGTTTGCCTGTGTCTACCCTTCTCAATAGCAAGGCTGTGCTCGCTGAGCCTGTACTTTGTCAAGGTTTTCCTGAGGTTTTGATCAGTCACCATGGCCAGATAGTTTGCCATGGTGTACTGTCCATTTAGGGCCAAATAGCACTGCATTTTGCTTTGTGCTTGTGTTTGTGTTTTCCAATAGGTAATGTAGTTTTGTTTTAGATGTTTTGTAATTTGGTTAATTCTGATTGATTGGATGTTTTGGTCCTGAGGCTTCAGTGTGTTAGTGGAACAAGTTTGTGAACTCAGCCCCCGGACCAGTTGGATGAAGGGACTCTTATCTTTGCTCAACTCTTGGTATTGCAGGGCTTGGTAATGATATGAGAGGGGGTCACTGTGTTGTAGGTGTTTCCAAAACTTAACTGCTCTTTTTTGAGTTTTTAATATTAGTGGATATCGGCTTAATTCTGCCCTGCATGCATTGTTTGTAGTTTTCCTCTGGACATGTAGGAGAATCTTACAAAGTTCCGCGTGCAAGGTCTCAATGGGATGTTTGTCCCAGTGGGTAAAATCTTGTTTTGTAAGTGGACCCCACACCTCGCTGCCATAGAGTGTGATTGGTTCAATCACGCATTTAATTAGTTTTTGCCAAATTGTAATAGGTATTTCAATTTGGATTTGTTTTTTAATGGCATAGAATGCCCTGCATGCTTTGTCTCTCAGTTCATTCACTGCATTATTTAGGTGTCCAGTCTAACTTATTTTTAAACCTAAATAGTTGTATTGTGTGCAATACTCTATATGTTTTGCACCAATTGAGAACTTTGGTTTTATTCCCTGGGATCTGGAATTTGTCTGGAAAATCATTATTTTGGTCTTTTTGGGGTTTACTGTCAGGGCCCAGGTCTGACAGTACTGCTCTAGCAGGTCCAAGCTCTGTTGTAGGCCATGTGCTGTGGGTGAAAGCAGGCACAGGTCATCTGCAAAGAGCAGGCATCTAACTTCCGAATTGTGGAGACTAACACCAGGGGCTGAGGACTTTTCTAGAATATTGGCCAATTCATTGATGTAAATGTTAAATAGCTCAGGGCTGAGATTGCAACCCTGGCGGAGGCCCCGCCCTTGGTTAAATGATTCAGTTTGTTTCTTGCCAATTCTTATGCTACACATGTTGCCTGTATACATTGATTTTATAATGTCATATGTTTTACCCCCTACACCACTTTCAATGACTTTGTAGAACAGTCCTGTATGCCAGATAGAATCAAATGCTTTTTGGAAGTCAATAAAGCAAGTATAGAGTTTTGTCTTATTTTTGTGGACGTGTTTATCTATTAGGGTGTGTTGGGTGTAAATATGATCTGTTCTTCTATGTTTTGGTATAAATCCAATTTGGCTTTTACTCAGGATGTTGTGCTTATTAAGGAAGTTTAGGACTCTTACATTTATAATACTACAGAAAACCTTCCCCAGGTTACTGTTCACACAAATCCCTCTGTAATTGTTATCGTCAGATTTGTCTCCGTTTTTAAAGATTGGTGTTATGAGTCCTTGGTTCCAGATGTCAGGGAAGTAACCTACACTCAGGATCAAGTTAAACAATTTTAATATAGCCAATTGATATTTTTCACTAGTGAATTTGAGCATCTCATTTAGGATCCCATCAGGTCCGCATGCTTTTTTTGATTTGAGGACTTGAAGTTTTTTAAGGAGCTCCTGCTCAGTAATTGGGGAGTGTAAAGGACTTTGGTTCCTTTATAGATTTTTCCAGTTTGTTCAACTTCATAAATGTGGCCCTGTTCAGTATTATCCTGAATGTCAACAGTGTTGTAGAGTGATTTGTCCAAATGTCCCCATTTGTTATCGCTAATTCCTGTTGTTTGGGTTTGTTTAGGTTTTTCCAATTTTGCCAGAAGTTGTTTTTATTTATGGACTCCTCAATTAGTGTCAGTTGCTTTCTGTTGTACTGGGATTTCTTGATTCTGAGTGTACGTTTATATGATTTTAATGTCTCACAGTACTGAAGGCGTAGTTCTCTGTTGTTTGGGTCTCTGTGTTTTTGGTTCGATAGTGTTCTAAGTTTTTTCCTAATGTTTTTACAATCTGTATCAAACCATTTGTCTTCTGTATTTTTGTTTGGTTTGTTTGATCCCAGTATTAATTGTGCTGTTTTTGCTGTTTGCCTAAATATATGATTGATGGTATTTACAGCTAGATTGACGCCTTCTTTACTGTGAGCGTACATTGTATCCAGAAAGTTGTGTAGGGTTGATTGGATTTTTTGGTTACTGATTGCTTTCTGGTATTCCTCTGTGCTGTTTTGAGCCCATCTGTATGAATTTTTGATGTTGTACAGCTTATTGGGCTGTGAATTTGTGGTTGCTTCTATGTCTGATCTTTTGAGGAACAGGGTAATTTGGCTGTGATCAGACAGAGGTGTTAGTGGCTTAACAGTGAATGAGCTGAGAGAGAAAGGGTCCATGTCTGTTATCATGTAGTCTACTGTGCTTTGGCCAAGAGGAGAGCAATAGGTGAATCTTCCTAAAGAGTCCCCCTGTAACCTACCATTGACAAAGTACAGACCCAAGCTTCCACAGAGCTGCAATAGGTCTTGGCCACTGGTTCAGCTGGTCCTGTAGAGGCTCAGTGTAGTAAGGAAGTTGCTCTCTGAGCTCAGTAACCTCTAGTTCCAACTGAGACAGCTTCTCCCTTAGCAGCCGTATGATGTTGCCATCATTATTCTGATGGTCGTGTACAGGTAGGGGGAGGGATAGATTTATGTCCTGGAGCTGGGTGTCAGGCTCTGGCCATAGAGAAGCCTAATTGCTTCTCTATGTAGCTATGGTCAGAGTCTGACAGTGTCGTTATTTTCTGTTTCTAATTAGGGATCCAATATATGTTGAGTCTGTCTTTCACTTTGGTGTGGGTTGTTATCGTTACATATCGATGTATGTCGCAGTCACGGTGAAGTAAGTGTGTTTTCTTTACGTCCGTTTCATTAGTGTGTTTTGTGAACGTGACGTTTTTTCCTGTAGTGTTTGTTTTTCGGTTTTGTATAGTTCGTCGTATGTTTTGTATTGTACATAGTAATTCATATTACATAGTACAAATAAAGAATGTCAAACTACTATCCCTGCGCTGCGTCTTGGTCTCTCCAAACACCCGTTCGTGACACTGGGGCAGAACTGCTGTTGGGGTATCCGTTGGAGAGGGGGATACTGGGGTGCTGTTCTTGTCCCTTTTTGCCGCGGCTAGGTTCCCTAGAACGGGAGAGTCCTGCAAAAAAGAACTGAGTGCAGCCTCACTTCCCTGGACCATTACAGTGCCATTTTGATATACAGTATATTTACCGTCAGGAGTTTATTTTCCTGTGACTTTTCACTATCCTCAAAAATGTGAATTTGCCTTCCCTTGCAGATCCCCTTTTTTGTTGTGTGAGGGGAGTGTCTGGTTATGGCTGTGTGCCAGGCAGTGGTGTGTTCTCTGTAGAACAGTAAGTTGGTAACCGTCCCGTTGTGTGAGCAGTCAGCAAACAACGTATCTGGGTTTTCCCTCTGTATGTTCTGTTTAAACATAATTCTTCCCTTCTCTGATTTAAGATGGGATGGGATTTCTATAAACCGAGGGGAAAGTTTAACGTTCTCCGCTGCTTTCTGCACCGCTAGCGCTGCTTCGGTAGCCATGTTGCTATGGTTACCAACGATAAACAATAGGCGCCGCTAACGGTTGAGGTTTCAAATTAGAGTTAGCTAGCTTGATCGATTATTTTGATTTCCGTTTTGGATCTTTAGTTGTCTGGGTTTATTAGTAGTATTTTTATGAAAAATGTTGATCCGTTTGTCTCACTCTTAGTAATCAAAAGTTTGAATGAATCACGAGCTGTTCTTCGGCATGTCTGTCTCTCTCTCTCTCTCTCTCCCCCTATCTCTCTCTCTCTCCCCCCATCTCTCTCTCTCTCCCCATCTCTCTCTCTCTCCCCCCATCTTTCTCTCACTCCCCCCATCTTTCTCTCTCTCTCTCTCTCTCTGTATCTCTCTCTCTCTCTCTCTCTATCTCTCGCTCTCTGTACCTCTATCTCTCTCTATCTCTCTCTCTCTCACTCACTCTGTATCTATCTCTCTCTCACTCTGTATCTCTCTCTCTCTCTGTATCTATCTCTCTCTGTCTCTCTCTCTCTCTCTCTCTCTCTCTCTCTCTCTTTCTCTCACTCTGTATCTCTCTCTCTCTCTCTCTCTCTGTATCTATCTCTCTCTGTCTCTCTCTCTCTCTGTCTCTCTCTCTCTCTCTCTCTCTCTCTCTCACACACACACACATACACATACACAGCGGCCTTTAAACACACAGACAGACTTCAGTCACCGCTAACTGATACCAGAAGACCCCAGAGTGCGAGAGGTTGTTTGTCAGTATGTATGTCTGTGTGTCTGTTTGTGTGTTTGTGTGTGCGTGCATGAGTGTTTTTGCAGGCTCATAAAGACTAATGCTTCATGCCGGTCTCCCCAGAGAGACGCAGCTCCCCATCTGGTAACGCTTTGGCCAGCTGGGGCTTCAACCTCTAACCCTAGCCCCCTGACCCCAACCTCTAACCCTCCCCCTTACCCAGACCCCGACCCCTAACCTAGACCCCAACCTTTTGCTAGCTACCCCCCATAACCCAGACCCCAACCTCTAGCTACCTACCTCCCCAACCCAGACACCAACCTCTAGCTACCTACCTCCCCGCCCAGACACCAACCTCTAGCTACCTACCTCCCCAACCCAGACACCAACCTCTAGCTACCTACCTTCCCAACCCAGACACCAACCTCTAGCTACCTACCTCCCCAACCCAGACACCAACCTCTAGCTACCTACCTCCCCAACCCAGACACCAACCTCTAGCTACCTACCTCCCCAACCCAGACACCAACCTCTAGCTACCTACCTTCCCAACCCAGACACCAACCTCTAGCTACCTACCTTCCCAACCCAGACACCAACCTCTAGCTACCTACCTCCCCAACCCAGACACCAACCTCTAGCTACCTACCTCCCCAACCCAGACACCAACCTCTAGCTACCTACCTCCCCAACCCAAACACCAACCTCTATCTAGCTACCCCCTAACCCAGACACCAACCTCTAGCTACCTACCTCCCCAACCCAGACACCAACCTCTAGCTACCTACCTCCCCAACCCAGACACCAACCTCTAGCTACCTACCTCCCCAACCCAAACACCAACCTCTATCTAGCTACCCCCTAACCCAGACACCAACCTCCAGCTAGCTACCCCCTAACCCAGACACCAACCTCCAGCTAGCTACCCCCTAACCCAGACACCAATCTCCAGCTAGCTACCCCCTAACCCAGACACCAACCTCCAGCTAGCTACCCCCTAACCCAGACACCAACCTCCAGCTAGCTACCCCCTAACCCAGACACCAACCTCCAGCTAGCTACCCCCTAACCCAGACACCAACCTCCAGCTAGCTACCCCCTAACCCAGACACCAACCTCCAGCTAGCTACCCCCTAACCCAGACACCAACCTCCAGCTAGCTACCCCCTAACCCAGACACCAACCTCCAGCTAGCTACCCCCTAACCCAGACACAAACCTCCAGCTAGCTACCCCCTAACCCAGACACAAACCTCCCTAACCTCAAACCTAATCACACAACACTGCATTTAATCTCTGTCTACCTCCCTAACCCCTAATCAACAGGCGTGCCAACCAAATGGCTCCCTATTCCCTATGGGCTCTGGTTGAAAGTAGATTACTATATAGGGAGTAGTATGCCATTTGAGACACACCCCAGGAGACTAACAGGTACGACACCAGAGATACGGTACCAGCCACAGTCCCCACCAGTAAGTACAGATAGTAGTATAAATCCCCTCCACAGTCCCCACCAGTAAGTACAGATAGTAGTATAAATCCCCTCCACAGTCCCCACCAGTAAGTACAGATAGTAGTATAAATCCCCTCCACAGTCCCCACCAGTAAGTACAGATAGTAGTATAAATCCCCTCCACAGTCCCCACCAGTAAGTACAGATAGTAGTATAAATCCCCTCCACAGTCCCCACCAGTAAGTACAGATAGTAGTATAAATCCCCTCCACAGTCCCCACCAGTAAGTACAGATAGTAGTATAAATCCCCTCCACAGTCCCCGCAGCCAGACTGTTTTCTCAGGGCTTCTGGAAAGAAATGCAGTCGGCATGTTCAACCGGTGTCGATCATTCAGCCGACAAAAACTTTCAACCGGTTCTCCCCATTAAGCAACGAGTCGGAGGCAGAGGCTTCTCAGGTCTCTCCTCCACCCGTTACGGGGTCTGAGCCACCGAAGCCTCCCACCATTAGCTCTGACTAATTGAAAACCCTAGTCATTGGCGACTCCATTACCAGCAATATTAGACTTAATAAGAATCATCCAGGATCATACAGTGTTTACCAGGGGGCAGGGTACCGACGTAAAGGCTCATCTGAAGATGGTGCTGGCTAAAAGAACATCTGGTGAGTGTAGAGAGTATATATTGTTATCCATGTCGGCACCAACAATGTTAGGATGAAACAGTTAGAGGTCACCAAGCGCAACATAGCTTCAGTGTGTAAATTAGCTAGAAAGATGTGTTGGCATCGAGTAATAGTCTCTGGCCCCCTCCCAGTTAGGGGAAGTGATGAGCTCTACAGCAGAGTCTCATAACCAAATCGCTGGTTGAAAACGGTTTTCTGCCCCTCCCAAAGGATAGAATTTGTAGACAATTGACCCTCTTTCTGGGACTCACCCACGAACAGGACCAAGCCTGGCCTGCTGAGGAGTGACGGACTCCATCCTAGCTGGAGGGGTGCTCTCATTTTATCTATGAACATAGACGAGGCTCTAACTCCTCTAGCTCCACTATGAGATAGGGTGCAGGCCAGGCAGCAGGCTGTTAGCCAGCCTGACAGTTTAATGGAGTCTGACACTAGTATAGTCAGTGTAGTCAGCTCAGTTACCCCCATTGAGACCGTGTCTGTGCCTCGATCTAGGTTGCGCAAACCTAAACATGGCGGTGTTCGCCTTAGTAATCTCACTGGAATAAAGACCTCCTCCATTCCTGTCATTATTGAAAGAGGTTGTGATATCTCACTTCTTAAAATAGGGTTACTTAATGTTAGATCCCTCACTTCCAAGCAGTTATAGTCAATGAACTAATCACTGATCATAATATTGATGTGATTGGCCTGACTGAAACATGGCTTAAGCCTGATGAATTTACTGTGTTAAACGAGGCCTCTCCTCCTGGTTACACTAGTGACCATGTCCCCCGCGCATCCCGCAAAGGTGGAGGTGTTGCTAACATTTACGATAGCAAATTTCAATTTACCCCCCAAAAAAGGACAGCGTTTTCATCTTTTGAGCTTCTAGTCATGGAATCTATGCAGCACTCAATCAGTTTTAATAGCTACTATTTACAGGCCTCCTGTATTCTAATTTTTGGTGACTTTAACATTCACATGGAAAAGTCCACAGATCCACTACAAAAGGCTTTCGGCGCCATCATCGACTCAGTGGGTTTTGACCAACATGTCTCCGGACCTACTCATTGCCACAGTCATACCCTGGATCTAGTTCTGTCCCGTGGAATAAATATTGTGGATCTAAATGTTTTTCCTCATAATCCTGGACTATCGGACCACTATTTTATTTTGTTTACAATCGCAACAAATAATTATCTTAGACTCCAACCAAGGATCATCAAAAGCCGGGCTATAAATTCTCTGACAACCCAAAGATTCCTAGATGCCCTTATAGACACCCCTCACCTACCCAAGGACGTTGGAGTACAAAAATCGGTTAACTACCTAACTGAGGATCTCAATTTGCGTCATACCCTAGATGCAGTCACAACCCTAAAAACAAAAAACATTTGTCACAAGAAATTTGCTCCCTGCTATACAGAAAATATCCGAGCCCTGAAGCAAGCTTCCATCAAACTGGAAGTCTTCCTACTAGCTTGGAAAGACAGTACAGTGCAATATGGAAGAGTCCTCACTGCTGCTCCATCATCCTATTTTTTCAACTGAATTGAGGAGAATAAGAATAATCCTACATTTCTATTTGATACTGTTGCAAAGCTAACTAAAAAGCAGCATTCCCCAAGAGAGGATGCCTTTCACTTCAGCAGTGATGAATTCATGAACTTCTTCAACGAAAAGATCATTATCATTAGAAAGCAAATTACAGACTCCTTTTTGAATCTGCATATTTCCCCAAAGCTCAGCTGTCCTGAGTCTGCAATTAACTGCCAGGACCTCGGATCAATGGAGACACTCAAGTGTTTTAATCCTATATCTCTTGACACATTCATGAAAATTGTCATGGCCTCTAAACCTTCAACCTGCATACTGGACCCTATTCCAACTAAACTACTGAAAGAGCTACTTCCTGTGCTCGGCCCTCCTATGCTGAACATAATAAATGGCTCCTTATCCACCGGATGTGTACCAAACTCTCTAAAAGTGGCAGTAATAAAGCCGCTCTTGAAAACGCCAAACCTGTACAGCCGTCTAAAATAAAACTGTGATTGACCTCAGCGTTACTCTGGACCCTGATCTATCTTTTAATGAAACATATCAAGAATATTTCAAGGACAGCTTTTTTCCATCATCGTAACATTGCAAAAATCTGAAACATTGTCCCAAAATGATGCAGAAAAGCTAGTCCATGCTTTTGTCACTGCTACTGCAATGCTACTGCAATGCTCTACTCTCCAGCTAGCCGGATAAAACTCTAAAGCTCAGTTAGTGCTTAACACGGCTGATAGAATCCTAACTAGAACCAAAACATTTGATCATATTACTCCCATGCTAGCCTATCTACATTGGCTTCCTGTTAAGGCTAGGGCTGATTTCAAAGTTTTACTGCTAACCTACAAAGCATTACATAGGCTATCACACAGATTTGGTTCTGCCGTACATACCTACACGTACCCCTGGAGGCGGGGATTTCTCCTATAGAGCTACATTTTTATGGAATGGTCTGCCTGTACATGTGAGAGACGCAGACTTGCTCTCGACCTTAAATTCATTACTGAAGACTCATCTCTGGAGCGACGAACCGCCCTTGCTGTCTCTGCCTGGCCGGGACCCCTCTCTCCAAATGGGATTCTCTGCCTCTTACCCTATTACGGGGGCTGAGTCACTGGCTTACTAGTGCCCTTCCATGCCATCCCTAGGAGGAGTGCATCACTTGAGTGGGTTGAGTCATAGACGTGATTTCCTGTCCGGTTTTGCGCCCCTTTGTGAGCTATAGTAAGTTGGTGGTCTGTTCGTATCCCTGTAGTGATGTGGGGGCTGTGCTTTGGCAAAGTGGGTGGGGTTATATCCTGCCTGGTTGGCCCTGTTTGGGGTTGTTGTCAGACGGGGCCACAGTGTCCTCCGACCCACCCCTGTCTCAGTATCCAGTATCTATGCTGCAATAGTCTATGTGCCGGGGGGCTAGGGTCAGTCTGTTATATCTGGTGTAATTCTCTTGTCTTATCTGGTGTCTTATGTGAATTTAAGCTCCCTCTAATTCTCTCTCTCTCCCTCCCAGAGCACCTGAGCCCTAGGATCATGCTTCAGGACTACCTGGCCTGATGACTCCTGGCTGTCCCCACTCTCTCCTCCCGGAGAACCTGAGCCCTAAGATTATGCCTTAGGACTACCTGGCCTGATGACTCCTGGCTGTCCCCACTCGCTCCTCCCGGAGAACCTGAGCCCGAGGATCATGCCTCAGGACTACCTGGCTTGATGACTCCTGGCTGTCCCCAGTCCACCTGGTTCTGCTTCTGCTCTAGTTTCAACTGTTCTGCCTGCGGCTATGGAACCCTGACCTGTTCACTCTCTCTCTCTCTACCGCACCTGCTGTCTTGACCTCTGAATGCTCAGCTATGAAAAGCCAACTGATATTTACCCCTGAGGTACTGACCTGTTGCACCTTCTACAACCACTGATTATTATTTGACCCTGCTGGTCATCTTGAACGTTTGAACATCTTGAAGAACAATCTGGCATTACTGGCCATGTACTCTTATAATCTTCACCCGGCACAGCCAGAAGAGGACTGGCCACCCCTCAGAGCCTGGTTCCTCTCTAACTTGATTGAATTAAAGCCTAACCTTGATGGAGTGCTGGTTCCCCTCAGGTCCGCCTGGGTGGTGTTTCTGTGGGAAGAAGGAATAGGAGGCTGGGCTGTGGTAGGTTGGACCAGGGGTTGAGGGAACCTGTTAGGAATGGAGGGAGTTAGTGCTTAGGGTAGACTTGTAATGTCCCCTCGGGGATCAATAAAGTACCTATCTGTCTGTCTGTCTGTCTGTCTGTCTAGACTTGTAGACACTACACAGTAAATTGCTGTCTCCTAGATATGTGCATCAACTTACTCTTACATTCAGATTGCAGGTTACATCATTTAGCCAGGCCTAGGACGTCTAGACCTAGCAAGTGTAGCGATTGCAGTAGTCTGGCTGATCTAGCTAGTTGGTGTGGTAACAGACCTTGTAGATGCGGTCCATGTGTTCGTAGGCGGGGCTGGAGGACTGGGTGTGTCGGGGAATGCTGGGGATCTGGTAGAGGTTTCCCGGCCAATCAGAGTCACTGTTATGACTGGTACCTTGGTCAACACTACCAGCACTGCGACCAGTCACCTTGCCCTGGGGTAGAGAGAAGAGAAGTAAAGAGGAAGAGGACATGAGACGAGATGAGGGGAGAGGAGATGAGGGGAGGGGAGGGGAGATGAGAGGAGGGGAGAGGAGACGAGATGAGAGGGGAGAGGAGATGAAACGAGAGGAGGGGAGAGGAGAGGAGACAAGAGGAGGGGAGAGGAGAGGAGATGAGACAAGAGGAGAGGAGAGGAGAGAAGATGAGATGAGAGGAGGGGAGAGGAGATGAGACGAGAGGAGGGGAGAGGAGATGAGAGGAGGGGAGAGGAGATGAGAGGAGAGAAGGGGAGAGGAGAGGAAGAGAAGATGAGACGAGGAGATGAGACGAGGGGAGGAGATGAGAGAAAGAGGAGGGGAGAGGAAGAGGAGATTAGATGAGACGAGAGGAAGGGAGAGGAGGGAGAGGAGAGGAAGAGGAGATGAGACGAGGGGAGAGGAAGAGGAGACGAGAGGAGGGGAGAGGAGAGGAGATGACACGAGAGGAGGGGAGGAAGAGGAGTGGAGAGGAGAGGAGATGACACGAGAGGATGGGAGGGGAGAGGAAGAGGAGAGGAAGAGGAGATGAGACGAGAGGGGAGAGGAGACGAGAGGGGAGAGGAGATGAGACGAGAGGAGGGGAGAGGAGATGAGACGAGAGGAGGGGAGAGGAGGAGAGGAGGATAGAGGAGAGGAGAGGAGATGAGGGGAGGGGAGAGGAGATGAAATGAGAGGGGAGAGGAGATGAAATGAGGGGGGAGGGGAGGGGAAGATGAAGAGAGGAGAGGGGAGGGTAGAGGAGAGGAGTGGAGGGGAGAGGAGATGGGTGGGGACAGACAGCCCATCTCAGTATGGCGCGCAGTTCACAATGCATGTAGACCTATCATCTCATCATGGTAACTTTTTTTCTTGTGACAGGTAGGCCTTCATTTACATCAGCATGAGTAAGTCAGTGCATGAATAAGTCAGTGCATGAATAAGTCAGTGCATGAATAAGTCAGTGCATGAATAAGTCAGTGCATGAATAAGTCAGTGCATGAATAAGTCAGTGCACGAATAAGTCAGTGCACGAATAAGTCAGTGCACGAGTAAGTCAGTGCACGAGTAAGTCAGTGCACGAGTAAGTCAGTGCACGAATAAGTCAGTGCACGAGTAAGTCAGTGCACGAGTAAGTCAGTGCACGAGTAAGTCAGTGCACGAATAAGTCAGTGCACGAATAAGTCAGTGCACGAATAAGTCAGTGCACAAATAAGTCAGTGCACGAATAAGTCAGTGCACGTGTAAGTCAGTGCACGAATAAGTCAGTGCACGAATAAGTCAGTGCATGAATAAGTCAGTGCATGAATAAGTCAGTGCATGAGTAAGTCAGTGCATGAATAAGTCAGTGCATGAATAAGTCAGTGCACGAGTAAGTCAGTGCATGAATAAGTCAGTGCATGAGTAAGTCAGTGCATGAATAAGTCAGTGCATGAATAAGTCAGTGCATGAATAAGTCAGTGCATGAGTAAGTCAGTGCATGAATAAGTCAGTGCATGAATAAGTCAGTGCATGAGTAAGTCAGTGCATGAATAAGTCAGTGCATGAATAAGTCAGTGCATGAGTAAGTCAGTGCATGAGTAAGTCAGTGCATGAATAAGTCAGTGCATGAATAAGTCAGTGCATGAATAAGTCAGTGCATGAATAAGTCAGTGCATGAATAAGTCAGTGCATGAATAAGTCAGTGCATGAGTAAGTCAGTGCATGAGTAAGTCAGTGCATGAATAAGTCAGTGCATGAATAAGTCAGTGCATGAATAAGTCAGTGCATGAGTGAACACTCTCAGCAGTCTCTCTCTCTCCATCAACTCCATTCAAACGTCATCCATAACAGATCACCCTGTTCTGGATATGATGTACAGCCCTGTATATAGATGTCCCAGCCTGCCTCCTCCAGGTAATACATCCAATGCAGCCTTATATTTAGCTAATTAATGATGGGTTATGCACAGTAGCGGATTTAGGTATGGGCGACATGTGCAGCCGCCCAGGGCGGCATCTTGCCAGGGGCGGCATCTTGCCAGGGTAGCATCTTGCCAGGGTGGCATCTTGCCAGGGCGGCATCTTGCCAGGGCGGCATCTTGCCAGGGGCGGCATCTTGCCAGGGGCGGCATCTTGCCAGGGGCGACATGTGCAGCCGCCCAGGGCGGCATCTTGCCAGGGGCGGCATCTTGCCAGGGTAGCATCTTGCCAGGGGCGGCATCTTGCCAGGACGGCATCTTGCCAGGACGGCATCTTGCCAGGGCGGCATCTTGCCAGGGGCGGCATCTTGCCAGGGCGGCATCTTGCCAGGGCGGCATCTTGCCAGGGCGGCATCTTGCCAGGGCGGCATCTTGCCAGGGCGGCATCTTGCCAGGGCGGCATCTTGCCAGGGCAGCATGGGAATGGTGACATTTGTACGATCGGTTTTCTATCGCTTATTTGCACGTCAGGTCAATGATATCATGTCACTGTGTGGGACTGTGGGTCAGTTAACCTGTTTCTAGTTTGTGAGCTAGGCAGGCTACTGCCTGGGAAGGTCTCCCACTCAGAAGTACGATGGGTAGGGGGGCGGGGCTAGGTTGACCTCAGGTCACCCCACTGGAAGCCTGAGGTTGGGGGAGCAGAGGAATCTATCAAATAGAACACCTCTAACTCTGTACAGTACTGATGTAATTAGTAAAATCAGTCACACTACGAAATGCTACCAAATAAACCACAATTCATTCATAATACTGTGAATATATAGTTTCACAGACATACTGTTGCATTTTTCTGGTTTGTGTGAAATGGTTAAGAATAATATAAAACCAGTCTGCACACCACCAAGGTGAATGTGTTTAGTCTGGACTCCTGGTTGACAGTGTTGGGGGATGGATAATGTATTGGTTGACAGTGTTGGGTGATGGGTAATGTATTGGTTGACAGTGTTGGGGGATGGGTAATGTATTGGTTGACAGTGTTGGGTGATGGGTAATGTATTGGTTGACAGTGTTGGGTGATGGGTAATGTATTGGTTGACAGTGTTGGGTGATGGGTAATGTATTGATGCTCCAGTGACAAATCAACACAAATGGATAAGAAAAGGTCTAAGCCAATCAGGAGCCCAGTTTAGGAAAGAAGAAGAGGAGAAACGCTCTAAAGATAAAGGTATGCAGCGATGTCATCTCTTTATGAGTATAATATGATGCATGTAATGAAACAGGCTGTATAACACTTCTGTTTGTTAGCCTATGTTGCTATGTTGCTAGCTATGCTATTAAACATAGGGCAACAATATTCCGTTTTCTGTCCAACTAGTTTACATAACATTGGATATAATTCCACACAGTTTCATCATGATAATGTGTGTATCCTGCAGCAAAACCATTACAACCTAACTAGCCCATTATTGATTTGGTTAACTTTCATTGAGGTAACATCATAAAGGTTTTCTGTGATTGTGTTGACTAGGTCCTGAATTTCCAATGCTGTAGGCTAATTAAAAGACATCTTTATTATGCTGATATTTGGTATATTTTGTGATATATTGAGTCTTTGGGGTGTCTTATGTCTAGAATTAGCCAAGGAGGTTGTATGCTTCATTTGGTTCCTATTCTGAAAGTTTGATAAATTGTTCATAATAACATGTATATTTAATTGTGCAACAAATGTATTTAGGTGTCAGACTCATATACTGTATTTCAATGCAGATTCAGGGGCACTTTTATTGTACCAATAGACTATTGGAAGAGGGATGCAAGCTCTTGTTTTCTGAATGTTAAACACAGCAGGTAACAGAACTCACGGGTAGTTTGAAAGAATGATATCATTCTAGTCCTGTATTATTCAAGGACGTCATTAGAATGATGAAGATGAGGACAACAAAACATATTTCATTTAACTGTTGAAAGGAGGAAGGAATGAAGCAACTATATAGAGAGAGAGGAGGAAGGCTAATAACATTAAGGGAAATATTATGAAAGGTAAATATGCGTCAGCCTACTAATTATACAAATAGGTCGTATTATATTTTACAATAAAAATTCACTATACTTGTACTTGTAACTTTGTTGGCTGCATGTGCTGCACCAGAATCACATGTCTTCCCCCTGCTTTATTTATACCAGGTGGGTAATTCCAGTCCATATAATACAGTATGATACAGTACAGTAATACAGTTCACACTCAAACAGATTAGCCTACTGGAGCTAGTTTCATTTATTTACTGAAGAGAGCAAATACCTGGCTACATCTATGGGCTTTTATGTTTTTCTGTTGTGCTTAATGTGCAGTAGCCAATATCATACTGCCTATTGGATAACGGCACAATCATTTGGGATTTTTTGGTTTTGGATTCATTAAATGTATTTAATATAGGGCTCATCAGACTTTGGTAGCATCAGGCTTTATTAAATCCAGACATAGGCCTATTTATATATTATAAAATGCTTTTGAATGACACTTCTGGTTTGGACAGGAAATACCAGGTTACCCGGGACACTAATGATTTAACCAAACACACAGTCATACCTGCGTCTGAGCCGGGGTCTGGGGTGGGGCCAGTGGTAGGAGCTGCAGGCGATTGGCTGGGGCCAGGCCCTGTCGTCCAGACAGAGAGCAGATCCACCAACCACAGCTCCCGTCTACTTCCTGTTGCAGCACTGTAACCACGTCTCCTCTCCTGAAGCCCAGCTCATCACTGCACTCAGCTGTGTTGTCATACAGGGCCTTAGCCAGCAGGGTCTGGGGAGGAGACAACACAACAGAGACATAGGTCAGACAGAACACAACATCATTCTGCTCTGTTGTCATACAGGGCCTTAGCCAGCAGGGTCTGTGGAGAGGAGACAACACAACACAACACCACACCACACCACACAGTATACAACACAACACAACACAACACAGTATACAACACGACACAGTACACAACAAATTATACAACACAACATGTTATACAACACAGTATACAACACAACACGTTATATAACACAGTATACAACACAACATAGTATACAACACAACATAGTATACAACACAACACAGTATACAACACAACACAGTATACAACACAGTATTCAACACAACACAGGATACAACACAACACAGTATACAACACAACACAGTATACAACACAGTATTCAACACAACACAGGATACAACACAACACAGTATACAACACAACACAGTATACAACACAACACAGGATACAACACAACACAGGATACAACACAACACGTTATACAACACAACACAGTATACAACACAACACAGGATACAACACAACACAGGATACAACACAACACGTTATACAACACATCATAGTATACAACACAGTATACAACACAACAGTTTCTACAGATAATGGGTGTATGGTGTAGCTAAGAAGGTAATGGGTGTATGGTGTAGCTAAGAAGGTAATGGGTGTATGGTGTAGCTAAGAAGGTAATGGGTGTATGGTGTAGCTAAGAAGGTAATGGGTGTATGGTGTAGCTAAAAAGGTAATGGGTGTATGGCGTGACAGTTTCCTACTAACTACTGCTATCTTAATACAGGTAAATAATAGACCACTAAGGTTATGATTTTCCCATAAAGAACCTTGAAATCAGCCAGGGGGGAGGAGCAGCCAGGGGGGAGGAGCATTCTGTTGTTGTGAGAACAATCTATTTATATGTTCTGTATTCTCAGTTCCTGTGTGAGTTTCCTTCAGACGAATAACCAGGAAACCAGCCACCTCAATACTTCCTCCTACTGTATATCAGACTAAAGAAATCTCACCATTCATCCAGTCACCCTGGCCCAAAATAAACAAGAGGTGTCTTAGCTAAGGATTAAATAAAGGTTTAATAAAGGTTAAATCTAAATAAAATAACAATATAATCATACAAATCAAGTATTAAGGGGTTATCTTGACACGTAATGTCAACAAACAATAAGTCACTCGAGAGTCCATTGACAGATAAGTGATATAACAGATAAGTGATATGACAGATAAGTGATATGACAGATAAGTGATTTGCCTGTGGTACTCACGCACACACACACATGGCTTGTGTAGGCCAACTAGTGCTCAGCAAGTCATTCCTCTGCACCAGCAGTCACTCACTCTCTCTCCTGACGTCCATAGGGTGTTCACCCTCACACACTCTCTCCTGACGTCCATAGGGTGTTCACCCTCACACACTCTCTCCTGACGTCCATAGGGTGTTCACCCTCACTCACTCTCTCTCCTGACGTCCATAGGGTGTTCACCCTCACACACTCTCTCCTGACGTCCATAGGGTGTTCACCCTCACTCACTCTCTCTCCTGACGTCCATATGGTGTTCACCCTCACACACTCTCTCCTGACGTCCATAGGGTGTTCACCCTCACTCACTCTCTCTCCTGACGTCCATATGGTGTTCACCCTCACACACTCTCTCCTGACGTCCATAGGGTGTTCACCCTCTGTCAGGCTCTGGCCATAGAGAAGCTTTGCTTCTCTATATTTCTATGGTCAGAGTCTGGCAGATCTATCATTTCTATTTCTGTCTGGTGTGTGTGTGTGGGATCCCTAATTAGAGGCAGCTGCTATGCATTACCTCTAATTAGGGATCTTACTTATATGTCTGTGTTCCACTCCGTTGGCGTGGTTCATTGTTGTGTATTGTCTCGTGTCGTGCTACGTGTGTTATCATTATTATCGTTTGTTATTTTGTATAGTTCGTCAGTTCAATTAAATAAAGATGTCGAACTATCGATACGCTGCGCCTTGGTCTCTCTACACACCCGAACGTGACAGAATGAACCACCACCCGACCAAGCAGCGTAAGGAAGGAGCAAAGGAGAAGAAAGGTAAACAGCGGCGTAATCGTGGAAAAGGAGCCGGTAGTCAACCCCAGGAAAATTTCGGGGGGGGGCTATGGGGGTGGTCTGGTAACGAGGAGGACGCGCCAGTACCACTATCCATGTGGGATGCACTGTGCCCGACATATAAATGGGGGGCGCAAAGTGAAGAGGAGGAGGATTATTTGGAGAGAAATTTTGGAGACGTTTTGGAGGAGATGTGGGAGATAGCGGAAGAGGTTGAACAGGAAATGTCGGAGTGGAATAATCCGTGCCCAGTCGCCTACTCCACTCCCGTGAAAGAGCAGTCCGCTTTACCGGTACCCAGTCGGGGTCCGGCCGTCTGCTCTACTCCAGTACCAGAGCAGTCCGCTCCACCGGTGCCCAGTCTGGGTCCGGCCGTCTGCTACACTCCAGTGAGCCTCTCCAGTCCGGTACGTCATGTGCCTGCTCCTCGCACTCGCCCTGAGGTGCGTGTCACCAGTCCGGCGCCATCAGTGCCGACTCCACGCACCAGGCCTCCAGTGCGCCTCTCCAGTCAGGTACGTCATGTCCCTGCTCCCCGCACTAGCCCTGAGGTGCGTGTTATTAGTCCTGTGCCACATGTGCCGACTTCACGCACCAGGCTTCCAGTGCGCCTTCCCAGTCAGGTACGTCCTGTGCCTGCTCCCCGCACTCGCCCTGAAGTGCGTGTTATTAGTCATGTGCCACCAGTGCCGACTTCACGCACCAGGCTTCCAGTGCGCCTCCCCAGTCCGGTACGTCCCGTGCCGACTCCCCGCACTCGACCTCCAGTGCGTGTGCATAGCCAGG
Source organism: Thymallus thymallus (assembly GCA_023634145.1). NCBI lineage: Eukaryota > Metazoa > Chordata > Actinopteri > Salmoniformes > Salmonidae > Thymallus > Thymallus thymallus. Next base: position 1,554,277 of record CM042410.1, read on the forward strand.
TTCCTCCAGTTCCGGCTTCACGCACCAGGCCTCCAGTGCGCCTCCCCAGTCTGGTACGTCCCGTGCCGACTCCCCGCACTCGACCTCCAGTGTGTGTGCCCAGCCAGGTTCCTCCAGTGCCGGCTCCACGCACCAGGCCTCCAGTGCGCTTCTCCAGTCCGGTACGTCCCGTGCCGACTCCCCGCACTCGACCTCCAGTGCGTGTGCCCAGCCAGGTTCCTCCAGTACCGGCTCCACGCACCAAGCCTCCAGTGCGCCTCTCCAGTCTGGTACGTCCCGTGCCGACTCCCCGCACTCGACCTCCAGTGCGTGTGCCCAGCCAGGTACCTCCAGTGCCGGCTACACGCACCAGACCGTCGGTGCGCCTCATCAGCCCGGAGACTCTCGTGATGGTCGACAGCCCGGAGCCTCTCGTTATGGTCGACAGCCCGGAGCCTCCCGTGACGATCGACAGCCCGGAACCTTCCGTGACGATCGACAGCCCGGAACCTTCCGTGACGCTCGACAGCCCGGAACCTTCCGTGACGATCGACAGCCCGGAACCTTCCGTGACGATCGACAGCCCGGAACCTTCCGTGACGATCGACAGCCCGGAACCTTCCGTGACGATCGACAGCCCGGAACCTTCCGTGACGATCGACAGCCCGGAACCTTCCGTGACGATCGACAGCCCGGAACCTTCCGTGACGATCGACTGCCCGGAACCTTCCGTGACGATCGACAGCCCGGAGCCTCCCGTGACGATTATATGGCCGGAGTCGCCTGCCACACCGGTGCTCAGTCCTGGCCCGGTTATTTGCCCCGCTCCATGGCCTGAACTTGTTCCCCCACCATTGTTATTTAAAGGACCGGTGGGTTGCCCCTTTACATGGCCGGAGTCGCCTGCCACACCGGTGCTCAGTCCTGGCCCGGTTATTTGCCCCGCTCCATGGCCTGAACCTTTTCCCCCACCATTGTTGTTTCCAGGACCGGTGGGTTGCCCCTTTACATGGCCGGAGTCGCCTGCCACACCGGTGCCCAGTCCTGGCCCGGTTATTTGCCCCTCTCCATGGCCTGAGCCTTTTGCCCCACCATGGTCATTTCCAGGACCAGTGGGTTGCCCCTTTAAATGGCCTGAGTCGCCTACCACACCAGTGCCCAGTCCGGGCCAAGTAGAAATGAAGAGGAAGACATCCACTTCGCCGGGGCCGGAACCGCCACCGGCGATGGGTTATGGTTGATGTTTTTCCCTCCCTGACCCTTCCCTCATGTTTTTGTGTTTATTTTTCTTGCGGCCGGGAGTCCGCGCCTTTGGGGGGGGGGTACTGTCAGGCTCTGGCCATAGAGAAGCTTTGCTTCTCTATATTTCTATGGTCAGAGTCTGGCAGATCTATCATTTCTATTTCTGTCTGGTGTGTGTGTGTGGGATCCCTAATTAGAGGCAGCTGCTATGCATTACCTCTAATTAGGGATCTTACTTATATGTCTGTGTTCCACTCCGTTGGCGTGGTTCATTGTTGTGTATTGTCTCGTGTCGTGCTACGTGTGTTATCATTATTATCGTTTGTTATTTTGTATAGTTCGTCAGTTCAATTAAATAAAGATGTCGAACTATCGATACGCTGCGCCTTGGTCTCTCTACACACCCGACCGTGACACACTCTCTCCTGACGTCCATAGGGTGTTCACCCTCACACACTCTCTCTCCTGACGTCCATAGGGTGTTCACCCTCACACACTCTCTCCTGACGTCCATAGGGTGTTCACCCTCATACACTCTCTCTCCTGACGTCCATAGGGTGTTCACCCTCACACACTCTCTCCTGACGTCCATAGGGTGTTCACCCTCACACACTCTCTCCTGACGTCCATAGACCTCGCCAGTCCTGCCTGCCCACTATATATATAGTATGAAATCATTGGTGCCCACCCCAGACCTCGCCAGTCCTGCTTGCCCACTATAGATATAGTATGATATCATTGGTGCCCACCCCAGACCTCGCCAGTCCTGCCTTCCCACTATAGATATAGTATGATATCATTGGTGCCCACCCCAGACCTCGCCAGTCCTGCCTGCCCACTATAGAGACAGTATGATATCATTTTTTCTGAGCATTCTCATGGTGACATTCCTAGGCCACCCCACTCCTCCCCCTGTCTTCCCCAAATCATCTCCCAGCTCTCCCTGGCTATCAATAAGACTGTCTGTCTGACTGTCTGTCTGTCTGTCTGCTGAAGGACTGGCTTGTAAACCTCCTCAACGTACTGCTGGCTGGCTGGCTGGCTGGCTGGCTGGCTGTCTGCTGAAGGACTGGCCTGTAAACCTCCTCAACTCATTGCTGTCTGTCTCCTCAACTCACTGCTCTGTTTACTGTGAGTAGACAGAGACGGGAGGAGATGGGACCAACCCGAACACACAACCAACCACACACACCACCCTTGCCTGAGCTGTAAAGTGTGTGCTGCTGTCTGTCCCTTCCTACCATACATGGAGGGTGAATCTCAGAAACAAAGAGTCCTTTCACCATCACACTCCGCACCTGTTACACCAGAGCAGCCCCTGCAGCACACACACGAGACCCAGACAGCACACTGTCAGGCTCTGGCCATAGAGAAGCCTTTTGCTTCTCTATGTAGCCTTGGTCAGAGTCTGACAGCTCTAGGTTTTTGTTTTCTATGTTGTGTTTTGTGTTGGATCCCTAATTAGGACCCTAGGTGTGGTTCAATGTCTCCATGTCCGTCAAGGAAGTGTGTTTTCGTGCATTATGTCGTTGTTCTTTAGTTCGTCATTGAGTGTTCCTCTATTAGAAAGACATGTGGAACTATCACTGCTCTGTGCCTTGGTCTCTGTTAACACCCAGTCATGACACACACACACACACGAGACCCAGGCAGCACACACACACACGAGACCCAGGCAGCACACACACACACGAGACCCAGGCAGCACACACACACACGAGACCCAGGCAGCACACGGACACAACTATATAAGTATATTTATACATTTCTTAATTCCATTATTTTACTTTGAAATTTGTGTGTATTGTTGTGAATTGTTAAATATTTCTGCACTGCTGGAGCTAGGAACACAATAATTTCTCTACACCTGCAATAACATCTGCTAAATACAGTGGGGAGAACAAGTATTTGATACACTGCCGATTTTGCAGGTTTTCCCACTTACAAAGCATGTAGAAGTCTGTAATTTTTATCATAGGTACTCTTCAACTGTGAGTGACGGAATCTAAAACAGAAATCCAGAAAATTACATTTTATGATTTTTAAGTAATTCATTTGCATTTTATTGCATGACATAAGTATTTGATCAGAAAAGCAGAACTTAATATTTGGTACAGAAACCTTTGTTTGCAATTACAGAGATCATACGTTTCCTGTAGTTCTTGACCAGGTTTGCACACACTGCAGCAGGGATTTTGGCCCACTCCTCCATACAGATCCTTCAGGTTTCGGGGCTGTCGCTGGGCAATACGGACTTTCAGCTCCCTCCAAAGATTTTCTATTGGGTTCAGGTCTGGAGACTGGCTAGGCCACTCCAGGACCTTGAGATACTTCTTACGGAGCCACTCCTTAGTTGCCCTGGCTGTGTGTTTCGGGTCGTTGTCATGCTGGAAGACCCAGCCACGACCCATCTTCAATGCTCTTACTGAGGGTAGGGGGTTGTTGGCCAAGATCTCGCAATACATGGACCCATCCATCCTCCCCTCAATACGGTGCAGTCGTCCTGTCCCCTTTGCAGAAAAGTATCCCCAAAGAATGATGTTTCCACCTCCATGCTTCACGGTTGGGATGGTGTTCTTGGGGTTGTACTCATCCTTCTTCTTCCTCCAAACACGGCGAGTGGAGTTTAGACCAAAAAGCTCTATTTTTGTCTCATCAGACCACATGACCTTCTCCCATTCCTCCTCTGGATCATCCAGATGGTCATTGGCAAACTTCAGACGGGCCTGGACATGCGCTGGCTTGAGCAGGGGGACCTTGCGTGCGCTGCAGGATTTTAATCCATGACGGCGTAGTGTGTTACTAATGGTTTTCTTTGAGACTGTGGTCCCAGCTCTCTTCAGGTCATTGACCAGGTCCTGCCGTGTAGTTCTGGGCTGATCCCTCACCTTCCTCATGATCATTGATGCCCCACGAGGTGAGATCTTGCATGGTGCCCCAGACCGAGGGAGGTTGACCGTCATCTTGAACTTCTTCCATTTTCTAATAATTGCGCCAACAGTTGTTGACTTCTCACCAAGCTGCTTGCCTATTGTCCTGTAGCCCATCCCAGCCTTGTGCAGGTCTACAATTTTATCCCTGATGTCCTTACACAGCTCTCTGGTCTTGGCCATTGTGGAGAGGTTGGAGTCTGTTTGATTAAGTGTGTGGACAGGTGTCTTTTATACAGGTAACGAGTTCAAACAGGTGCAGTTAATACAGGTAATGAGTGGAGAACAGGAGGGCTTCGTTGTCACGTTCGGGTGTGTAGAGAGACCAAGGCGCAGCGTATCGATAGTTCGACATATTTATTTAAACTAACTATCGAACTATACAAATATAACAAATACAATATATAATGAAAGGAACACACGTAGCACGACACGAGACAATACACAACAATGAACCACGCCAACGGAGTGGAACACAGACATATAAGTAAGATCCCTAATTAGAGGTAATGCCTAGCAGCTGCCTCTAATTAGGGATCCCACACACAACACCACACAGACGTAGAAATAATAGATCTGCCAGACTCTGACCATAGAAATATAGAGAAGCAAAGCTTCTCTATGGCCAGAGCCTGACAGTACCCCCCCCCAAAGGCGCGGACTCCCGGCCGCAAGAAAACAAAAACAAAAACATGAGGGAAGGGTCAGGGAGGAAAAAACATCACACAATCTATCGCAGGTGGCGGTTCCGGCCCCGGCGAAGTAGATATCTTCCTCCCTATTTCTACTGGGCCCAGACTAGGCCCTGGTGTGGCTGGCGACTCAGGCCATTTAAAGGGGCAACCCACTGGTCCTGGAAATGACCATGGTGGGGCAAAAGGCTCAGGCCATGGAGAGGGGCAAATAACCGGGCCAGGACTGGGCACCGGTGTGGCAGGCGACTCCGGCCATGTAAAGGGGAAACCCACCGGTCCTGGAAACAACAATGGTGGGGGAAAAGGTTCAGGCCATGGAGCGGGGCAAATAACCGGGCCAGGACTGAGCACCGGTGTGGCAGGCGACTCCGGCCATGTAAAGGGGCAACCCACCGGTCCTTTAAATAACAATGGTGGGGGAACAAGTTCAGGCCATGGAGCGGGGCAAATAACCGGGCCAGGACTGAGCACCGGTGTGGCAGGCGACTCCGGCCTTTCAATCATCATGGGAGGCTCCGGGCTGTCGAGCGTCACGGGAGGCTCCGGGCTGTCGAGCGTCACGGGAGGCTCCGGGCTGTCGAGCGTCACGGGACAGCCCGGAGCTGGCACTGGAGGAACCAGGCTCCGGGCTGTCGAGCGTCACGGGAGGCTCCGGGCTGTCGAGCGTCACGGGACAGCCCGGAGCTGGCACTGGAGGAACCTGGCTGGGCACACGCACTGAAGGTCGAGTGCGGGGAGTCGGCACGGGACGTACCGGACTAAAGACGCGCACTGGAAGCCTGATGCGTGGATCTGGCACTGGAGGAACCTGGCTGGGCACACGCACTGAAGGTCGAGTGCGGGGAGTCGGCACGGGACGTACCGGACTAAAGACGCGCACTGGAAGCCTGATGCGTGGAGTCGGCACTGGTGGCACTGGACTACTAACACGCACCTCAGGGCGAGTGCGGGAAGCAGGCACAGGACGTACCTGACTGGAGACGCGCACTGGAAGCCTGGTGCGTGGAGTCGGCACATGTGGCACAGGACTAATAACACGCACCTCAGGGCTAGTGCGGGGAACAGGCACAGGACGTACCTGACTGGAGACGCGCACTGGAAGCCTGGTGCGTGGAGTCGGCACATGTGGCACAGGACTAATAACACGCACCTCAGGGCGAGTGCGAGGAGCAGGGACATGACGTACCGGACTGGAGAGGCGCACTGGAGGCCTGGTGCGTGGAGTCGGCACTGATGGCACCGGACTGGTGACACGCACCTCAGGGCGAGTGCGAGGAGCAGGCACATGACGTACCGGACTGGAGAGGCGCACTGGAGTGTAGCAGACGGCCGGACCCAGACTGGGCACCGGTGGAGCGGACTGCTCTGGTACTGGAGTAGAGCAGACGGCCGGACCCCGACTGGGCACCGGTAAAGCGGACTGCTCTTTCACGGGAGTGGAGTAGGCGACTGGACACGGATCATTCCACTCCGACATTTCCCGTTCAACTTCCTCTGCTATCTCCCACATTTCCTCCAGAACAGCTCCAAAATGGCTCTCCAAATAATCCTCCTCTTCTTCACTTTGCGCCCCCCATTTATATGTCGGGCACAGTGTATCCCACATGGAGAGTGGTACTGGCGCGTCCTCTTCATTACCAGACCACCCCCATAGCCCCCCCCCGAAATTTTCCTGGGGTTGACTACGGGCTCCGTTTCTACGATTACGCCGTTTTCCCCTCTTCTCCTTTTCTCCAGATTTTCGCTGCTTGGTCGGGTGGTGGTTCATTCTGTCACGTTCGGGTGTGTAGAGAGACCAAGGCGCAGCGTATCGATAGTTCGACATATTTATTTAAACTAACTATCGAACTATACAAATATAACAAATACAATATATAATGAAAGGAACACACGTAGCATGACACGAGACAATACACAACAATGAACCACGCCAACGGAGTGGAACACAGACATATAAGTAAGATCCCTAATTAGAGGTAATGCCTAGCAGCTGCCTCTAATTAGGGATCCCACACACAACACCACACAGACGTAGAAATAATAGATCTGCCAGACTCTGACCATAGAAATATAGAGAAGCAAAGCTTCTCTATGGCCAGAGCCTGACATTCTTAAAGAAAAACTAACAGGTCTGTGAGAGCCGGAACTCTTACTGGTTGGTAGGTGATCAAATACTTATGTCATGCAATAAAATGCAAATTCATTATGGAATTCAAAATGTGGAAAAGTTATTTTCTGAAGGCTCTGTAATTGTATGTCTTGGAAATATGTTTTGTGTATACATTCTACCTCTTGATGATGTCACTATACATTCTACCTCTTGATGATGTCACTATACATTCTACCTCTTGATGATGTCACTATACATTCTACCTCTTGGTGATGTCACTATACATTCTACCTCTTGGTGATGTCACTATACATTCTACCTCTTGATGATGTCACTATACATTCTACCTCTTGATGATGTCACTATACATTCTACCTCTTGGTGATGTCACTATACATTCTACCTCTTGATGATGTCACTATACATTCTACCTCTTGATGATGTCACTATACATTCTACCTCTTGGTGATGTCACTATACATTCTACCTCTTGATGATGTCACTATACATTCTACCTCTTGATGATGTCACTATACATTCTACCTCTTGATGATGTCACTATACATTCTACCTCTTGGTGATGTCACTATACATTCTACCTCTTGGTGATGTCACTATACATTCTACCTCTTGGTGATGTCACTATACATTCTACCTCTTGGTGATGTCACTATACATTCTACCTCTTGGTGATGTCACTATACATTCTACCTCTTGGTGATGCCACTATACATTCTACCTCTTGGTGATGTCATTATACATTCTACCTCTTGGTGATGTCACTATACATTCTACCTCTTGGTGATGTCACTATACATTCTACCTCTTGGTGATGTCACTATACATTCTACCTCTTGGTGATGTCACTATACATTCTACCTCTTGGTGATGTCACTATACATTCTACCTCTTGGTGATGTCATTCGTAAACTCAATGTCAACTTTCACTGCTATGTGGACGACACACAGCTGTACATTTCGATGTAACATGGTGAAGCCCCAAAATGGCCTGCCCTGGAAGCCTGTGTTTGACATAAGGACAAAACAGGGATGCTAGTTCTAGGTCCCAAGAAACAAAGAGATCTGCTGTTGGAACTGACAATTAATCTTGATGGTTGTACAGTCGTGACAAATAAAACTGTGAAGGACCTCTGCTTTACTCTGGACCCTGATCTATCTTTTGACAAACATATCAAGAATATTTCTTTGTAACATTGCAAAAATAATTTTGTCCAAAAATGATGGACAAATGGCTTTTCTCCTATAGAGCAACATGTTTATGTAACGGTCTGCCTTTCCATGTGAGAGACGCAGACCGTCTCAACCTGTCAGTCTTTACTGAACACTCACCTCTTCTGTAGGTCCTATGATTGAGTGTAGTCTGGCCCAGGGGTACGAAAGTGAACGGCAAGGCACTGGAGAGACGAACCACCCTTGCTGTCTCTGCACCCCGGCTTGCCTCTCTCCGCTGTGATTCTCTGCCTCGGACCATACTACCGGGGCTGAGTCAGTGAACCACCCTTGCTGTCTCTGCACCCCGGCTTGCCTCTCTCCGCTGTGATTCTCTGCCTCGGACCATACTACCGGGGCTGAGTCAGTGAACCACCCTTGCTGTCTCTGCACCCCGGCTTGCCTCTCTCCGCTGTGATTCTCTGCCTCGGACCATACTACCGGGGCTGAGTCAGTGGACCACCCTTGCTGTCTCTGCACCCCGGCTTGCCTCTCTCCTCTGTGATTCTCTGCCTCGGACCATACTACCGGGGCTGAGTCAGTGGACCACCCTTGCTGTCTCTGCAGCCCGGCTTGCCTCTCTCCGCTGTGATTCTCTGCCTCGGACCATACTACCGGGGCTCTCCTATCCTTCCTGTCCTAGGGTCGTGCAGTGAGGGAGATCTTTCTGTGCTAAACAGCCTTGACTTAGGGTAGTAAGTTAGTAGTCTGTTGATATCCCTTTGGTGGTGGGGGCTGTGCTTTGGGTGGGGTTATATCCTGCTTGGTGGGCCCTGTACAGGGGTAACTTTGGACGGGTCCTCGTCAATTACATTATATAACCAGGCCTTAACAACGCCAGATTCAGGGAGCACTGGCCTGAAACCGACATATGCAGCGTGAATACCGTCTCCAATCACGCAGGAACATTGGCTTTATATATCGTGTCAGAGGAAGGCCCAACAAATTGTCAAAGACTCCAGCCACCCAAACTATAGACTGTTCTCTCTGCTACCGCACGGCAAGTCTGGAACCAACAGCACTCTGAATAGCTTCTACACGCAAGACATAAAACTGCTAAACAAGGCTGCATCTCTATAGAGAGAGAGAGAGAGAGAGAGAGAGAGAGAGAGAGAGAGAGAGAGAGAGAGAGAGAGAGAGAGAGAGAGAGAGAGAGAGAGAGAGAGAGAGAGAGAGAGAGAGAGAGAGAGAGAGAGAGAGAATTGCATCGCATCGCATCGCATCTCTTTAGCAAGTAATGGCCAGCTATTAGGATTTTGCTTTACACCAGTCTTCAAAGGTTTTCATCATACAGTATGAATGAATTATCAAAATGAAGACAGATTTGATATGTGTTTTATGTTCTAATGAATCAGTGAGGTCATCAGGAAGTGTTCTTGTATTGGAAGGAAAGTCACCTCTGACCCCTTTCCCCAGAACCAAACAGACAGAGCGGCTGCTGGGAGACAGACTGTCTCCACTGGCACTGAGACACACAAACTGACACGACCTCCCTGAGACTCACTGGTATTTCCTGTATCAACCGCTGAGAACTATGTCACAAACTCAGCATTAGAACTACATCACACACTAACCCAACATTCTGGACACAACCTTACAGAGAGAGAGAAAGCACAAGAAAATGAGATGCTGTGCTGTAACTGTATACTGTAGTGACCAGGGTTAGTAACTGTATACTGTAGTGACCAGGGTTAGTAACTGTATACTGTAGTGACCAGGGTTAGTAACTGTATACTGTAGTGACCAGGGTTAGTAACTGTATACTGTAGTGACCAGGGTTAGTAACTGTATACTGTAGTGACCAGGGTTAGTAACTGTATACTGTAGTGACCAGGGTTAGTAACTGTATACTGTAGTGACCAGGGTTAGTAACTGTATACTGTAGTGACCAGGGTTAGTAACTGTATACTGTAGTGACCAGGGTTAGGGTTAGTAACTGTATACTGTAGTGACCAGGGTTAGGGTTAGTAACTGTATACTGTAGTGACCAGGGTTAGGGTTAGTAACTGTATACTGTAGTGACCAGGGTTAGTAACTGTTTACTGTAGTGACCAGGGTTAGTAACTGTATACTGTAGTGATCAGGGTTAGTAACTGTATACTGTAGTGACCAGGGTTAGTAACTGTATACTGTAGTGACCAGGGTTAGTAACTGTTTACTGTAGTGACCAGGGTTAGTAACTGTATACTGTAGTGACCAGGGTTAGTAACTGTATACTGTAGTGACCAGGGTTAGTAACTGTATACTGTAGTGACCAGGGTTAGGGTTAGTAACTGTATACTGTAGTGACCAGGGTTAGTAACTGTATACTGTAGTGACCAGGGTTAGTAACTGTTTACTGTAGTGACCAGGGTTAGTAACTGTATACTGTAGTGACCAGGGTTAGTAACTGTATACTGTAGTGACCAGGGTTAGTAACTGTATACTGTAGTGACCAGGGTTAGTAACTGTATACTGTAGTGACCAGGGTTAGTAACTGTATACTGTAGTGACCAGGGTTAGTAACTGTATACTGTAGTGACCAGGGTTAGTAACTGTATACTGTAGTGACCAGGGTTAGTAACTGTATACTGTAGTGACCAGGGTTAGTAACTGTATACTGTAGTGACCAGGGTTAGTAACTGTATACTGTAGTGACCAGGGTTAGTAACTGTATACTGTAGTGACCAGGGTTAGTAACTGTATACTGTAGTGACCAGGGTTAGTAACTGTATACTGTAGTGACCAGGGTTAGTAACTGTATACTGTAGTGACCAGGGTTAGTAACTGTATACTGTAGTGACCAGGGTTAGTAACTGTATACTGTAGTGACCAGGGTTAGTAACTGTATACTGTAGTGACCAGGGTTAGTAACTGTATACTGTAGTGACCAGGGTTAGTAACTGTATACTGTAGTGACCAGGGTTAGTAACTGTATACTGTAGTGACCAGGGTTAGTAACTGTATACTGTAGTGACCAGGGTTAGTAACTGTATACTGTAGTGACCAGGGTTAGTAACTGTATACTGTAGTGACCAGGGTTAGGGTTAGTAACTGTATACTGTAGTGACCAGGGTTAGTAACTGTATACTGTAGTGACCAGGGTTAGTAACTGTTTACTGTAGTGACCAGGGTTAGTAACTGTATACTGTAGTGACCAGGGTTAGTAACTGTATACTGTAGTGACCAGGGTTAGTAACTGTATACTGTAGTGACCAGGGTTAGTAACTGTATACTGTAGTGACCAGGGTTAGTAACTGTATACTGTAGTGACCAGGGTTAGGGTTAGTAACTGTATACTGTAGTGACCAGGGTTAGTAACTGTATACTGTAGTGACCAGGGTTAGTAACTGTATACTGTAGTGACCAGGGTTAGTAACTGTATACTGTAGTGACCAGGGTTAGTAACTGTATACTGTAGTGACCAGGGTTAGTAACTGTATACTGTAGTGACCAGGGTTAGTAACTGTATACTGTAGTGACCAGGGTTAGTAACTGTATACTGTAGTGACCAGGGTTAGTAACTGTATACTGTAGTGACCAGGGTTAGTAACTGTATACTGTAGTGACCAGGGTTAGTAACTGTATACTGTAGTGACCAGGGTTAGTAACTGTATACTGTAGTGACCAGGGTTAGGGTTAGTAACTGTATACTGTAGTGACCAGGGTTAGTAACTGTATACTGTAGTGACCAGGGTTAGTAACTGTATACTGTAGTGACCAGGGTTAGTAACTGTATACTGTAGTGACCAGGGTTAGTAACTGTATACTGTAGTGACCAGGGTTAGTAACTGTATACTGTAGTGACCAGGGTTAGTAACTGTATACTGTAGTGACCAGGGTTAGTAACTGTATACTGTAGTGACCAGGGTTAGGGTTAGTAACTGTATACTGTAGTGACCAGGGTTAGTAACTGTATACTGTAGTGACCAGGGTTAGTAACTGTATACTGTAGTGACCAGGGTTAGTAACTGTATACTGTAGTGACCAGGGTTAGTAACTGTATACTGTAGTGACCAGGGTTAGTAACTGTATACTGTAGTGACCAGGGTTAGTAACTGTATACTGTAGTGACCAGGGTTAGTAACTGTATACTGTAGTGACCAGGGTTAGTAACTGTATACTGTAGTGACCAGGGTTAGTAACTGTATACTGTAGTGACCAGGGTTAGTAACTGTATACTGTAGTGACCAGGGTTAGTAACTGTATACTGTAGTGACCAGGGTTAGTAACTGTATACTGTAGTGACCAGGGTTAGTAACTGTATACTGTAGTGACCAGGGTTAGTAACTGTATACTGTAGTGACCAGGGTTAGTAACTGTATACTGTAGTGACCAGGGTTAGGGTTAGTAACTGTATACTGTAGTGACCAGGGTTAGTAACTGTATACTGTAGTGACCAGGGTTAGTAACTGTTTACTGTAGTGACCAGGGTTAGTAACTGTATACTGTAGTGACCAGGGTTAGTAACTGTATACTGTAGTGACCAGGGTTAGTAACTGTATACTGTAGTGACCAGGGTTAGTAACTGTATACTGTAGTGACCAGGGTTAGTAACTGTATACTGTAGTGACCAGGGTTAGGGTTAGTAACTGTATACTGTAGTGACCAGGGTTAGTAACTGTATACTGTAGTGACCAGGGTTAGTAACTGTATACTGTAGTGACCAGGGTTAGTAACTGTATACTGTAGTGACCAGGGTTAGTAACTGTATACTGTAGTGACCAGGGTTAGTAACTGTATACTGTAGTGACCAGGGTTAGTAACTGTATACTGTAGTGACCAGGGTTAGTAACTGTATACTGTGTCGTCCTGGTGCAGCAGTGACAGCTTCAGCAGCTTATCTCCTGTCACCCTCTGGTTTTATTTAACTACAGACTTCCTGGCCTCCTGCATCTTCTGCTTTTACTAGCGGTCATGATCACACATACACAAGGACAAGACAGGACAGAGACAGACAGACCCTGACAGACAGAGGGACACGGACCCTGACAGACAGAGGGACACAGACCCTGACAGACAGAGGGACACGGACACAGACCCATACAGACAGAGGGACACAGACCCTGACAGACAGAGGGACACAGACCCTGACAGACAGAGGGACACGGACCCTGACAGACAGAGGGACATGGACACAGACAGATAGAGGGACACAGACCTTGACAGACAGAGGGACACAGACCCTGACAGACAGAGGGACACAGACCCTGACAGACAGAGGGACACAGACCCTGACAGACAGAGGGACACAGACCCTGACAGACAGAGGGACACAGACCCTGACAGACAGAGGGACACGGACACAGACAGATAGAGGGACACAGACCTTGACAGACAGAGGGACACAGACCCTGACAGACAGAGGGACACAGACCCTGACAGACAGAGGGACACAGACCCTGACAGACAGAGGGACACAGACCTTGACAGACAGAGGGACACAGACCCTGACAGACAGAGGGACACAGACAATGACAGACAGAGGGACACAGACCCTGACAGACAGAGGGACACGGACACAGACAGATAGAGGGACACAGACCTTGACAGACAGAGGGACACAGACCCTGACAGACAGAGGGACACAGACCCTGACAGACAGAGGGACACAGACCCTGACAGACAGAGGGATACAGACCTTGACAGACAGAGGGACACAGACCCTGACAGACAGAGGGACACAGACAATGACAGACAGAGGGACACAGGGACACAGACCCTGACAGACAGAGGGACACGGACCCTGACAGACAGAGGGACATGGACACAGACAGATAGAGGGACACAGACCTTGACAGACAGAGGGACACAGACCCTGACAGACAGAGGGACACAGACCCTGACAGACAGAGGGACACAGACCCTGACAGACAGAGGGACACAGACCCTGACAGACAGAGGGACACGGACACAGACAGATAGAGGGACACAGACCTTGACAGACAGAGGGACACAGACCCTGACAGACAGAGGGACACAGACCCTGACAGACAGAGGGACACAGACCCTGACAGACAGAGGGACACAGACCTTGACAGACAGAGGGACACAGACCCTGACAGACAGAGGGACACAGACAATGACAGACAGAGGGACACAGACCCTGACAGACAGAGGGACACGGACACAGACAGATAGAGGGACACAGACCTTGACAGACAGAGGGACACAGACCCTGACAGACAGAGGGACACAGACCCTGACAGACAGAGGGACACAGACCCTGACAGACAGAGGGATACAGACCTTGACAGACAGAGGGACACAGACCCTGACAGACAGAGGGACACAGACAATGACAGACAGAGGGACACAGACAATGACAGACAGAGGGACACAGACCCTGACAGACAGAGGGACACAGACCCTGACAGACAGAGGGACACAGACTCTGACAGACAGAGGGACACAGACCCTGACAGACAGAGGGACACAGACCCTGACAGACAGAGGGACACAGACCCTGACAGACAGAGGGACACAGACCCTGACAGACAGAGGGACAGAGCTACTGTTTCCTTCCAATTTATAATCCACTCACTAGGAACTACACAGCTTCAGACATTGAGCTGTGAAGTTCCAATGATCTGTCTAGCCGTTAGTTAGTTCAACAGCTTGCCTTCATATATAGCTTCTGAAGCCTGGTGTGTGTCCCAAATACTCCCTACGGGCCCTGGTCAAAAGCTATGTAGAGAACAGGGTGACAGTTGGGACGCAACCTGTGGATCTGATGGGCTTCTCAAAAGCCTGGTTTCATACAGCTTCTAAAGGCTGAGGGTTAATGAGGCTCATAAAGTCTCAAAATCTCTCTGACGAGAAATACTCTCACATTACAGAGCTGGGGGGAGTGGGTAGAGGGGTGAAGGGCATGGGAATAGGAGGTAGCTACTAGCTGACACTGCAACTCAAAGTGAAATCTAAGCAGGTGGTCTACAAGCTAACATTCCTTCAGACGGCACAAAATAAACTACAGCAATGAATGAATGAACCAGCGACTGGAAAAAGCTAAACTCACAACTTCTACATAGACTTTAAACACTAGAAAACCAGCTGATTTACTTTGCACTACATGACACAGAGCAGGTGCTGGAACATACCTCCATATTTAGATCCTCCGTATCCAGCCGCTCAGTAATACAGCTGTTAGTTTAGTAGTCCAGTTCAGAGGTCCTCCTCTCTACTGTCAATCATAACTAGGTTCTGTCTGTCTTCCTGTCGGTCTATCTGTCTGGTGAGCAAGAACACACTGGAGCTAAAGCAGCTCACATGTTCTACTGCTTGAGTTCCTGCACCTCTTGTAGAATATTGGCCTAAAAAGACTGCAGTTCAGGCACCTAAATATAAAAATACGGACACCTATTTCAGTCTACACCCTACAGTTTTTCTACAGTTCTACAGTTTGGAAGCAACAGAAGATGGTAAACCAGGAAATCATCTGACACACTTATGCTTTAGAAACACACACCAGCTAGTTATGGACCCTGGTGTGAACAGGAATAAGTTTCAGGGGTGAGTTAGTGGGATGAGGGTGTGGCCAAGGAGAGAGAGGGGGGCTTCAGCCAGCCAATGAGAGAACAGGAAACCCTATCTGTCAAAGCCCCTGAGTGTTCTGTCCCTGTCTTTCAGTGAAGGCTCTGTGACTCTGTGACAAGCACACAATGTGTTTCAGAGAGGGAGAAAGGGACAACCAGACAGCCCTGATTTAGAAGGGTTTCATTCTTCTCTTGTTTCAATTCTCCTTATTCCATAGGTTCATTCCTCTGTTCATCTCAGAGGTTTATTTATGTAGGGGGTTTTGTTTGAAATTCTTCAATCTCTAATCTTAGTTGTCAGGACAACAGAAAACAGTGTCTGGGATTTGAGGGTGTGGGTTGGGTTGGGGGGGTATGGGGGATATGACTGGGTTGGGGGGGTATGGGGGATATGACTGGGTTGTGGGGTATGGGGATATGACTGGGTTTGTTATGGGGGATATGACTGGGTTGGGGGAGTATGGGGGATATGACTGGGTTGGGTATGGGGGATATGACTGGGTTTGGTATGGGGGATATGACTGGGTTGGGGGGGTATGGGGGATATGACTGGGTTGGGGGGTATGGGGGATATGACTGGGTTGGGGGAGTATGGGGGATATGACTGGGTTGGGGGGTATGGGGGATATGACTGGGTTTGGTATGGAGGATATGACTGGGTTGGGGGATATGACTGGGTTGGGGGGGTATGGGGGATATGACTGGGTTGGGGGAGTATGGGGGATATGACTGGGTTGGGTATGGGGGATATGCATGGGTTGGGGGGTTATGGGGGATATGACTGGGTTGGGTATGGGGGATATGCATGGGTTGGGGGGTTATGGGGGATATGACTGGGTTTGGTATGGGGGATATGACTGGGTTGGGGGATATGACTGGGTTGGGGGGGTATGGGGGATATGACTGGGTTGGGGGAGTATGGGGGATATGACTGGGTTTGGTATGGGGGATATGACTGGGTTGGGGGGTATGGGGGATATGACTGGGTTGGGGGGGTATGGGGGATATGACTGGGTTGGGGGGTATGGGGGATATGACTGGGTTGGGGGGGTATGGGGATATGACTGGATTGGGGGGTATGGGGGATATGACTGGGTTGGGGGGTATGGGGGATATGACTGGGTTGGGAGGGTATGGGGGATATGAGTGGATTGGGGGGTATGGGGGATATGACTGGATTGGGGGGTATGGGGGATATGACTGGGTTGGGGGGTATGGGGGATATGACTGGGTTGGGGGGGTATGGGGGATATGAGTGGGTTTGGTATGGGGGACATGCATGGGTTGGGGGGGTATGGGGGATATGACTGGGTTGGGGGGGTATGGGGGATATGACTGGGTTGGGGGGGTATGGGGGATATGACTGGGTTGGGTATGGGGGATATGACTGGTTTGGGGGGGTATGGGGGATATGACTGGGTATGGGGGGTATGGGGGATATGACTGGGTTGGGGGTGTATGGGGAATATGACTGGGTTGGGGGGGTATGGGGCATATGACTGGGTTGGGGGGGTATGGGGGATATGGCTGGGTTGGGGGAGTATGGGGGATATGACTGGGTTGGGTATGGGGGATATGACTGGGTTGGGGGGGTATGGGGGATATGACTGGGTTTGGTATGGGGGATATGACTGGGTTGGGGGGGTATGGGGGATATGACTGGGTTGGGGGGTATGGGGGATATGACTGGGTTGGGGGAGTATGGGGGATATGACTGGGTTGGGGGGTATGGGGGATATGACTGGGTTTGGTATGGAGGATATGACTGGGTTGGGGGATATGACTGGGTTGGGGGGGTATGGGGGATATGACTGGGTTGGGGGAGTATGGGGGATATGACTGGGTTGGGTATGGGGGATATGCATGGGTTGGGGGGTTATGGGGGATATGACTGGGTTGGGTATGGGGGATATGCATGGGTTGGGGGGTTATGGGGGATATGACTGGGTTTGGTATGGGGGATATGACTGGGTTGGGGGATATGACTGGGTTGGGGGGGTATGGGGGATATGACTGGGTTGGGGGAGTATGGGGGATATGACTGGGTTTGGTATGGGGGATATGACTGGGTTGGGGGGTATGGGGGATATGACTGGGTTGGGGGGGTATGGGGGATATGACTGGGTTGGGGGGTATGGGGGATATGACTGGGTTGGGGGGGTATGGGGATATGACTGGATTGGGGGGTATGGGGGATATGACTGGGTTGGGGGGTATGGGGGATATGACTGGGTTGGGAGGGTATGGGGGATATGAGTGGATTGGGGGGTATGGGGGATATGACTGGATTGGGGGGTATGGGGGATATGACTGGGTTGGGGGGTATGGGGGATATGACTGGGTTGGGGGGGTATGGGGGATATGAGTGGGTTTGGTATGGGGGACATGCATGGGTTGGGGGGGTATGGGGGATATGACTGGGTTGGGGGGGTATGGGGGATATGACTGGGTTGGGGGGGTATGGGGGATATGACTGGGTTGGGTATGGGGGATATGACTGGTTTGGGGGGGTATGGGGGATATGACTGGGTATGGGGGGTATGGGGGATATGACTGGGTTGGGGGTGTATGGGGAATATGACTGGGTTGGGGGGGTATGGGGCATATGACTGGGTTGGGGGGGTATGGGGGATATGGCTGGGTTGGGTATGGGGGATATGACTGGGTTGGGGGGTATGGGGGATATGAATGGGTTTGGTATGGGGGATATGACTGGGTTGGGTATGGGGGGTATGGGGGATATGACTGGGTTGGGGGGGTATGGGGGATATGACTGGGTTGGGGGGTATGGGAAATATGACTGGGTTGGGGGGGTATGGGGGATATGACTGGGTTGGGTATGGGGGATATGACTGGTTTGGGGGGGTATGGGGATATGACTGGGTATGGGGGGTATGGGGGATATGACTGGGTTGGGGGGTATGGGGATATGACTGGGTTGGGGGGTATGGGGGATATGACTGTGTTTGGTATGGGGGATATGACTGGGTTGGGTATGGGGGATATGACTGGGTTGGGGGGGTATGGGGGATATGACTGGGTTGGGGGGTATGGGGGATATGACTGGGTTGGGTATGGGGGATATGACTGGTTTGGGGGGGTATGGGGGATATGACTGGGTTGGGGGGTATGGGGGATATGACTGGGTTGGGGGGTATGGGGGATATGACTGGGTTGGGGGGGTATGGGGGATATGACTGGGTTGGGGGGGTATGGGGGATATGACTGGGTTGGGGGGGTATGGGGATATGACTGGGTTGGGGGGGTATGGGGGATATGACTGGGTTGGGTATGGGGGATATGACTGGGTTGGGGGGGTATGGGGGATATGCATGGGTTGGGGGGTTATGGGGGATATGCATGGGTTGGGGGGTTATGGGGGATATGACTGGGTTGGGGGGGTATGGGGGATATGACTGGGTTTGGTATGGGGATATGACTGGGTTGGGGGGGTATGGGGGATATGACTGGTTTGGGGGGGTATGGGGGATATGACTGGGTTGGGGGGTATGGGGGATATGACTGGGTTGGGGGGGTATGGGGGATATGACTGGGTTGGGGGGGTATGGGGATATGACTGGGTTGGGGGGTATGGGGGATATGACTGGGTTGGGGGGTATGGGGGATATGACTGGGTTGGGGGGGTATGGGGGATATGACTGGGTTGGGGGGGTATGGGGGATATGACTGGGTATGGGGGGTATGGGGGATATGACTGGGTTTGGTATGGGGGATATGACTGGGTTGGGGGGGTATGGGGGATATGACTGGGTTGGGTATGGGGGATATGACTGGTTTGGGGGGGTATGGGGGATATGACTGGGTATGGGGGGTATGGGGGATATGACTGGGTTGGGGGTGTATGGGGAATATGACTGGGTTGGGGGGGTATGGGGCATATGACTGGGTTGGGGGGGTATGGGGGATATGACTGGGTTTGGTATGGGGGATATGACTGGGTTGGGGGGGTATGGGGGATATGACTGGTTTGGGGGGGTATGGGGGATATGACTGGGTTGGGGGGTATGGGGGATATGACTGGGTTGGGGGGGTATGGGGGATATGACTGGGTTGGGGGGGTATGGGGGATATGACTGGGTTGGGGGGTATGGGGGATATGACTGGGTTGGGGGGTATGGGGGATATGACTGGGTTGGGGGGGTATGGGGGATATGACTGGGTTGGGGGGGTATGGGGGATATGACTGGGTATGGGGGGTATGGGGGATATGACTGGGTTGGGGGGTATGGGAGATATGACTGGGTTGGGGGGGTATGGGGGATATGACTGGGTTGGGTATGGGGGATATGACTGGGTTGGGGGGGTATGGGGGATATGACTGGGTTTGGTATGGGGGATATGACTGGGTTGGGGGGGTATGGGGGATATGACTGGTTTGGGGGGGTATGGGGGATATGACTGGGTATGGGGGGTATGGGGGATATGACTGGGTTGGGGGTGTATGGGGAATATGACTGGGTTGGGGGGGTATGGGGCATATGACTGGGTTGGGGGGGGTAAGGGGGATATGACTGGGTTTGGTATGGGGGATATGACTGGATTGGGGGGGGTATGGGGGATATGACTGGGTAGGGTATGGGGGGTATGGGGGATATGACTGGGTTGGGGGGGTATGGGGGATATGACTGGGTTGGGGGGGTATGGGGCATATGACTGGTTTGGGGGGGTATGGGGCATATGACTGGGTTGGGGGGGTATGAGGGATATGACTGGGTTGGGTATGGGGGATATGACTGGTTTGGGGGGGTATGGGGGATATGACTGGGTTGGGGGGGTATGGGGGATATGACTGGGTTGGGTATGGGGGATATGACTGGTTTGGGGGGGTATGGGGGATATGACTGGGTTGGGTATGGGGGATATGAATGGGTTGGGGGGGTATGGGGGATATGACTGGGTTGGGGGGTATGGGGGATATGACTGGGTTTGGTATGGGGATATGACTGGGTTGGGGGGGTATGGGGGATATGACTGGGTTGGGGGGGTATGGGGGATATGACTGGTTTGGGGGGGTATGGGGGATATGACTGGGTTGGGGGGTATGGGGGATATGACTGGGTTGGGGGGGTATGGGGGATATGACTGGGTTGGGGGGGTATGGGGGATATGACTGGGTTGGGGGGTATGGGGGATATGACTGGGTTGGGGGGTATGGGGGATATGACTGGGTTGGGGGGGTATGGGGGATATGACTGGGTTGGGGGGGTATGGGGGATATGACTGGGTATGGGGGGTATGGGGGATATGACTGGGTTTGGTATGGGGGATATGACTGTGTTGGGGGGGTATGGGGGATATGACTGGGTTGGGTATGGGGGATATGACTGGTTTGGGGGGGTATGGGGGATATGACTGGGTATGGGGGGTATGGGGGATATGACTGGGTTGGGGGTGTATGGGGAATATGACTGGGTTGGGGGGGTATGGGGCATATGACTGGGTTGGGGGGGTATGGGGGATATGACTGGGTTTGGTATGGGGGATATGACTGGGTTGGGGGGGTATGGGGGATATGACTGGTTTGGGGGGGTATGGGGGATATGACTGGGTTGGGGGGTATGGGGATATGACTGGGTTGGGGGGGTATGGGGGATATGACTGGGTTGGGGGGGTATGGGGGATATGACTGGGTTGGGGGGTATGGGGGATATGACTGGGTTGGGGGGGTATGGGGGATATGACTGGGTTGGGGGGGTATGGGGGATATGACTGGGTATGGGGGGTATGGGGGATATGACTGGGTTGGGGGGTATGGGAGATATGACTGGGTTGGGGGGGTATGGGGGATATGACTGGGTTGGGTATGGGGGATATGACTGGGTTGGGGGGGTATGGGGGATATGACTGGGTTTGGTATGGGGGATATGACTGGGTTGGGGGGGTATGGGGGATATGACTGGTTTGGGGGGGTATGGGGGATATGACTGGGTATGGGGGGTATGGGGGATATGACTGGGTTGGGGGTGTATGGGGAATATGACTGGGTTGGGGGGGTATGGGGCATATGACTGGGTTGGGGGGGTATGGGGGATATGACTGGGTTTGGTATGGGGGATATGACTGGGTTGGGGGGGTATGGGGGATATGACTGGTTTGGGGGGGTATGGGGGATATGACTGGGTTGGGGGGTATGGGGGATATGACTGGGTTGGGGGGTATGGGGGATATGACTGGGTTGGGGGGGTATGGGGGATATGACTGGGTTGGGGGGTATGGGGGATATGACTGGGTTGGGGGGGTATGGGGGATATGACTGGGTTGGGGGGGTATGGGGGATATGACTGGGTATGGGGGGTATGGGGGATATGACTGGGTTGGGGGGTATGGGAGATATGACTGGGTTGGGGGGGTATGGGGGATATGACTGGGTTGGGTATGGGGGATATGACTGGGTTGGGGGGGTATGGGGGATATGACTGGGTTTGGTATGGGGGATATGACTGGGTTGGGGGGGTATGGGGGATATGACTGGTTTGGGGGGGTATGGGGGATATGACTGGGTATGGGGGGTATGGGGGATATGACTGGGTTGGGGGGTATGGGGGATATGACTGGGTTGGGGGTGTATGGGGAATATGACTGGGTTGGGGGGGTATGGGGCATATGACTGGGTTGGGGGGGTATGGGGGATATGACTGGGTTTGGTATGGGGGATATGACTGGGTTGGGGGGGTATGGGGGATATGACTGGTTTGGGGGGGTATGGGGGATATGACTGGGTTGGGGGGTATGGGGGATATGACTGGGTTGGGGGGGTATGGGGGATATGACTGGGTTGGGGGGGTATGGGGGATATGACTGGGTTGGGGGGTATGGGGGATATGACTGGGTTGGGGGGTATGGGGGATATGACTGGGTTGGGGGGGTATGGGGGATATGACTGGGTTGGGGGGGTATGGGGGATATGACTGGGTATGGGGGGTATGGGGGATATGACTGGGTTGGGGGTATGGGAGATATGACTGGGTTGGGGGGGTATGGGGGATATGACTGGGTTGGGTATGGGGGATATGACTGGGTTGGGGGGGTATGGGGGATATGACTGGGTTTGGTATGGGGGATATGACTGGGTTGGGGGGGTATGGGGGATATGACTGGTTTGGGGGGGTATGGGGGATATGACTGGGTATGGGGGGTATGGGGGATATGACTGGGTTGGGGGTGTATGGGGAATATGACTGGGTTGGGGGGGTATGGGGCATATGACTGGGTTGGGGGGGTAAGGGGGATATGACTGGGTTTGGTATGGGGGATATGACTGGATTGGGGGGGGTATGGGGGATATGACTGGGTAGGGTATGGGGGGTATGGGGGATATGACTGGGTTGGGGGGGTATGGGGGATATGACTGGGTTGGGGGGTATGGGGGATATGACTGGGTTGGGGGGTATGGGGGATATGACTGGGTTGGGGGGGTATGGGGGATATGACTGGGTTGGGGGGGTATGGGGGATATGACTGGGTATGGGGGGTATGGGGGATATGACTGGGTTGGGGGGTATGGGAGATATGACTGGGTTGGGGGGGTATGGGGGATATGACTGGGTTGGGTATGGGGGATATGACTGGGTTGGGGGGGTATGGGGGATATGACTGGGTTTGGTATGGGGGATATGACTGGGTTGGGGGGGTATGGGGGATATGACTGGTTTGGGGGGGTATGGGGGATATGACTGGGTATGGGGGGTATGGGGGATATGACTGGGTTGGGGGTGTATGGGGAATATGACTGGGTTGGGGGGGTATGGGGCATATGACTGGGTTGGGGGGGTAAGGGGGATATGACTGGGTTTGGTATGGGGGATATGACTGGATTGGGGGGGGTATGGGGGATATGACTGGGTAGGGTATGGGGGGTATGGGGGATATGACTGGGTTGGGGGGGTATGGGGGATATGACTGGGTTGGGGGGGTATGGGGCATATGACTGGGTTGGGGGGGTATGGGGCATATGACTGGGTTGGGGGGGTATGGGGGATATGACTGGGTTGGGTATGGGGGATATGACTGGTTTGGGGGGGTATGGGGGATATGACTGGGTTGGGGGGGTATGGGGGATATGACTGGGTTGGGTATGGGGGATATGACTGGTTTGGGGGGGTATGGGGGATATGACTGGGTTGGGTATGGGGGATATGACTGGGTTGGGGGGGTATGGGGGATATGACTGGGTTGGGTATGGGGGATATGACTGGGTTGGGGGGGTATGGGGGATATGACTGGGTTGGGGGAGGCATTTCCATGCCTCTCCCAACATTTCTCCAACTGCCATGGTGGAATACAGACACCATCCAGACAGCCTGACAGGAACCTCTGACTGGGTGTAATACAGACACCATCCAGACAGCCTGACAGGAACCTCTGACTGGGTGTAATACAGACACCATCCAGACAGACTGACAGGAACCTCTCCCTGGGTGTAATACAGACACCATCCAGACAGCCTGACAGGAACCTCTGCCTGGGTGTAATACAGACACCATCCAGACAGACTGACAGGAACCTCTGCCTGGGTGTAATACAGACACCATCCAGACAGACTGACAGGAACCTCTCCCTGGGTGTAATACAGACACCATCCAGACAGCCTGACAGGAACCTCTGCCTGGGTGTAATACAGACACCATCCAGACAGACTGACAGGAACCTCTGCCTGGGTGTAATACAGACACCATCCAGACAGACTGACAGGAACCTCTCCCTGGGTGTAATACAGACACCATCCAGACAGCCTGACAGGAACCTCTGACTGGGTGTAATACAGACACCATCCAGACAGCCTGACAGGAACCTCTCCCTGGGTGTAATACAGACACCATCCAGACAGCCTGACAGGAACCTCTCCCTGGGTGTAATACAGACACCATCCAGACAGCCTGACAGGAACCTCTGACTGGGTGTAATACAGACACCATCCAGACAGCCTGACAGGAACCTCTCCCTGGGTGTAATACAGACACCATCCAGACAGACTGACAGGAACCTCTGACTGGGTGTAATACAGACACCATCCAGACAGCCTGACAGGAACCTCTCCCTGGGTGTAATACAGACACCATCCAGACAGCCTGACAGGAACCTCTCCCTGGGTGTAATACAGACACCATCCAGACAGCCTGACAGGAACCTCTCCCTGGGTGTAATACAGACACCATCCAGACAGCCTGACAGGAACCTCTCCCTGGGTGTAATACAGACACCATCCAGACAGCCTGACAGGAACCTCTCCCTGGGTGTAATACAGACACCATCCAGACAGCCTGACGGGAACCTCTGACTGGGTGTAATACAGACACCATCCAGACAGCCTGACAGGAACCTCTCCCTGGGTGTAATACAGACACCATCCAGACAGCCTGACAGGAACCTCTCCCTGGGTGTAATACAGACACCATCCAGACAGCCTGACAGGAACCTCTCCCTGGGTGTAATACAGACACCATCCGCTGGGCTTTTGTGCTGTATCGCTACCAACTCTACAACACACTCACACTCATGCTGTAGCCATTATCTGGCAGCATCCTCACTCACACCAGGTAGTGTTTGGCTACGCTGCTAGCTCCCTCTAGCTGAGGTGTTTCAGGCAGCATGTCTGTGTTGTTACTGCTACGAGAACAAACTATTTGATCAGCAGGTTTATTGGCTTCCTAACTAACATTATTTAATTCTCTGTATTAAACTAATTCCCAGACTAGGAACTACTCGGCAAATTCAGCCATTTTTGGGAGTTCCAACATTTTCTCTCCATCCAGTGACGCAACAATGTCAATTTGGTGATTTACAGTAAGTTAGCTGGACTTCTAAATCCTAGTGTTTCCATTCACCTTTAACCAACAATGTCAATATGGTGATTTACAGTAAGTTAGCTGGCCTTCTAAATCCTAGTGTTTCCAATATGGTGATTTACAGTAAGTTAGCTGGTGTTCTAAATCCTAGTGTTCCCAATATGGTGATTTACAGTAAGTTAGCTGGTGTTCTAATTCCTAGTGTTTCCAATATGATGATTTACAGTAAGTTAGCTGGTGTTCTAAATCCTAGTGTTTCCAATATGGTGATTTACAGTAAGTTAGCTGGTGTTCTAAATCCTAGTGTTTCCAATATGGTGATTTACAGTTACAGTTAGCTGGTGTTCTAAATCCTAGTGTTTCCAATATGGTGATTTACAGTAAGTTAGCTGGTGTTCTAAATCCTAATGTTTCCAATATGGTGATTTACAGTAAGTTAGCTGGTGTTCTAAATCCTAGTGTTTCCAATATGGTGATTTACAGTAAGTTAGCTGGTGTTCTAAATCCTAGTGTTTCCAATATGGTGATTTACAGTAAGTTAGCTGGTGTTCTAAATCCTAGTGTTTCCAATATGGTGATTTACAGTAAGTTAGCTGGCGTTCTAAATCCTAGTGTTTCCAATATGGTGATTTACAGTCAGTTAGCTGGCGTTCTAAATCCTAGTGTTTCCAATATGGTGATTTACAGTTAGTTAGCTGGCGTTCTAAATCCTAGTGTTTCCAATATGGTGATTTACAGTAAGTTAGCTGGTGTTCTAAATCCTAGTGTTTCCAATATGGTGATTTACAGTAAGTTAGCTGGTGTTCTAAATCCTAGTGTTTCCAATATGGTGATTTACAGTAAGTTAGCTGGTGTTCTAAATCCTAGTGTTTCCAATATGGTGATTTACAGTAAGTTAGCTGGTGTTCTAATTCCTAGTGTTTCCAATATGGTGATTTACAGTAAGTTAGCTGGTGTTCTAAATCCTAGTGTTTCCAATATGGTGATTTACAGTAAGTTAGCTGGTGTTCTAAATCCTAGTGTTTCCAATATGGTGATTTACAGTAAGTTAGCTGGTGTTCTAAATCCTAGTGTTTCCAATATGGTGATTTACAGTAAGTTAGCTGGTGTTCTAAATCCTAGTGTTTCCAATATGGTGATTTACAGTAAGTTAGCTGGCGTTCTAAATCCTAGTGTTTCCAATATGGTGATTTACAGTAAGTTAGCTGGCGTTCTAAATCCTAGTGTTTCCAATATGGTGATTTACAGTTAGTTAGCTGGCGTTCTAAATCCTAGTGTTTCCAATATGGTGATTTACAGTAAGTTAGCTGGTGTTCTAAATCCTAGTGTTTCCAATATGGTGATTTACAGTAAGTCAGCTGGTGTTCTAAATCCTAGTGTTTCCAATATGGTGATTTACAGTAAGTTAGCTGGTGTTCTAAATCCTAGTGTTTCCAATATGGTGATTTACAGTAAGTTAGCTGGCGTTCTAAATCCTAGTGTTTCCAATATGGTGATTTACAGTAAGTTAGCTGGCGTTCTAAATCCTAGTGTTTCCAATATGGTGATTTACAGTAAGTTAGCTGGCGTTCTAAATCCTAGTGTTTCCAATATGGTGATTTACAGTAAGTTAGCTGGCGTTCTAAATCCTAGTGTTTCCAATATGGTGATTTACAGTTAGTTAGCTGGCGTTCTAAATCCTAGTGTTTCCAATATGGTGATTTACAGTAAGTTAGCTGGTGTTCTAAATCCTAGTGTTTCCAATATGGTGATTTACAGTAAGTTAGCTGGCCTTCTAAATCCTAGTGTTTCCAATATGGTGATTTACAGTTAGTTAGCTGGCGTTCTAAATCCTAGTGTTTCCAATATGGTGATTTACAGTAAGTTAGCTGGCGTTCTAAATCCTAGTGTTTCCAATATGGTGATTTACAGTAAGTTAGCTGGTGTTCTAATTCCTAGTGTTTCCAATATGGTGATTTACAGTAAGTTAGCTGGTGTTCTAAATCCTAGTGTTTCCAATATGGTGATTTACAGTAAGTTAGCTGGTGTTCTAAATCCTAGTGTTTCCAATATGGTGATTTACAGTAAGTTAGCTGGTGTTCTAAATCCTAGTGTTTCCAATATGGTGATTTACAGTAAGTTAGCTGGTGTTCTAAATCCTAGTGTTTCCAATATGGTGATTTACAGTAAGTTAGCTGGTGTTCTAAATCCTAGTGTTTCCAATATGGTGATTTACAGTAAGTTAGCTGGTGTTCTAAATCCTAGTGTTTCCAATATGGTGATTTACAGTAAGTTAGCTGGTGTTCTAAATCCTAGTGTTTCCAATTTGGTGATTTACAGTAAGTTAGCTGGTGTTCTAAATCCTAGTGTTTCCAATATGGTGATTTACAGTAAGTTAGCTGGTGTTCTAAATCCTAGTGTTTCCAATATGGTGATTTACAGTAAGTTAGCTGGCGTTCTAAATCCTAGTGTTTCCAATATGGTGATTTACAGTAAGTTAGCTGGCGTTCTAAATCCTAGTGTTTCCAATATGGTGATTTACAGTAAGTTAGCTGGCGTTCTAAATCCTAGTGTTTCCAATATGGTGATTTACAGTAAGTTAGCTGGCGTTCTAAATCCTAGTGTTTCCAATATGGTGATTTACAGTAAGTTAGCTGGCGTTCTAAATCCTAGTGTTTCCAATATGGTGATTTACAGTAAGTTAGCTGGCGTTCTAAATCCTAGTGTTTCCAATATGGTGATTTACAGTAAGTTAGCTGGTGTTCTAAATCCTAGTGTTTCCAATGTTTCCAATATGGTGATTTACAGTAAGTTAGCTGGCGTTCTAAATCCTAGTGTTTCCAATATGGTGATTTACAGTAAGTTAGCTGGCGTTCTAAATCCTAGTGTTTCCAATATGGTGATTTACAGTAAGTTAGCTGGTGTTCTAAATCCTAGTGTTTCCAATATGGTGATTTACAGTAAGTTAGCTGGTGTTCTAAATCCTAGTGTTTCCAATATGGTGATTTACAGTAAGTTAGCTGGTGTTCTAAATCCTAGTGTTTCCAATATGGTGATTTACAGTAAGTTAGCTGGTGTTCTAAATCCTAGTGTTTCCAATATGGTGATTTACAGTAAGTTAGCTGGTGTTCTAAATCCTAGTGTTTCCAATATGGTGATTTACAGTAAGTTAGCTGGTGTTCTAAATCCTAGTGTTTCCAATATGGTGATTTACAGTAAGTTAGCTGGTGTTCTAAATCCTAGTGTTTCCAATATGGTGATTTACAGTAAGTTAGCTGGTGTTCTAAATCCTAGTGTTTCCAATATGGTGATTTACAGTAAGTTAGCTGGTGTTCTAAATCCTAGTGTTTCCAATATGGTGAGATACAGTAAGTTAGCTGGTGTTCTAAATCCTAGTGTTTCCAATATGGTGAGATACAGTAAGTTAGCTGGCGTTCTAAATCCTAGTGTTTCCAATATGGTGATTTACAGTAAGTTAGCTGGCGTTCTAAATCCTAGTGTTTCCAATATGGTGATTTACAGTAAGTTAGCTGGCGTTCTAAATCCTAGTGTTTCCAATATGGTGATTTACAGTAAGTTAGCTGGCGTTCTAAATCCTAGTGTTTCCAATATGGTGATTTACAGTAAGTTAGCTGGCGTTCTAAATCCTAGTGTTTCCAATATGGTGATTTACAGTAAGTTAGCTGGCGTTCTAAATCCTAGTGTTTCCAATATGGTGATTTACAGTAAGTTAGCTGGTGTTCTAAATCCTAGTGTTTCCAATATGGTGATTTACAGTAAGTTAGCTGGCGTTCTAAATCCTAGTGTTTCCAATATGGTGATTTACAGTAAGTTAGCTGGCGTTCTAAATCCTAGTGTTTCCAATATGGTGATTTACAGTAAGTTAGCTGATGTTCTAAATCCTAGTGTTTCCAATATGGTGATTTACAGTAAGTTAGCTGGTGTTCTAAATCCTAGTGTTTCCAATATGGTGATTTACAGTAAGTTAGCTGGTGTTCTAAATCCTAGTGTTTCCAATATGGTGATTTACAGTAAGTTAGCTGGTGTTCTAAATCCTAGTGTTTCCAATATGGTGATTTACAGTAAGTTAGCTGGTGTTCTAAATCCTAGTGTTTCCAATATGGTGATTTACAGTAAGTTAGCTGGTGTTCTAAATCCTAGTGTTTCCAATATGGTGATTTACAGTAAGTTAGCTGGTGTTCTAAATCCTAGTGTTTCCAATATGGTGATTTACAGTAAGTTAGCTGGTGTTCTAAATCCTAGTGTTTCCAATATGGTGATTTACAGTAAGTTAGCTGGTGTTCTAAATCCTAGTGTTTCCAATATGGTGAGATACAGTAAGTTAGCTGGTGTTCTAAATCCTAGTGTTTCCAATATGGTGAGATACAGTAAGTTAGCTGGTGTTTTAAATCCTAGTGTTTCCAATATGGTGATTTACAGTAAGTTAGCTGGTGTTCTAAATCCTAGTGTTTCCAATATGGTGATTTACAGTAAGTTAGCTGGTGTTCTAAATCCTAGTGTTTCCAATATGGTGATTTACAGTAAGTTAGCTGGTGTTCTAAATCCTAGTGTTTCCAATATGGTGATTTACAGTAAGTTAGCTGGTGTTCTAAATCCTAGTGTTTCCAATATGGTGAGATACAGTAAGTTAGCTGGTGTTCTAAATCCTAGTGTTTCCAATATGGTGAGATACAGTAAGTTAGCTGGTGTTTTAAATCCTAGTGTTTCCAATATGGTGATTTACAGTAAGTTAGCTGGTGTTCTAAATCCTAGTGTTTCCAATATGGTGATTTACAGTTAGTTAGCTGGTGTTCTAAATCCTAGTGTTTCCAATATGGTGATTTACAGTAAGTTAGCTGGTGTTCTAAATCCTAGTGTTTCCAATATGGTGATTTACAGTAAGTTAGCTGATGTTCTAAATCCTAGTGTTTCCAATATGGTGATTTACAGTTAGTTAGCTGGTGTTCTAAATCCTAGTGTTTCCTTTCCCCTTTAAGAAGGGCGCTTGTTGGTTCCAAAACCTACGCTGCGCTGCTACGTCACTTGCGTTTTGCCTCATATCTGTGCGTCCCTACGTAGCAGGCGTGTCCTTGTTCACAAGTTTCAACATGGCGATGGGCATCAAGTCAACTTCTAACAACTAAACAATAGTAGAAGACTATGGCTGCAGTGGACGAGGTAGTTCTCATCGGACTGTGTGATGGGGAAATCGATTCAAAGCGATATCCGATCTCTTACTTGACGAACAAAATTGGCGACCAACCGGACAAGCTTCCAGTGATATCATGGCAACATCCACGCTGTGGTCTATGCAGCTCTGCCCTGGCCCATGTGGTGCAGGTGTACTGCCCCCTAGCGGCATCTCCCTACCACCGCACCCTGAATGTGTTCGCCTGCCCTGGGCCACAGTGCATCGGACATCCAGAGAGCTGGACTGTTCTTCGTTCTCAGTGTCTGGAATCAGAGGTCAGAACCAACCCTGTGGCCCAACCTTCAGGCCACGCCCCAGTGAAAGATGCTCCCATGACAACCACATACTGGTGTGATGGGACTGATGACTGGGGTGAGGAAGAGGACAAGGAGGACGGGGGAGTTGGATGGGACAAGGCCCAGAACCAGGCTCAAATGGGGGGAGAGGACCCTAACCCTGAGATCGTCTTGCCCACCGGGACCTCCTCTGAGCTGGATGTGAGTGGCAAGCTTCAGGGACTCAGTCTGGAAGGAGGAGAGAAGGTGGAGGAGGAAGGGGAGGTTCCCGGTAACATCCCCACCTACAGACCTTTCTACATCAGTGTGGTGGAGGAGACTGACCTGGGTAGTCAGTCAGACCTGGAGCACGCTGAGTGCTTGCTGAGGGAGTACGAGCAGAGAGAGGGAGTAGGAAAGATGGAGAGATCTGAGGGGGGCGAAGGAGAGGAGCGGTATGAGAAGGGCAATCCCAGACATGGAGACGCAGCGTTCTCCCGCTTCATGAAGAGGATCTCTGTGTGTCCAGAGCAGGTGTTGCGGTACAACTGGCACGGGTCTCCTCTCTTCTTGTCTGACCCCCCCTCGGACCTGCCTTGGATTAAACCTGTCTGCTGCCACTGTGGTGGAAACAGAGTGTTTGAGTTCCAGCTGATGCCTGCTCTGGTCAGCCTGCTGCAGAGGACAGACACCGGGACAGGGAGAGGGTCAAGGTCGGCGGTAGAGATGGGGGGTGTAGAGATGGAGACGGGGCTGGAGTTTGGTACTGTGATGGTGTTTACCTGTAGAAACAGTTGTTGGTCGTCAGGTTCAACCTCACCTGTGGAAGAGTTAATCTATCTGCAGGCAGATCCAGACCAGAAACTCTTCAAATAACTGATTCATCCACAGTTGTTATGCGAGTGAAGTCATACCGTATAAAAAAAAAAAATGGAAACAGGAAGTGTCAGTAGAATTTTATAATTTTGGACAAATCATTTTTTCGTTTGACATGGTGGGATATTTTTGTGTCTGTAAAATTAATTATGCTAGAAATGGCAGTGGAAACGCCTTTTATTGGTATACTTACCATCATACTGAAGTAATGATGTGGTGTGTGGTCCTCACACTACGACTCGGGTAACCAGGCAGTTTATTAGCTACAGATGATATAAGTTTTGATGAGCTTCACAGGGTGATGAGCTTCACAGGGTGAGGAGCTTCACAGGGTGATGAGCTTGATGCTCCTCGAGGGTCCTATTCTGGTGACATGATGAGCCCAGCTGCCACATTCAGAGGTACAATTGCTATTTAACGCAGTACTTTTGTGACAAAAGAGTAGAAATGCGATGGAAACACATTGAACTTTAGATTTGCACTCGGTACATGAAAACTTTAAGATGCACTATGCAGAAATCTCTGTGCCATTTCCTGGTTGCAAAATTATAATATTTTTCCTCATTTCAGTTTATGTGACAAAACAAGCAAGTATAGTATAGTATCATTGTACCATCTAAACCGAATGTTCCAGAACCAAACGTATGTATTTTCAGCAGTTTGAAACTGGTGTACAAAACCGACAGTAAAAGACGCAAAAATGAAACTTATGAAGGGAAGCATAGAAATAGAGCACATAGAACATATCTACTGCTTCTTAGACTGGTTTTCAATGAGAATGACAGATATAACACATAGAACAGATCTACTGCTTCTTAGACTGGTTTTCAATGAGAATGACAGAGATAACACATAGAACAGATCTACTGCTTCTTAGACTGGTTTTCAATGAGAATGACAGATCTATAACTCACATTTAAGTTAAATATTGCAGCTTGAAGCGAAACATGTATTTTTGTGTTCAGTACATCATCACGTTCAGGTTGTCATCCTCACCAAGTCCATCTGGTGGAAACACAACTGGTGGGAAAATGCAGATTTAGAGAATATTCACATGAAAATGTCACCTATTGGATGGAATAACTTTTTAATTAAAGAATAAAGATGTTTCTTGCTTTGTTTTTGAAAGAATAAAGAATCCAGAAAGTGATATATTCTTTGCCAAAGTGTCTTTCGTTATAGAGTAGTATTTATCACTAGAGAAATATTGTATAAAATAAAGACAAACATTGAAAAATAAAATAGCTTGAGTAGAAACTGAAGAACATTTCCATGATTATTTTGGCTACATTATAGAGAAATGATGTCATGAGACAGAATCCATAGGAGGGGCTGACATCACAGAATGTTGCCATGGTGCCCTAATAGCAGCCTAAGCAGAGCTGTACATTTCTCCATATTTAGTTATTTTTAGGTGTTTTCCAATCAGCTCTTGTTTTTGATAACATGCTTTTATTACATACAGTATATCTGTTGACTGACAGGTTAACACCTTTTGACTTGGCTAGATAACTTTTGTTTAAAAGATGCATCTGGACACAATACCATCCTTTTTTGTGTCACCTGGATGCCAATTCCAGATCTTTTGAGAACACAACCAACTACTAGCTGGTGACAAGGCTACGTTGGTAGCATTTAGTAATGTTGTACTGTAGCCTACTGTACTCCCCACCTAACCAACCAACTACTAGCTGGTGACAAGGCTACGTTGGTAGCATTTAGTAATGTTGTACTGTAGCCAGACAGTAAATCTCAGTAAGACTAAAATAATGGTGTTCCAAAAAAGGTCCAGTTGCCAGGACAACAAATACAATTTACATCTAGACACCGTTGCTCTAGAGAACACAAACAACTATACATACCTCGGCCTAAACATCAGCGTATAACGATACAAGGCGAGACCCAGATGCAGATAGTTAGAGCTCCGATATTTATTATAATGAAGGGCAAAATGCAGGTCAGGCAAGGGTTCAACCAGATAGAGTCTGAGTAGTACAATGGAACAGGCAAGGGTTCAATCACCAGGGCTGAGTCCAAACGGTACAGGGCGGTAGGCAGGGTCAAGGTCCGGGCGAGGTGGGCTCAGAATGGTCAGGCAGGTGGGCTCAGTGTCAGGACAGGCAAGGGTCAGAACCAGGAGGACTGGGAAAAATAGGAGCTGAGATACAAAACGCTGGTTGACAAACAAGCAAACAAGACAAACTGGCACAGAGAGACAGAAAACACAGGTAGAAATACACAGGGGAAACTCAACATACCAATTAGGATCTGGGGGAAACTCAACATACCAATTAGGATCTGGGGGAAACTCAACATACCAATTAGGATCTGGGGGAAACTCAACATACCAATTAGGATCTGGGGGAAACTCAACATACCAATTAGGATCTGGGGGAAACTCAACATACCAATTAGGATCTGGGGGAAACTCAACATACCAATTAGGATCTGGGGGAAACTCAACATACCAATTAGGATCTGGGGGAAACTCAACATACCAATTAGGATCTGGCTAACAATACTTGAATCAGTTATAGAACCCATTGCCTTTAATGTTGTGAGGTCTGGGGTAAGATAATAGTTTTGTATTTTTTGATTTGTTTTTAAAGCGGGTTTGCTAGTTTAGTTTTTATTTTTTTTAAATGCTTAGTTTTAGTGTTTTTTCTAAAATGGGGTATTTGTCAGGGGCGAGATTGAAAAAGGTCAGAAAAAGTACTGTGTAATAAAACCTCAAAAAAACATACCATTTAAACAAATGTATTAATTTAGAACAGATCAACAACCATCAACAAAAGACAACTATAAAAGATGTGTTTGTGTCAATAAACAGAAATATTCAACCGAACACACAACAACAACAGTACATGAAATGTATTAAAGGCACAAGTATGTAAACCGTCTACACAACATGCAGTGCAACATTATCCACACATGACATTGCTTGGGAGCCGGGAGTCTCTGGGAGATCAATTTGACGTGAAAGAAAATCGATTTAGAAAATTTGATTTAGATGAACCAACAGAAAATTAACTAGTCGACGAATAGGACCAGAATTAGATGCAGGTGCTGCAGCTCTATGGAAAAGTGTGTGTGTGTCTGTTTGTGTGTGTGTGTGTGTGTGTGTCTGTTTGTGTGTGTGTGTGTGTGTGTGTGTGTGTGTGTGTGTGTCTGTGCGTGTGTGTATGTGTGTCTGTTTGTGTGTGTGTGTGTGTCTGTGCGTGTGTGTGTGTGTGTGTGTGTGTGTCTGTGCGTGTGTCTGTTTGTGTGTGTGTGTGTGTGTGTATGTGTGTCTGTTTGTGTGTGTGTCTCTGTGCGTATGTGTGTGTGTGTATGTATGTGTGTCTGTTTGTGAGTGTGTGTGTGTGTGTCTGTGCGCGTGTGTGTGTCTGTTTGTGAGTGTGTGTGTGTGTGTGTGTGTGTGTGTGTGTCTGTTTGTGAGTGTGTGTGTGTATGTGTGTCTGTTTGTGATGAGTGTGTGTGTGTGTGTGTGTGTGTGTGTGTGTGTGTGTGTGTGTGTGTGTGTGTGTGTGTGTGTGTGTGTGTGTGTGTGTGTGTCTGTGTGTGTCTGTGAGTGTGTGTGTGTATGTGTGTCTGTTTGTGATGAGTGTGTGTGTGTGTATGTGTGTGTGTGTGTGTGTGTGTGTGTGTGTGTGTGTGTGTGTGTGAGTGTGTGTGTGTATGTGTGTCTGTTTGTGATGAGTGTGTGTGTGTGTATGTGTGTGTGTGTGTGTGTGTGTGTGTGTGTGTGTGTGTGTGGCGCGTGCGAGAGAGATGGGTGTAGCAACAATTTCTTGTTGATCTTGAGGAAAACCCGTTGCTCCAGAGATGTGGTAGTTGTGTTTCTCAGTCCAGGTGACAGCAGTCCACACACAGAGAAGATGTGCTCCACAAAGGCTTGAGAGGCAGGGACACTAACGAGATCCAATGCCACAGGGGCACTAACGAGATCCAATGCCACAGGGGCACTAACGAGATCCAATGCCACAGGGGCACTAACGAGATCCAATGCCACAGGGGCACTAACGAGATCCAATGCCACAGGGGCACTAACGAGATCCAATGCCACAGGGGCACTAACGAGATCCAATGCCACAGGGGCAAGTTTTGGATACACAGCCTCTCTTGATCTCCAGAACTGCAATGACTTCGCAGACATACTTGTTCATTTCGCTCAACAGACTATCGGTCACGCTATGCTGATTTGTGGAGACACGTTGACCTCTATACTGGAAGCGGTATTTCTGAAGGATAGCAAGAGAGGCTCCTGTTGGAGTTTCCGTGGCACTTGCAGTGGCAACATCATACTGAGAAGCAGCTGGGTTATACTGAGCTGCCAGGTTCTGCACAAAGGACTGTGCTGCCCTCCTCAATGGCACTGTGTCTGGTGTTTGAAGAAGAACCAGTGAAACCCTTGGATCCATTAGGCTGGCTCCTGCTGGTGTAGGATCAAACTGTGGAATCAGGGCTAAGAATGCCAGCGAAACGTTCTCGCAAGGACTTTGGCAGCACTTGAGCTGATTGCTTACCTGTAGTAGTCGTCAGCAGGTGTGCCTCGAGGTTGAGCAGGCATGGCACTACTTGTGAGGTTGACTGGCTGTCACTCTGAAGCTGGTCTGTGTGAACAGCAAAGGGCTCAAGCAGCTTGACAAGGATCTCCAGTTTAGACCAATCGCTTGTGAGAAGTGTCAATGTCCTTATCCTCAAGTAGTTGGTTAGGTTCAGCTCTAGTCTCCAGCAGCCTTCTCAGCATATTGAAGTGCTGTTCCAGCGTGTGCTACAATCCCCGACCAGAGTTTTGCCACACCTTTTGATCAATTCTTCATTTGCCACTGACGATTTCCTCACAGCGTGTACCAGCTTTCTTACTTTCGTTATGACCGAATCAGCACTTGGGTGCTTCATGGCATCTTTAAGTGTGAGCTGAAGGGTGTGGGCCAGGCATGGCATTCTCTGGAACTGGTTATTCTCCAGGTCAAGTTCTTAGCAAAGCAAAAGAGAAAACAAATGTAAAACCCACAAAGTGTCATACAGTTGTGTTATAATCAAACTGTGTATTTGATTTAATAAAAACGGATTCATGATTTAGGGATTTTATCTGTAACCCTGCACTCTTCTAAATAGAATCCAAAAAGGGGACCCTTTTTATGGTTACACAAGGAACCATTTTTATGGTTACACGATTAAACATTTTTGGTTCCAGTGAAAACCCTTTTGTGTTCTATGTAGAATCCTGGAAGAAATTAAGAGACCACTTGCCAATTTTTTATTATTAGCAACTCGACATGTATCACAGTCATTCCATTCCAGTGTCTGTTGAATTCCAACAGAGCCAGGAGAGGCAAAGTCACCCAACATCATTGTGAGACTGGTGGAGTGCATGCCAAGGCGCATGAAAGTTGTGATTGAAAATACAGGGTTATTTACAGGGTATTGATTTCTGAACTCTCCCTAAGTTAAAACATTAGTATTGTATGGTTTAAAAATGAATATGAACTTATTTTCTTTGCATTATTCGAGGCCTGACACTGGATCCTTATTGTTATTTTGACCAGTTGTAATTTCCAGCAAATACATTATCTAAATGACATTATCTTTATTTGGAATTTGGGAGAAATGTGAGTAGTTTTCAACCAAATAGCAAAACCAGGTAAACAGTGGTCTCTTCATATTTTTCAGAGCTCATATGTATGGTTCTATATGTAACCAAAAAGGGTTCAACGTGGAACCATATAAAGGGTTCCCTGATGGGGACAACTTAAGAACCTTTTTAAGGTTAAGAACGTAGATTCTGGAGCAGGATCATATTTATGTAAAGCTATACTGATCTATATTTATTGTCCTAATTAAGGACTGAGACCTTTCAGTTGAAGCTCGACTCTTTAGCTGATATCAACAACGGTTTGAATTTACCGTCCTAAACACTCTGGGGTTTTAACATTTACATGTCACTATAACCACACTCACCGATGCCTCCACTCTCCTCACCCTCCGCGTCTGACTCCTCCGCGTCCGACTCCTCCGACTCTGACTCCTCCGCGTCCGAATCCTCCGCGTCTGACTCCTCCGCGTCCGACTCCTCCGACTCTGACTCCTCCGCGTCCGACTCCTCCGACTCTGACTCCTCCGCGTCCGACTCCTCCGACTCTGACTCCTCCGCGTCCGACTCCTCCGACTCTGACTCCTCCGCGTCCGACTCCTCCGACTCTGACTCCTCCGCGTCCGACTCCTCCGACTCTGACTCCTCCGACTCTGACTCCATCAACAACTCATCCTGCTGGTCTCCAGCATCTCTTGGCTGCGCCCGAGAAACATCACCATCTTCTAGTGACTCGCTACTTTGCGCTCGCCTTTTATCTCTAAGCAGCAGCAATGTCTGATCAATGCAGCGGGCAATGGACTCCCCGGTGTGAGGGTGCTCCATTCGGTGTAGATTAAGAAGACCATGATGAACCTGGCCTCCGGGCGGATGGTAAAAACAAGCTGACACACCCATGTAAGATGCTGTTAATCCTCTTTTGCTCCATCCATCTACACATAGGGTTAGCTTCCTAGCCTCCCGTATGATCTCTTTTAATTTCTGCTTTGCCGTTTCCATCTTGACTCTTGCAGCTCCGGGTGGTTTGAATTTAGGTTTGAGTGCAACTTGTTGAAGACAATCGACTCACACAGTCGTGTAAACATCTCAGTCTCAATTACCATTATAACCAATGCTTCGTCCCGCTTCTGGTATTCCTGTGAACCTATTGTTTATCATATGATGTCAGAAAGTTGTGCTTATCGTAAAACGAAAACTAACGACATATCACAAACCAGTTTCAGTTTGTTCTCGTTTTTTTGTAAAGCCTCGTTTTTATTTCTATTTCAGTTAACGAAAATGTTTTTCCACACCTAGTTTTCGTTATTTCGTTAGTTTTCGTTAATGATAATAACCTTGGTCTGGGGTCCGCTCAAATATCATGTCTCATTACTACGGTGCTGCGTCTTGGTCTGACACTCACCACGTTAAATAAATATCATGTCTCATTACTACGGTGCTGCGTCTTGGTCTGACACTCACCACGTTAAATAAATATCATGTCTCATTACTACGGTGCTGCGTCTTGGTCTGACACTCACCACGTTAAATAAATATCATGTCTCATTACTACGGTGCTGCGTCTTGGTCTGACACTCACCACGTTAAATAAATATCATGTCTCATTACTACGGCGCTGCGTCTTGGTCTGACACTCACCACGTTAAATAAATATCATGTCTCATTACTACGGTGCTGCGTCTTGGTCTGACACTCACCACGTTAAATAAATATCATGTCTCATTACTACGGTGCTGCGTCTTGGTCTGACACTCACCACGTTAAATAAATATCATGTCTCATTACTACGGTGCTGCGTCTTGGTCTGACACTCACCACGTTAAATAAATATCATGTCTCATTACTACGGCGCTGCGTCTTGGTCTGACACTCACCACGTTAAATAAATATCATGTCTCATTACTACGGTGCTGCGTCTTGGTCTGACACTCACCACGTTAAATAAATATCATGTCTCATTACTACGGTGCTGCGTCTTGGTCTGACACTCACCACGTTAAATAAATATCATGTCTCATTACTACGGTGCTGCGTCTTGGTCTGACACTCACCACGTTAAATAAATATCATGTCTCATTACTACGGTGCTGCGTCTTGGTCTGACACTCACCACGTTCGTGACACATATTTTCCTAAACTAACAAAACCAGGCTAATACACTGGCTGGTGCTCATAAATGTATAAAACATATACTTTATATATTTGTCATAAATTACCTGCAATTATGGGACACACAGTATGGATGAATGATCAGTTATCGACAGGATATCAACATCACTCCCACAGAAGATGCATTTCCCAGTTTTCTAACAACTTCAAAGAGGGAACTTTAGCATAAAACCCACATGGCAAACTGAGATTTGGCAAATAACATATAGAGTGGTTTATTTGATGCCAAACCAACAAAAGTAGTTACTAATAACATACATTGCTAATGTACGATGTAAAAGGTGGAATTTATGATGTAATGTACATTTTATGCATTTCTATCCAGGGACCATTCCATTTTCTCACCCACAGCAATTCTCCATAAATCTGCTTTGGATTACCCAGAATACACCACCATCTATACAGACCTACCATACACCACCATCTATAGAGACCTACCATACACCACCATCTATAGAGACCTACCATACAGCACCATCTATACAGACCTACCATACAGCACCATCTATACAGACCTACCATAGACCACCATCTATACAGACCTACCATACACCACCATCTATACAGACCTACCATACACCACCATCTATAGAGACCTACCATACAGCACCATCTATAGAGACCTACCATACAGCACCATCTATACAGACCTACCATACACCACCATCTATACAGACCTACCATACACCACCATCTATACAGACCTACCATACACCACCATCTATACAGACCTACCATACACCACCATCTATACAGACCTACCATACACCACCATCTATAGAGACCTACCATACACCACCATCTATACAGACCTACCATACACCACCATCTATACAGACCTAACATACACCACCATTTATAGAGACCTACCTACCATACACCACCATCTAGACAGTCAGTCAGCAATTTCAGTCAGAGCCACAACAACACATGACCGTCAGTCAGCCACTCCTATCAGAGCCTCAACAAGTCAGAGACACAGGAAGTGACATCAGCGCCTCAGAGAAACAGGATATGAACATCAGAGGCTCAGATGGCGAGACAGGACATGACATCAGAGCCTCAGATGATGAGACAGGACATGACATCAAGAACAGAGCCTTCTAATGGTTACCTCCATGGAGCGATAGGGATAGCTGTGGATCCAGGAAGAACCACAACGCTGAGGAAAGAGCTCTCTAGTGTTCTGTCTGCCACTGAAAACCGGGAGGACAGCAAAGCATGTGACACAGGAAGTCACTGAAACACAGAGGACAGTAGAGGATGTTACACAGGGCAGGACAGTAAAGCAGGAGACACAGGAAGTCATTGAAACACAGGAGAGGGTAGTAAAGGACAAGACACAGTGTAGGAGGACCGTAAAGGATGCGACACAGGAAGTAACTGGGCCTAGTAGAGCCTTCATCATCATCACAACATGAAAACAACAGAGGTTTTTCTGGTGATGTATTTTGTCATGATCAGGACCAGCCATCAGACACCATCCAGACACCAACACCGTCCTAGAGACTCCAATAACCACCTAGACTCTATCCAACATGCCTGAGAACTGGGGAACCCAGTCTAGAACTCCCCAGAACCACACGTGACTCTTGCTCCAGCTATGCCTCAGAACCAAATAGACCACTGGTCTGTACTGGTCTCCTACCTGGAGAACCCATCTGACCTGCAGCGGACCACAGCCTCACAGCAGGTAGCGCCTCTTATTATGTATTGGTTAATCTTCTAACACTGACTCTTGGTCAAGTCAAAAGTTAATTTAGTAAATGCTCAAAATGGAAATGAAGGAAGCCAGTTGAGTATCAAGAAATCTGTGGAATAATTTCAGTGTGTTCTTTTGTCTCCACAAGGTGGCAGTAAGCGACCATATTTCCTACCAGATACCCTCTAGATGTTGTCACAAGTTTTACCTGCTGCTACAGACAGACAAACAGAC
The DNA here is from genome assembly GCA_023634145.1 of Thymallus thymallus. Classification (NCBI taxonomy): domain Eukaryota; kingdom Metazoa; phylum Chordata; class Actinopteri; order Salmoniformes; family Salmonidae; genus Thymallus; species Thymallus thymallus. The sequence continues at coordinate 1,595,805 of CM042410.1, forward strand.
AGACAGACAGACAGACCACCCTCAGAGGGCATAGTAGGGGCTATAGTCATGGCCAAAAGTTTTGAGAATGACACAAGTATTGGTCTCCACAAAGTTTGCTGCTTCAGTGTTCTTAGATCTTTATGTCAGTAGTTACTATGGTAACACTGAAGTATAATTACAAGTATTCCATAAGTGTCAAAGGCTTTCATTGACAATGACATTCAGTTTATGCAAAGAGTCAATATTTGCAGTGTTGACCCTTCTTTTTCAAGACCTCTGCAATCCGCCCTGGCATGCTGTCAATTAACTTCTGGGCCACATCCTGACTGATGGCAGGCCATTCTTGCATAATCAATGCTTGGAGTTTGTCAGAAGTTGTGGGTTTTTGTTTGTCCACCCGCCTCTTGAGGATCGACCACAAGTTCTCAATGGATTAAGGTCTGGGGAGTTTCCTGGCCATGGACCCAAAATGTCAAAGTTTTTTCCCCCGAGCCACTTAGTTATCACTTTTGCCTTATGGCAAGGTGCTCCATCATGCTGGAAAAGGCATTGGTCGTCACCAAACTGTTCTTGGATGGTTGGGAGAAGTTTCTCTCTGAGGATATGTTGGTACCATTCTTTATTCATGGCTGTGTTCTTAGGCAAAATTGTGAGTGAGCCCACTCCCTTGGCTGAGAAGCAACCCCACACATGAATGGTCTGAGGATGCTTTACTGTTGGCAGGACTGATGGTAGCGCTCACCTTGTCTTCTCCGGACAAGGTGTTTTCCGGATGGCCCAAACAATCGGAAAGGGGATTCATCAGAGAAAATGACTCTACCCCAGTCCTCAGCAGTCCAATCCCTGTACCTTTTGCAGAATATCAGTCTGTCCCTGATGTTTTTCCTGGAGAGAAGTGGCTTCTTTGCTGCCCTTCTTGACACCAGGCCATCCTCCAAAAGTCTTCGCCTCACTGTGCGTGCAGATGCACTCACACCTGCCTGCTGCCATTCCTGAGCAAGCTCTGCACTGGTGGTGCCCCGATCCCGCAGCTGAATCAACTTTAGGAGACGGTCCTGGCGCTTGCTGGACTTTCTTGGGCGCCCTGATGCCTTCTTCACAACAATTGAACCTCTCTCCTTGAAGTTCTTAATGATCCGATAAATGGTTGATTTAGGTGCAATCTTACCAGCAGCAATATCCTTGCCTGTGAAGCCATTTTTGTGCAAAGCAATGATGACGGCACGTGTTTCCTTGCAGGTAACCATGGTTGACAGAGGAAGAACAATGATTTCAAGCACCACCCTCCTTTTAAAGCTTCCAGTCTGTTATTCTGAATCAATCAATCAGCATGACAGAGTGATCTCCAGCCTTGTCCTCGTCAACACTCTCACCTGTGTTAACGAGACAATCACTGACATGATGGCAGCTGGTCCTTTTGTGGCAGGGATGAAATGCAGTGGATTTTGCAGTAGTTTTTTTGGGAATAAGATAATTTTCATGGTAAATAGGGACTTTGCAATTAATTGCAATTCATCTGATCACTCTTCATGACATTCTGGAGTATATGCAAATTGCCATCATCATCACTGAAGCAGCAAACTCTGTGGAGACCAATACTTGTGTCATTCTCAAAACGTTTGACCACGACTGTAGATGTTACCAATTAATTGTAAATGTAAAGCATGGCTTGTTGAACTCTTAACATGGGTTTAGCCTTGATGCTTTGTGCTCTGTTTTAGGAGGGTAAACCCTGCTACTATCACATCCTTTAAGACTTAGCTTAGCATCAGTTCTAGAGTCCCAAATGGCACCCTTATTCCCTGTGTAGTTGACCAGGCCCTGGTCAAAAGTAGTGCACTAAATAGGGAATAGGGTGCTATTTGTGTCACAGTCAGGATAACCTCTGACCCCTAGTGGAGCAGGAGTTTGTGGGTGATGATACCTCAGAAGTTTGAAATGTAATCCTCTGGCTTCGTTGCGTGGGTAAAAGAGCTTTGCAGGAAAACAAAAGGCTGAGGAGTATGTTTTATGATCAACAACTCAACGCTTCAGAGTTTCTATGTTCTCCTGACCTGGAATAATGATCAAATGCAGACCCCATTATCTCCCGAGAGAAGGAATTACAAACTGGAAACAGCATATCCCAAGGTTCCATTCATTGTAGCTGGGAATGCAGTTGAATGACCAAAGCTCCCTCTAGTGGCCTCATGGGTGGAATGCTATCAATATTTATTTTTCATAGTTAATAAACATAAAAAGAAAAAAGAAAAACAAATCTGGTTCTGTTATATTTCAGTCTTCTATGATGTATATCAAGTGTAATATTGGGATGCAAACTCAACATGGAATACATTTCAACTCTATGTCTGATATAGGTGTCTCATAACCACGTCTGTGAGGTGTATACTTTTGTTTCAAAGAAGATTTGTTTAAACTACCAAGAAACACTCTCTGATTTAGCCCACTGCAGTAAAAGGTTAAGGAAAATTCTTCTCCCGAAATTCCACCAACACATCTCTTGCCTCACTTGCGGGAATAATACATTGGATCATTGTTATTCGCCATTTCAAGACGGATACAAAGCCCTCCTTCTCCCCCCTTGGCAAATTAGACCACAACTCCATTCTGCTCATCCCCGCCTATAGGCAGATTTGGGGAGTAATGGATTACATGTAATCCAGTAATGTAATGTAAGGGATTACAAAAAAATTGTAACTGTAATCCGTTACGTTACCAGCTAAAATATTGTAATCAGATTACAGATACTTTTGAAAAACTAGATGATTACTTTGAGGATTACTTTTAAATTCAAAAAGGACATTTGTGAAAAAAAAACTTTGACACTTCTCTGTTTTCTCAATGACATTCAAAACAGCGATGAAAAAAGGTTAAAGTTTAAATTTGTTCCACCTGAGCGAGTCTGACCACAAGTCAGAGACCACTATGATGACACACCAAATGTGTTTGATGGATTGCGGGAAAGAGCAGGAATAGGCTTTTGTAGGCTACAGTCCAAGCTATGTCTTCCAATGGTGCGACTGCTGTCGGCATCCAAAGATTATCCAACTTGAATACACGCTTGGAGGTAAGGATGACAGTGGTGTAGTCTACGGTGATACGGATATCACGTATTATTGATATCTACATAGCGCATTGATGTGAATCACACTGCTGCTATTTGCGCCTTACGGATTGTGGTTGTTGTGGATGGCTGTTCACAAATCTAAATGTGTATTTGAACCCAATAATGGTTGAATTCAAGAAGTTTAAGATGCCTATCAATCATTGTTTCTGAAACCAATGGACAGCCAGTAAAACATTTTCTCTTGCAACAGCTGCATAGTGCTGATCCAAGCCTATGGAATAAAAGTGGGGCTTTTATTACTCAATCAAACGCATGCTGATAAAGAAAAAGGAAGGAAGGAAGGAAGGAAGGGAGGAAGGAAGGAAGGAAGGAAGGAAGGAAGGAAGGAAGGAAGGAAGGAAGGAAGGAAGGAAGGAAGGATGGACGGACGGACGGACAGACAGACAACGTAGAGGAAGTAGAGGTAGAGGGGTAGAGGGGGTAGAGGAGGTAGAGGAGGTAGAGGAGGTGGTGGAGGTAGAGGAGGTGGTGGAGGTAGAGGAGGTAGAGGAGGTAGAGGGGTAGAGGAGGTAGAGGGGTAGAGGAGGTGGTGGAGGTAGAGGAGGTAGAGGAGGTAGAGGGGTAGAGGAGGTAGAGGAGGTAGAGGAGATGGTGGAGGTAGAGGAGGTAGAGGTGGTAGAGGAGGTAGAGGAGGTGGTGGAGGTAGAGGAGGTAGAGGGGTAGAGGGGGTAGAGGAGGTAGAGGAGATGGTGGAGGTAGAGGAGGTAGTGGAGGTAGAGGAGGTAGAGGAGATGGTGGAGGTAGAGGAGGTAGAGGTGGTAGAGGTGGTAGAGGAGGTGGTGGAGGTAGAGGAGGTAGAGGGGTAGAGGGGGTAGAGGGGGTAGAGGAGGTAGAGGAGGTAGAGGAGATGGTGGAGGTAGAGGAGGTAGAGGAGGTAGAGGAGGTAGAGGGGTAGAGGAGGTGGTGGAGGTAGAGGAGGTAGAGGGGGTAGAGGGGGTAGAGGAGGTAGAGGAGGTAGAGGGGTAGAGGGGGTAGAGGAGGTAGAGGAGGTAGAGGAGGTAGAGGAGATGGTGGAGGTAGAGGAGGTAGAGGAGGTGGTGGAGGTAGAGGAGGTAGAGGTGTAGAGGAGGTAGAGGAGGTGGTGGAGGTAGAGGAGGTAGAGGAGGTGGTGGAGGTAGAGGAGGTAGAGGAGGTAGAGGAGGTAGAGGAGGTAGAGGAGGTGGTGGAGGTAGAGGAGGTAGAGGAGGTAGAGGAGGTAGAGGTGTAGAGGAGGTAGAGGAGGTAGAGGAGGTGGTGGAGGTAGAGGGGTAGAGGGGTAGAGGGGGTAGAGGGGGTAGAGGAGGTAGAGGGGGTAGAGGAGGTAGAGGAGGTAGAGGGGTAGAGGGGGTAGAGGAGGTAGAGGGGGTAGAGGAGGTAGAGGAGGTAGAGGTAGAGGAGGTAGAGGAGGTGGTGGAGGTAGAGGAGGTAGAGGGGTAGAGGAGGTAGAGGAGGTAGAGGAGATGGTGGAGGTAGAGGAGGTAGAGGTGGTAGAGGAGGTAGAGGAGGTAGAGGGGTAGAGGAGGTAGAGGAGGTAGAGGTGGTAGAGGAGGTAGAGGAGGTAGAGGAGGTAGAGGAGATGGTGGAGGTAGAGGAGGTAGAGGTGGTAGAGGAGGTGGTGGAGGTAGAGGAGGTAGAGGAGATGGTGGAGGTAGAGGAGGTAGAGGTGGTAGAGGAGGTAGAGGAGGTAGAGGGGTAGAGGAGGTAGAGGTGGTAGAGGGGGTAGAGGAGGTAGAGGAGGTAGAGGAAGTAGAGGTAGAGGAGGTAGAGGAGGTAGAGGAGGTAGAGGAGATGGTGGAGGTAGAGGAGGTAGAGGTGGTAGAGGAGATAGATAGATAGATAGATAGATAGATAGATAGGTACTTTATTGATCCCCCGGGGGGGAAATTTCATAAAAAATGGTGGTGGAGGTAGAGGGGGTAGAGGAGGTAGAGGAGGTAGAGGAGGTGGAGGAGGTAGAGGAGGTAGAGGGGTAGAGGGGGTAGAGGGGGTAGAGGAGGTAGAGGAGGTAGAGGGGTAGAGGGGGTAGAGGAGGTAGAGGAGGTAGAGGAGGTAGAGGTGGTAGAGGGGGTAGAGGAGGTAGAGGAGGTAGAGGAGGTAGAGGAGATGGTGGAGGTAGAGGAGGTAGAGGAGGTAGAGGTGGTAGAGGAGGTGGTGGAGGTAGAGGAGGTAGAGGAGGTAGAGGGGTAGAGGGGGTAGAGGGGGTAGAGGAGGTAGAGGAGGTAGAGGTGGTAGAGGGGGTAGAGGAGGTAGAGGGGGTAGAGGAGGTAGAGGAGGTAGAGGAGGTAGAGGTGGTAGAGGAGGTAGAGGGGGTAGAGGAGGTAGAGGAGGTAGAGGAGATGGTGGAGGTAGAGGAGGTAGAGGTGGTAGAGGAGGTGGTGGAGGTAGAGGAGGTAGAGGGGTAGAGGGGGTAGAGGGGGTAGAGGAGGTAGAGGGGTAGAGGGGGTAGAGGGGCTAGAGGAGGTAGAGGAGGTAGAGGTGGTAGAGGGGGTAGAGGGGGTAGAGGAGGTAGAGGAGATGGTGGAGGTAGAGGAGGTAGAGGTGGTAGAGGAGGTGGTGGAGGTAGAGGAGGTAGAGGAGGTAGAGGGGTAGAGGGGGTAGAGGGGGTAGAGGAGGTAGAGGAGGTAGAGGAGGTAGAGGTGGTAGAGGGGGTAGAGGAGGTAGAGGGGGTAGAGGAGGTAGAGGAGGTAGAGGTGGTAGAGGTGGTAGAGGAGGTAGAGGAGGTAGAGGGGGTAGAGGAGGTAGAGGAGGTAGAGGAGGTGGTGGAGGAGGTAGAGGTAGAGGAGGTAGAGGAGGTAGAGGAGGTAGAGGGGGTAGAGGAGGTAGAGGGGTAGAGGGGGTAGAGGGGGTAGAGGAGGTAGAGGAGGTGGTGGAGGTAGAGGGGGTAGAGGAGGTAGAGGAGGTAGAGGAGGTAGAGGAGGTAGAGGTGGTAGAGGAGGTAGAGGAGGTAGAGGAGGTAGAGGAGGTAGAGGAGGTGGTGGAGGAGGTAGAGGTAGAGGAGGTAGAGGAGGTAGAGGAGGTAGAGGTGGTGGAGGAGGTAGAGGTAGAGGAGGTAGAGGAGGTAGAGGAGGTAGAGGTGGTGGAGGAGGTAGAGGTAGAGGAGGTAGAGGAGGTAGAGGAGGTAGAGGGGTAGAGGGGGTAGAGGGGGTAGAGGAGGTAGAGGAGGTGGTGGAGGTAGAGGGGTAGAGGAGGTGGTGGAGGTAGAGGAGGTAGAGGAGGTAGAGGGGTAGAGGAGGTAGAGGAGGTAGAGGAGATGGTGGAGGTAGAGGAGGTAGAGGTGGTAGAGGAGGTGGTGGAGGTAGAGGAGGTAGAGGAGGTAGAGGAGGTGGTGGAGGTAGAGGTGGTAGAGGGGTAGAGGAGGTAGAGGAGGTAGAGGAGGTAGAGGAGGTAGAGGGGTAGAGGAGGTGGTGGAGGTGGTGGAGGTAGAGGAGGTAGAGGAGGTGGTGGAGGTAGAGGAGGTAGAGGGGTAGAGGAGGTGGTGGAGGTAGAGGTAGAGGAGGTAGAGGAGGTAGAGGAGGTAGAGGGGTAGAGAAGGTAGAGGAGGTGGTGGAGGAGGTGGTGGAGGTAGAGGAGGTAGAGGAGGTAGAGGAGGTGGTGGAGGTAGAGGTGGTAGAGGGGTAGAGGAGGTAGAGGAGGTAGAGGAGGTAGAGGAGGTAGAGGAGGTAGAGGAGGTGGTGGAGGTAGAGGAGGTAGAGGAGGTAGAGGAGGTGGTGGAGGTAGAGGTGGTAGAGGGGTAGAGGAGGTAGAGGAGGTAGAGGAGGTAGAGGAGGTAGAGGAGGTGGTGGAGGTACAGGAGGTAGAGGAGGTAGAGGAGGTGGTGGAGGTAGAGGTGGTAGAGGGGTAGAGGAGGTAGAGGAGGTAGAGGAGGTAGAGGAGGTAGAGGGGTAGAGGAGGTGGTGGAGGTGGTGGAGGTAGAGGAGGTAGAGGAGGTGGTGGAGGTAGAGGAGGTAGAGGGGTAGAGGAGGTGGTGGAGGTAGAGGTAGAGGAGGTAGAGGAGGTAGAGGAGGTAGAGGGGTAGAGAAGGTAGAGGAGGTGGTGGAGGTGGTGGAGGTAGAGGAGGTAGAGGTAGAGGAGGTAGAGGAGGTAGAGGAGGTGGTGGAGGTAGAGGAGGTAGAGGGGTAGAGGAGGTGGTGGAGGTAGAGGAGGTAGAGGAGGTGGTGGAGGTAGAGGTAGAGGAGGTAGAGGAGGTAGAGGAGGTGGAGGAGGTGGAGGTAGAGGTAGAGGAGGTAGAGGTGGTAGAGGAGGTAGAGGAGGTAGAGGAGGTAGAGGAGATGGTGGAGGTGGTGGAGGTAGAGGTGGTAGAGGAGGTGGTGGAGGTAGAGGAGGTAGAGGAGGTAGAGGAGGTGGTGGAGGTAGAGGTGTAGAGGGGTAGAGGGGGTAGAGGAGGTAGAGGAGGTAGAGGGGTAGAGGAGGTGGTGGAGGTAGAGGTAGAGGAGGTAAAGGAGGTAGAGGGGTAGAGGAGGTGGTGGAGGTGGTGGAGGTAGAGGAGGTAGAGGAGGTGGTGGAGGTAGAGGAGGTAGAGGGGTAGAGGAGGTGGTGGAGGTGGTGGAGGTAGAGGAGGTAGAGGAGGTAGAGGAGGTAGAGGGGTAGAGGAGGTGGTGGAGGTGGTGGAGGTAGAGGAGGTAGAGGAGGTGGTGGAGGTAGATGAGGTAGAGGGGTAGAGGAGGTGGTGGAGGTGGTGGAGGTAGAGGTAGAGGAGGTAGAGGAGGTAGAGGGGTAGAGAAGGTAGAGGAGGTAGAGGAGGTGGTGGAGGTGGTGGAGGTAGAGGAGGTAGAGGAGGTAGAGGAGGTAGAGGGGTAGAGGAGGTGGTGGAGGTGGTGGAGGTAGAGGAGGTAGAGGAGGTGGTGGAGGTAGAGGAGGTAGAGGGGTAGAGGAGGTGGTGGAGGTGGTGGAGGTGGTGGAGGTAGAGGTAGAGGAGGTAGAGGAGGTAGAGGAGGTAGAGGGGTAGAGGAGGTAGAGGAGGTGGTGGAGGTAGAGGAGGTAGAGGAGGTAGAGGAGGTAGAGGTGGTAGAGTTAGAGGTAGAGGAGGTAGAGGAGGTGGAGGAGGTAGAGGTAGAGGAGGTAGAGGTAGAGGAGGTAGAGGAGGTAGAGGTAGAGGAGGTGGAGGAGGTAGAGGAGGTAGAGGAGGTAGAGGTAGAGGTGGTAGAGGAGGTAGAGGAGGTAGAGGAGGTAGAGGAGGTGGAGGAGGTGGAGGAGGTAGAGGAGGTAGAGGTAGAGGAGGTAGAGGAGGTAGAGGAGGTAGAGGTAGAGGAGGTAGAGGAGGTAGAGGAGGTAGAGGTAGAGGGGGTAGAGGTAGAGGAGGTGGAGGAGGTAGAGGTAGAGGAGGTAGAGGAGGTGGAGGAGGTAGAGGTAGAGGAGGTAGAGGAGGTAGAGGTGGTAGAGGAGGTAGAGGAGGTAGAGGTGGTAGAGGAGGTAGAGGTGGTAGAGGAGGTAGAGGAGGTAGAGGAGGTGGAGGAGGTAGAGGTAGAGGAGGTAGAGGAGGTAGAGGTGGTAGAGGAGGTAGAGGAGGTAGAGGTGGTAGAGGAGGTAGAGTAGGTAGAGGAGGTAGAGGTGGTAGAGGAGGTAGAGGAGGTAGAGGAGTTGTAATTATGAGCGTAGACCGTCTTCCAGGAAGGTTAAGGTTGTGTTTTATGGGGGCTCACTGTGCCTGTCCCTGTTCCAGCCGTCTGACATGCGATCTGAAATATACACTCTCACTGGTCTTAAAGCAGCTCTGCAGACACGCGCAAGGGTTCAGCCAAACTCAATACGCACACACACACACACACATACACACACACACACACACACACACACACACACACACACACACACACACACACACACACACACACACACACACACACACACACACACACACACACACACACACACACACACACATACATACATACCCCACCCACCCACAGCAGCAGAGCAGTTGTTTCTCAGCAGAATAATGTTGTCTGTATCTCCTGCAGTATAATGTATAGCCCCATGTGTTTGTCTGTGTGTCGCTGTATATGTTATAAAGCACTCGATAGATTTCTGTTTTTCTGGCTGGGTGAGCAGTGAACCATGGCTTCTGGGAGACAGGTCTGCATCTCAAATGACACCCTATTCCCTATATAGGGCACTACTTTGGTTCTTGGTCAAAAGTAGTGCCCTATAGGCTATAGGGTAGAGATTCCTAACCAGGGGTACTAGGTCCCCTGGGGGTACTAGTACCATCCACAGGAGACACTTGAGAAGACTCACGAGACCATAGTTATATAGTTACTAAGGTGTACTCCAGGAAGAGCAAAGTTGAGTCTGTAGTAGAGTAACCAAAAAGGTTTGGAATCACTGCTATAGTGTGTGGCTGGCCAATACATAGGTGAATAGTGTGGGGCTGGCCAATACATAGGTGAATAGTGTGGGGCTGGCCAATACATAGGTGAATAGTGTGGGGCTGGCCAATACATAGGTGAATAGTGCGGGGCTGGCCAATACATAGGTGAATAGTGCGGGGCTGGCCAATACATAGGTGAATAGTGTGGGGCTGGCCAATACATAGGTGAATAGTGCGGGTTGGCCAATACATAGGTGAACAGTGTGGGGCTGGACGATACATAGATGAATAGTGTGGGGCTGGCCAATACATAGGTGAACAGTGTGGGGCTGGACGATACATAGGTGAATAGTGTGGGGCTGGCCAATACATAGTTGAATAGTGTGGGGCTGGCCAATACATAGTTGAATAGTGTGGGGCTGGCCAGTACATAGGTGAAGGTTCTTCTTCTTCTTCTTCTTCTTCTTCTTCTTCTTCTTCTTCTTCTTCTTCTTCTTCTTCTTCTTCTTTAATCAACTCCTTCGTGTTGAGACAGGCTTATTGCCCCATATGGAAATGTGTCTGGCAACAATACAGGCTATAATAATACAAGACTTGCACTTCACTGGTATACACTAAAACGAATATACACTTCCCTGATATACACTTCACTAATATACACTTCCCTGATATACACTGCACTAGTATACACTTCACTAATATACACTTCCCTGATATACACTTCACTAATATACACTTCACTGGTATACACTTCACTGGTATACACTTCACTGGTATACACTTCACTAATATACACTTCCCTGATATACACTTCACTAATATAAACTTCACTAATATACACTTCCCTGATATACACTTCACTAATATACACTTCCCTGATATACACTTCACTAATATACACTTCCCTGATATACACTTCACTAATATACACTTCCCTGATATACACTTCACTAATATACACTTCCCTGATATACACTTGACTAATATACACTTCCTGTTAGTTTTTCTTTAAGAAGCCCTCCTGTTCTCCACTCATTACCTGTATTAACTGCACCTGTTTGAACTCGTTACCTGTATAAAAGACACCTGTCCACACACTCAATCAAACAGACTCCAACCTCTCCACAATGGCCAAGACCAGAGAGCTGTGTAAGGACATCAGGGATAAAATTGTAGACCTGCACAAGGCTGGGATGGGCTACAGGACAATAGGCAAGCAGCTTGGTGAGAAGGCAACAACTGTTGGCGCAATTATAAGAAAATGGAAGAAGTTCAAGATGACGGTCAATCTCCCTCGGTCTGGGGCACCATGCAAGATCTCACCTCGTGGGGCATTAATGATCATGAGGAAGGTGAGGGATCAGCCCAGAACTACACGGCAGGACCTGGTCAATGACCTGAAGAGAGCTGGGACCACAGTCTCAAAAAAAACCATTAGTAACACACTACGGCGTCATGGATTAAAATCCTGCAGCGCACGCAAGGTCCCCCTGCTCAAGCCAGCGCATGTCCAGGCCCATCTGAAGTTTGCCAATGACCATCTGGATGATCCAGAGGAGGAATGGGAGAAGGTCATGTGGTCTGATGAGACAAAAATAGAGCTTTTTGGTCTAAACTCCACTCGCCGTGTTTGGAGGAAGAAGAAGGATGAGTACAACCCCAAGAACACCATCCCAACCGTGAAGCATGGAGGTGGAAACATCATTCTTTGGGGATGCTTTTCTGCAAAGGGGACAGGACGACTGCACCGTATTGAGGGGAGGATGGATGGGTCCATGTATCGCAAGATCTTGGCCAACATCCTCCTTCCCTCAGTAAGAGCATTGAAGATGGGTCGTGGCTGGGTCTTCCA